>CAJQZJ010032812.1:2635496-2670502 GCA_907164525.1 Lophiomys imhausi
ACACACACACACACACACACACACACACACACACACACACACACACAGTGTGATGTCACAATAAGAAGGTCATGAATTGCAAGCTGAGGAGAGACCTTAGACCAAATTTGCCACCTCTTTGGTCTTTGACTCCACAACTGTGAGAAAGTAGATGTTTTTTAAAATCATCTAGCCTGTGGAGTGTTGCTATAGCAACCCTAGTGAGCTAGTGCACAGTTCCCTAGCTGTATTTGAGCTCTTCCTGGGGCTCTAGGGTGACAGGAAAAGCTTTGCCTACTAGCTGGGGAGTTCTGTTCTTTTGGGGAGACAGGAATGGAGAGCCCAGATGGGGATTCATACAAAGCTCTCTTCATGGCTGAGTTGCTTCCCCAAAGAACTTAGCTCTCTTACAGGTTCAAGAACAGTTGACAGAATATGGGAAGCTACTGCTCACTTTGGGAGGAGTCTCCTCACGTCTGTTAATTGTCTCTGAGACCACCCTCACAGACGCACCCAGAGGCATGTCTTCTACACTGAGTCTAAATTACACTAAGTTCACAGTTAATACCAACCATATATCAACCTTCCAGCCAGAAAGTCAAACGCTTGGGAATAACCCAGTTACCCTTGTAGACAGTCCATTCATCAGGTCTTGCCAGTTTTGCTTCTCAAACATCCCCCACATATGTCTATGCCTGTGCATCCTAGGTTAGCCATTACATTATCCCCTGCTCCTAATTCTTTCCAAAATAGAAAGTGGCCATGTTCTTTGTCATCACACCTCTTTCCAATGGCTGCACTGCCTGTAGCAAGAATGGTTCTACCCCTCCCAGTCTTACCCTCTCTGTCTTGCCTCCTGTGATCCATCTATATTAACCTTGTTATACATCCTGGGCTAGAACTTGGGGAGTAGACAGCCCATCAGAGAATTTGCAGCATTTCTCTCTCTACTTGTGGCTCTGCTTATAGGCCCTTTGTACCTTCTAGTAAAATTCTAGAGTAATTCTAGTAAAAACCTTGAGGGCAGTAATAAGGAAAAAGTCTTAACATTTGGTGGAGGGGAAGCTACCTCCAAGAGAGATTTTAGGCTCCATTTTACTCTGAGTTTGTGGCATTTTCTTGGAGACCTTCCATTTCTATCTCTGCTTCCCCGTGCTAATTGTTGGGATCGATGCTGCAGCAATTATATGATGCTGACTACAGCCACCACACATCCCAGGCTTAAGTGTTGCTAAATGTCACTTTCATGCTCCCCCGTGTATGGGGTGTAATTATAACTGGTTCACTAGCTTCCCTGTGATGGAGGAATATGCTTTTAGCTCGAGAAGGAAAATGGAAATGCATTTTTTTCTCTAAACTTTCAAGAACGCTCATTTCTGTAGAGACCCTGGCCTGGAGAGAGAGGACATGACGTGGGCTCTCCATTATTTGCAGCAATGCCTGCTGGGAAAGCAGCTGGGACCCACTCCTAAAACATGAAGCATCATTGACTCCTATTCTCATCCATGCTGCTGGGGGAGGGGGGCTGAGATCAAACCCAGAGGCAAAGAGACAGAGACCCTGGGGGTCGCTGTGATGGCCAGTGCCACTATGAAGCAGGGTGTTGGTAGGTATTAAAAGCAGCAAGTGGCACAGGGTGGAGCAGAAGCTGGTAGTAACCCAGTTTGGGGGTCGTATTCAGCTCTGTGCTTTGTATAAATCACTTCAATTCTCTGATTTCATTTCTGTCGCTTCTCAAGTGGAAATAATAAATCCTGTTTGACCGCCTTCAGTTAAAGTAAATCCCACAAATATTTAGTTAGTGCCTGCTATGTTTTAGGTACTAGGGAATGTTGCAGTGGTATATAAATCAGATCTGTTCCTGGCCCTTTGTAAGCTTAGACTCTACAGCAGGAATTCGGACAGCGCTAGTTCCTGCCCCATTTCTGTACAACTTGTAAGCTAAGGAAAGATTTAACATTTATAATGGCTTTGAACAAAGAAGAAAGAAAATGAAAATAATGTAATAAAGGACTTATGTGAGCCAGGTGTGGTGGGACATGTCTTTAATTCCAGCACTGGGGAGGTAGAGGGAGGCAGATCTCTGTGCATTTGAGGCCAGCCTGATTTACAAAGTGAGTCCAGGCAGGATAGCTGGGGCTCTGTTACATAGAGAAACCCTATCTCAAAAAAACAAAACCAAGCCAAACCAACCAACCAACCAATCAACCAGCCAAACAAAGATGTACATGGCCTACAAAATCTGAGGTATTTATCTGAATCATTAGAAAATGATCTACTGATCCATGGTCTAAATATGCCCAATGCAGTGGCCTACATGGCTAATGAACATGTGAAATGCAGCTAGTAATTTGAGATCTGTCAGATTTGGAATCACAACAGAAGGATAAAATTAAATCACAAGTTGGACTCCAAATACTATATGCAAAGACAATGAAAAATATCCTTCTTTAAGTAACATGCTAAAATGACTATGTTTTTGTAGACATGGGGTTAGATTTAGAGGAATTGGGAGGGCAGAGGAAGATTGCTCATTGGATGAAAGTGCTTGCTGCAGGAGCCTGACGGCATGAGTTTGATCCTTGGGACTCATGTAAAATGCTGGACACGGCGGCATGCATCTGTAGTCCTAGCGCTCCTGTGCTGACCCGTAAGGCAGACCCTGGAGGACTGGCCAGATGCTGGCCAGGTCAGCTAGACTGGAACATGCTGCACAGCAACAGAAACAGCAAGACAGACCCTGCCTCAAACAAGGGGAAGGTAGGAAACATCACTTGAAAAGTTGTCCTTTGACCTCCATATGCACACCGTGGCCCAAGTACAACCACACTCATATATAAACTGATAAATAAATAAATAATTTAACATGAATATTAAATCATTTGTACTTGTTTCTTACTTTCTGACAACGTGGCAGTCAGATAGTTGCAAGTCACAGTTGTGCTCATATTGCATTTCTATTGGGTAGTGATGGTTGGGAGTTAGACTCAGTCTAAACTCAGATCTGTCACTTAGGAGTGCAGCATCTGTGCAAATGGTTTAACAAAGTCTCAAATTTTCTAAGATGGGGGCAGTAGTAACAGCAACTAAGGGGTTGTTTTAGGGCTCATGTGAAGCAATGTTTTGGAAGCACTTTGGGGGGAGGAAGCTGTGTTGTGAATATGGCCATTTAATCTGGTTCAGCTGCTCCTGAGGACAGAGAGCCCCTCCTCCCTTTATAGACGTCATCATTCATCATTCCAGACCCCAACTTCTCACCTGTTCCCACTGTCCTTTGCCTTACCACCTGACCCTCAGGTCTAAATGATACGGGCTGTGACATTTAGAATCTCCCCTCCTTCCTGGGAAATCTACATTTGATCTTGGAGGGGGGAAAACCCTCCAAAATACTCATAACCGCACTGTTGGAACCAGGAAATCTGGGCTGATGATACTATTAACCCCACAGGAATGAGCATTAAGAGCTTGCTGTGTGTTACAATGTATTAATTCAGTTATTCAAATGGCAACAGTGTGAATACTGTGATTGTCAGCCCGACGGGATTTGAAATCACCCAGGAGACCTCTGAGTGTGTCTGTGATGGCAAGTGTGGCAAGTCCAGAGAGATGTAGCTACGGTAGGACCACCCATCCTGAGGGTGAGTGGCACTCTCCCATGGCCTGGGGAAAAGGAGCAAGCTTTATGACCTCATCCTTTTTACCATGCTTCCTCCATTATGATAGATTGTACCTCCAAACTGAGAAGCAAACCAAACCAAACCAAACCAAACCAAACCAAACCCCAAACCCTTCCTTCCTTATGTCACTCTTTTCAGGATTTCTTATCACAGCAATGAAGAGTGTAGCTAATTCAAGGACCCAAAATTTCTATTTTACAAGTAGGGGAAACAGAAGCTTGAGGCAGTGACTCCCCCAGTGTCATTTAGTTGATGGGTGGCAGAGTCTAGGCGTGAGGCCATCTCCTGGTGCTTTTCCCATAGCCTCAGGGGTCATCCAGGTCTGTCCTTATGTGAGGAGTATGGGAGATAACCTTGTGGTTTGCCAATGTGGGAGGCAGAACTGTATCCTCTGTGCCTGGAATAGAGCCTGGCATGCTGACACGACTATAAACTATTTGCTGGATGTATGAGAGACACCCTACCAGTGAAAGCAGCTCACCTTCTACCTCTTGAGATCTGGCCTGTTCCCTTTTCTATTTGAGTGTCTCCTAGCTCGGGCTGCTCCATGGTGGGTGGTCTGCTTTCTCTCAAGACCTAGCAAATTACCCTTCTGGAAATAACATCACAGAGTGCATATTGCTATCACACCATATTTGTGGGCACTAATGAATTATACAGAGGAGTAAATATTTCTAGAGATGCAAGTTATTCAGCCATATCTTTTATCTTTCTTGTCAGGAGAGGGAGGGCGCTCATTATCAGCTCATTCGCTTATGACATTGCAGGCAGGGGGCTGCGGTGTGTGCCATGGAGGCCTCCCTCAAACCCCGAGTTTTCATATGGTCAATATTAATCAAGCTTTGGAACATGGTCATCTGTGTTGAATGTATCCTTGAGTTAGATGGCCTCTTCCTTGGCAGCTTATAGTCTGGCATTTTCCCCTGTGACCCACAGAGACTCTACCCATAGGAAATAACCCAAGCTCAGTTCCTTGAGCATGAGAGAGAGAGAGAGAGAGAGAGAGAGAGAGAGAGAGAGAGAGAGAGAGAGAGAGCAAATGCCATCACTCATTTTCCTGGTTCCTTTCTGTACCATCGCCAACTTCCTAATCCTCTTTTCCCATGATTACTTCCTTCAGGCTGTTGGTTAAGTCCCTAAAAACCTTTGTTGTTAAAAATCAAGATCATCTCATAGGTTCACTTCATGGTTATGGCCATGATTCAAGGTGTGTTAAAGATTTTGCTAAATCCTTATCATAATCATTTCCAAAGCTGAGAGGCACAGATACCTACCTGCTTATGTGTCCAGGCTGGTAGCAATGCTGGTGGGGTGCTGACAAAGTTGCTGGAATGTGCCCTTCCCTGGATGAACTGGAAGTCACCAGTGTGTGTACCCCCTCCTCAACTTTGGCTCCCATGACTTCATTCTTGGTCCCTTGTTCTGTCATTCACCTGACCAGCCTGCTGTGGACCTTCTGACCTGCTCTGCCCGCTGAATCCTCCCCCTGACATTGGTTATGACAATCAACACCACTTTGCTTGGACAAGTAGGTTTGTTACTCAATCTAGACTCTGGGGCTTTGGGTTCCCCATGCAGAAGTCCTTGTGCTGAGGGCCGTTAACCTGGGCCATGGACGTCCATGTTCATGTGTTCTCATGAACAGGAGTAGAGTCTACCTTTGTAAAGCTTTATCAGTTTTCTTAATGAAATAGCCACTTTACCTTCACCTGTTTCTCCTTGCCAAAAAGCTACTCAGTCTAGGGCGAGATGTGCCAGCAGCAGACCTCAGTGGTTTTCTGGTAGTTCAGAAGAAGGCAGTTCACGTAGGGTCATATGAAAAAGAGTTAGATAGGGCTGGGGTGATGGCTTGCTATGCAAATATGAGCAACTGAGTTTGAGTTCCTTGAACCCATAGAAAGAAGCTGGATGTACTTTTTCTAAACTCGGGGCTTAGAAAATGTGACTCGAGGATCCTGGAGGCTCATTGACATGAATCTACAATCCTCAGGTTCAGCAAGAGATGCTGTGTCCAAAAAATATGGAAGACTGGGGAAATGGTTCAGTACATAAAGTGCTTGCTACATAAACATGAGAATCTGATTTTGGATCCCCAGGACCTATGTAAGGCCATGGTGCACATGTGTAATTCCAGTGCTCCTGCAGTGAGATGGAAGGACATCACTCCAAAGCTGGAAGGCCAGATAGCCTTGCATTTTCAATGGTGAATAACAAGAGACTTTGTCTCAAACAACGTAGAAAGTGAGGACCTACATCTAAGGTTGTCCTCTGATGTCACTTGTGTGTGTCCATATTCATATACATATGTGCATACACCCCCACACACACACGCGAGGAAGAACAGTCACCTGAAACCAATTTTTGTCTTCCATAACCATATACATATGCCCATGTATACCTGTAAACACACATGTACATACACACACACAAAGATAAAAGAAAAATTGGTTAGGTAGATCTTGGAGCTGGCTGTGCCATTCAGCAAGCTGTACCTTAAAAGAGCTATGCTTCCTTCTGTATGAAATGGGTGTTAGTGGTGAGGATCAATCCAAATACCAATCCCATAGTGTGTGGCTGAGGGGCTGCTGTATTGTGGGTGGTCAGACACGTTGTCTAGTTGCACTGTTTTGGTCTCTTCCATGAGCATTACGGAAGGATGGAGGTAAGGGGATGGACTCGGAACCAACTCAGGACCAGGTATGAGTTCATGTGCTTTTTCTGCTACCAAATAGCTGTGGGATTTTTTTAAATGAGTTACAAATGTTTCTGAGTTCAATATTGGGAACACAGAGGGCAGCCCCCTTCCCCATCCTTTTCTTATAGAATTTGTTGGTAATATTAAATGACATGAAGGGTCATAAGCACTTAGGACTGTGGATGTCCTACAGTGTGTAGTCCCTGATACATATCCCTTCATCTTCGTGGATGAGTAATTTGTGTCCACAGAGATTGACAAGGACCCAGATACACTTACCTGATAACAGGTATGTTTCCCAACCTGGCATAAGGCACTAGAGGAAAGAGAATTGTTGGAGAACTTCCTTGTTTTTAGAAGCATTAGATAAATTAGGTTACATATTTTATCGTGCCTGAATATTGTGCAATAATTTATCACTCTTCTTTGAAGACACTCAGGGTGTCTGTTCCAACACCCCAAAGCAACGCTTTCATTTTGTTCATGCTTTATGTGATCTGCTCACTCAATTTATGCCTGTTCAAATTAACTTTCTTTAATACAATTTTAATTGTTTTTAATACTTAAATTAATTATAGCCATTTCAGTGGCTCTGTCTATGCTGTTTTTTCTGTTTCATCTCCATGGCAACCTTCTTTACAAAGAGGAGTGTGTGTGCGTGCACACATGGGCATGTTCACCTATGCATTTTCTGATCTAGATGTTGGCTTCAGTTTTCTTTTAAATTCCTTATTATCAACCCCAGGGAGAAGGATGTTGAGCATAGGAGGTGGAAGCTGGTCACCATTTGGCTCTGCAGCAATGTCTGCTCTTCACTTCCGAAAGCAAATCAGATGGGAGGTGTGGAGTTGATGCCAAGACAATTTAGTGAAATGCCTGGAATTAATTAATTAATATTCCCTGCTGCTGTTGTGTGCCAGACGTGGCTCTTCACCGGTGTTAGCTGAGCTGGTCCTTGTGGCCACCTGTGACCCTGGGGCCATGATGATTAGTTTAGAGCTAAATTGAAGGGACACAGGTTAAAGGACTTGGTTAAAATTACCCAGCTGGTGAGTGGTCTGACCATGCTTTGACTTCAGGAGTTCCAGGAGAACAAAGAAAGAATAATAAAACATATGTATGAAAGTGCCACCATGAAGTCCATTATTTTATATGCTAACCTAAACAATTAAAAAAGGAAATTGAAAGACACAAGTTCTTTCAACTCTATTTCAAGTAAATCTCTCTCCTTCCACTAACAGGGGCCCGAATCTTTGTTCTGTTCACTGAGATGGCCCTGAATGTTCCCACCCTCTTGAAGAAATCCCCATAAACCAGCGTGCCCTATCAGTCTCCCCTTATCGCTTATGGGTTTTTGTTTTTAAATTTGTCTGTCTAGCTTCCTTGTCGTGTACACTCACCCCATTATCTCTGAGATGCACCCCAAGAACAGGCTGGTGGGCTTCCATATTTGTACTGTCTTTGGATTTAGCACAGAGCTTCTCACACTGCACTGGTAGTTAGTAATATTGAGCCAACTTGGGTTTTTAAAGAAACCAAAATCCTCAGTACAGTCTCTCCACTTGTTGTCTAGTATATTCACCCAGCCTTGATGTTCAGATTTACTTCAGGCCCACAGCAATGGGACCAACAAACCAAAGACCCAAACCTCTGAGATAATGCCCAAAACCATCCTTTATCCTTTAAAGCTGTTTCCTTCCAGTGTCTGTAGCAAGGATAAAGACTAACTTCACACGGATGCTGAATCACAAGCATACTACAATGCTGACATGTCTGGATACACTGAAGCCCCTGTGTGAGTACATTAACACAAACACACAACAGCAAATAAGTACACACATTAGTACATACGCAAACACACTAGCATACTATTATACATACATGTGAACACACACAAGCACACATACAGGCACACAGGCAAGCACACAATTATACCCATAACTGAACAAGGCTAGCCACGGCTACATCATGAGTCAGAGGCTAGCCTGGACTCTCTGAAACCTTAAAATTACCAAACACAAAAAATACGAAAAGCCAAGTCTGTTTGCCCAACTTGCTCTCATACTTCCTCAAGAAAGTCTATCTAAAAGGGTGCTTTGAAAACCTCCTACCAGGATTAGGGTGTAGCTGAGGCTGGGAAGGTACTAATGAACCCGGGCCGTCCAGGTAGACTTTCCCTGGCTCTGGCTCTCTTTTAGAAGCCCTCTGTCCTGGGAGTGTTTACATTTTTACTGGTATTCTTTGCCATTGTTGTTAGTAGTGGTGGTTTGTGTGTGTGTGCACATGTGCACATGTATGTGTGAGTGAGTGTGTGTGCCTGTGCATGCACAGATGGAGGCCAGAGGCCAATGTTAGACGTCTTCTCCTATCACACTTCCACCTTAGTTTTTGAGTTGACATCTTTCACTGAACCTGGAGCTCACTGTTTCAGCTAGACTGACTAGCCAGAGACTAGCGTCTGCCCACCCACCCAGTGCTGCGGTTATAGGAGTATGCTACCATACCCAGCTAGGGATCTGAACTCAAGTCCTCATGTTGTATAGCAAGCATTTTACAAACTGAGTCATCTTTGCAGCCCCTCGTAGGAAAATCTTAAAGAACCCTCTCTGGCTCTCGAGTCTCCAGCTGGCATCAGGAAACTTATACTGGCAATCAGCTATCCTGGGCACAGTCTCTTGACCCAGTTGGCTTCCCTAGGCAGCAACATCTATCTGAGGACTGCCTGTGTGGGAGTACATTTGCAGACATCTCAGGCTCCTGAGGTTTGGATTCTTGACCTCTGTGAGGAGGGCTTGGCCCAGCTGGGGCCACTGTGAGTGGAGTTCAGGATCTACACAGAGCAGCCAGACAATTAATTTCCGCCATAATTCACAGCTCTGCAGCAGCAGGACCGTCTGCTCTACCATATTAATAGAAAACAAGCCCTTTGTTTTGTTGTGTTTGATTTCCGTGTTAGGCTGGAATCATTGAGGCCTGTTTAAAATTTAATAAGTGTGAATAAAATAAGGAAGAAAAAAAACCTATCTCTTTGGGGGCATCTGGTTGCTCTAGACTGGTAAATTCCAGCAGCAGAGAGCTTATCCAGAGGGTGTGGCCTGTACCCACCCTTGTTTCTTCACTTGTTGAATGCCCCTCCTTTGGAGGGCCACAGGTCATGGTTCAGGTGGGAGCTAATGTCTCTTGACGGTCACTTATGGTTTCATGCAGCACACTTATTGAGCACTTACTGTGTGCCAGGCAGTGTTAAGTGCTAAAGCTAGAGAGAGAGAAAAAAATAGAACTGAACTCCAAGAACCCACAGACTAGACTTCTGCCATTGCAATTATAGGTGCTCAGGATGGAATATCAGCCTCTGAAGGAGCTGAGCATCCAGAGCATCCTCTTTAGAAGGAAGAGCTAGCTGCACAGCTGCTGGGAGTGCTGCTGGCAGGGACAGACAGAACATATGCAGCCCCAGCACCCCATGAAGACTTCCTCAGACAATCAATCACACCTTCTTTCTGTGCTATTTGTATGTAAGAACTGGGGTACTCCTTGTATAAAGGCCAGCCTTTTGTTTCAATTTGAATGCTGAGAGCCCTCATGAGGGGGGCAGGCTACCTCCTCCTGCTGTGAACCCTGCTCCTTCCCTCCCATTGGTGTTGATTGTAAAGGCACTTCCTACAGATTCCTGTACTCCTTGGAATCAGGCGGTGCATGTTAGGGAACCCAGAGGCTGATGTTGTTTAGGGATGACTTACTTGAGTCCTCAGGCTGAAACCCAAAGGGCCAGAAAGAGTCAGTCTAGCCATAGCCTTGTGTCTCAGGGAAAGGTTCCAAGGGAGAGAGAGAAACCCTACAGTTCAACAAGTAAAGAAGCAAGCATGCCCAGGTAGAGCATGACAAAACAGAGCAAGAGGCTGGGGTTTCTTATCAACCACTGAGGGCTTGAGCTTTACTTTAAAGACATTGTGGTGTCATTGAAGGGCTTCACACAGAGAAGGAGGTGACATGTTTGATTTATTTTCTTATTCAAATAATCCTGATAAGGGGGAGGTAAGAGCAGAGACTTTGTAGTAAGATTAGAGGGAGAAGACATGGACCTGACTCAAAGCATGAGGAGAAAGGTGGATGGATTTGAGATGTTTGCTTAGCAGGAAGAGTCAGTTAATGGATCTGGAGGAAGTTGGATAGGATTTGGAGGGAAGGAGGCAAGGGTGGTGTTTGAGTTTCTGGCTCCAAAATGGGGAGCTGCTGCTGCTATTCAGTGAGATAGGGAGCAAGTGGAAGAACATGTTTGGGAAGAAGACCATGGAGGGGAAAGTGCATTTAGTTCAGAAGTGCTGAATTTGATCAATCTTTGAGATATTCAAGTGCAGAAATGAGATATTCAGACAGATAGCTAGGTATAAAGCCTATAAAAAATGGGTATTGATTTTGTTATGTATTAGTTATAGTGCGCTAATCTTAAAATTTGGTGACTTAAAACAACAGTAAATACTTGTACTACATAGTGCCTCGGAACAGGAATTGGGGAAGGTTTTGGTTCAGCAGTCTCATGAAATTGCAATCAAAATGTTGGTCAGTCTATGTACTCTTCAGTGAGATGACCATTGCATTCTCCAGGTGATGGAGTGGTGCCTGTATCTTCCACCTGACAAAACGATGCCCCTGCTGCACAAACAAGAAGGCAGGGCAGATGAGAAGGTAGATTTCCCAATGACATAAAATTAATTAATTAATTCACGTAACATCCCAATCTCAGCCCCCCTCCCTCTTCTCCTCCCAGTCCCACCTTCCCACCCTCTTCCCCCATTCCCCCTCCTTTTCTTCTCAGAGAAGGGGAGCTCCCCCACAACCTGCCCCACTACATCAAGTAACATCAGGATTAAGCACATCTTCTCTTCCACTGAGACCAGACAATGCAGCCCAGTTAGGGGAAAGGGATACAAAGGTGGGCAACAGAGTCCAAGTCAGAGACTGCCCCCACTCCAGTTGTTAGGGGACCCACAATTGAATGAAGACCAAGCTACCCATCAGCTACATATGGGTAGGGAGCCTAGATCTAGCCCATGCATGCTATTTGGTTGGTGGTTCAATCTCTATGAGCCACCATGGGCCCAGGTTAGTTGGCTCTGTGGGTCTTCTTGTGGTGTCCTTGACCCCTCCAGCTCTCTCAAACCTTCCCCCAACTCTTCCACATGATACTCAGATCTCTGTCTAATGTTTAGCTGTCAGTCTCTGCATCTGTTTCCATAAGCTACTGGATGAAGCCTCTCAGAGGACAGTTATGCTAGGTTCCTGTCTGCAAGCATAGCAGAGTATCATTAACAGTGCCAGGGGTTGGCTCTCTCCCATGGGGTGGGTCTCAAATTGGGCCAGTGATTAGTTGACCATTCCCTCGATCTTTGCTCCTTCTTTATCCCTGCACATCTTGTAGGCAGGGCAAATTTTGGGTTGAAGGTTTTTTTGGGTGTTTTGGTGTCCTCCTCCCTCCACTGGAAGTCCTGCCTGGAGTCCAATTTCTTGGACCCCCCTCCTCATATAGTCCTTCTTGTGTGTGGCAGTTTGAATGAGCTATGTCCTCATAGGTTAAGGTATTTGGCACGCAGTTCCCAGTTGGTGGCACTGTTTAGGGGCAGTTATGGAACCTTTAGGAGATGGAGCCTTGCTGGGAGAAGTGTGTTATTAGGGTAAGCTTTGAGGTTTTATACCTTAGCCTTATCTTCTGATTTCTTTTTCTGCTTCCTGAGTGTGAATGAAATGTGATTCCTCTGCTCCCTGACTGCCAGGCTTGCCTGACACTTGCAGACAAGTAACTAATACAATGTGTTCAAATCCAAATATACACCTTACCCTGTAGCTCCAGCAAACATGAAGCTTCCGCCATGACTTGGCACAAACACTTAGCTAGGTATCTGGATCCTTTGAGAAAACACTCACAACTTGTGGACACACCCAAAAGAGGCTGTGGAAGGCAGTGGGAGGGTCATTGTCTTGGGGGTGGGCGGTGGGCCAGCTCTCCTGTGCTGCTTACCTTTGGCTATGCGTACTCCACATGTCCTTTGGCTATGCGTACTCCACATGTCCTTTGGCTATGCGTACTCCACATGTCCTTTGGCTATGTGTACTCCACATGTCCTTTGGCTATGCGTACTCCACATGTCCTTTGGCTATGCGTACTCCATATGTCCTTTGGCCGTGTTGTGTCCTGAGCCTGGCCAGGACATCCCATAGTGACTGCCACAGAGTACCATGCAACATGGTTCCAGCAAGGTGACAGTACTTTCAGGTAGCCTTATAATTTACGAACAAACTGGTATGCTACAATTGCAAAACTCTGGGTTGTTTGCCTTGGACAGGAACTGTCTGAAGGCAAACAGCTTGGTCCAGCTGAGGGGAGGTTTGCTTTCTGTTCATACCAGATGCCTTTGAATCCTAAGTCCTTCCCATTTTATGGCATGACATAAATTCCACATGGGGGTGGGTTATTATTATATTTTTTTATGATTCCTTTTCTTGATGCCTGAGTTTTGAATTTCATTCCTCCCTAAAGAGGAGCTGGAACCATCCAGCCGTCTCCTTGTCAACGTTATGGGTAATTTGACCTGCCATTTAACCATTTCCTGGGGCCAATTGAAGGATTCTTTGGGCTATTTCTGCCTGGAAGACAACACAAGGCCTGCATGCTGTTGCCCATGCAGATGAGGACAGAATCAGGGGCACTGGGTTGAGAGTCGTTATCCTTGTGAATGCTAATTTCTCATCCACTAACCTGCTGAAGCTTTTGCCTAATCTATAAGTCTTAAGTGGGTTATGAGTTCCTCCCCCTATGTGATTGATTTGATTTTAGAGAGCCAGGGGGCTAACAGACAAATGAAGGAGAGAACAGAGCACCAAGAACGTCATGCACAGAGAAATCTCCCGAAGTCTGGGTAGGTTCCATGGATCTCTTATGAGCTGACCCTGTCATGCTCTCAACTGTGATTGTTTGCCAAACACTTATTGAGTACCCAGAGTGTGACGGGTGCAGAGATAGAGACCAGGATTTTCTGGGCAGAGCCAAAACAGACCCTTGTCAGATTATCCGAAGAATGACTGCTTGAGTCATGCACATAGCTCAGTGTTTTGTGGAAGTTGGGGTAGGAGGGGGCAGTTTAAACATAGTTGCTGATGTTTACCGAATTCTTACCCATCACATTTACACACGACAGAGCTGGGGTTTAGAGAGGCTGACAATGGGTGAGGGGCATAGGCAGTGTGATGGTTGTGTTGCTTGTCAACCTGACATGACGTAGAATCACCTGGTATTCCAGACCATGTCTGCTGCAACCTGCTCACCTTTGGGACTGAACTGACTGGGGAGATAAAGAAAGATACACCACAGAAAAGTGGATGGGCTATGTGCTGATGAAAGCGGGACACCCACAAAGAAGCTGGGAAACCTGGCACGTTATTTATACAACAGAATGAGGAGGTGGGTTAGCTAATCTCAGGAGGGGTCTCTGTAGTGGAGCAGTCTCAGCCTGCAGTCATCTGAGCAGAGGAAGCTGTGGTGGGTATTTTCTGCATGCACTATCAACCCTTGAACTAGGACCAAGGGAAAGGTCTTGCCATTCCCATGACTCTGAGGCATTGGTGTCCTTAACATGGCCGGGTTCCCATCAGGTATGCTCATTCATGCCTTGGTAGCATCATTGTTAAGCACATCTGTGAGTGGTTAGCTAGATAGGTTCATTGAGGTGAGGTCTGTATGGCCGAGGGTCCCAGACTGAATACAAAGGAGAAAATGAGCTGAGGGATAACTTTCATTGCTCTCTGCTTCCTGACTATGGATGCAATGTCCAGCCTCCCCAAGCTCCTGAACCTTGACTTTCCACAATGGAGTATATCCCCCTCAGATCATGAACAGAAATAGATCTTTCCACTCTTATGTTGCTTCTTGTTGGGTAGGTATCACACTAACAAGGAAAGTGACTAACACAGGAAGTAGGAAGCAGAGCGGGATCCAAGGCCAGGTCTTTGAGAATTTTGTCCTTTTCTTTTACCTGGCCTGCAAGGGTCTAGAAGAGGCTCCTGGGCCCTGTAGGAGAGTGTTGGCAGGTGGTGCTACCTGATGGGTGTCCGCCCAGGCTGTGCGGAATTGGATTTGACCTTTGTTCCCACAGCTCCTGCCCTCCTCTCACCAGCCAGATGCCTCAGCAGGAGACTGAAAATTGGTAGAAATTTAATTGAGGAGTATGCTGAGATTGGAACCAGCTGGAAAGGAGCAAGCTGAGGGACCATCTTTGGGTTGGAGCTAAGTACGATTCCCACCACCCGTCCACCATTTTCCTGTTGACTTTGAAGATGAGAGGCTTCCTGGAGGGCAAGCTTTTGGGTGCAGAAATAGAGTTTCTTTCTCTTCAGTTTGTCTTCTGTGTAAGTAAAAGGAACACGAAGCACAAATGTTACTCTGGTTCTTATTGATTAAAGTCCTAACAAGTTAAACAGCTTTACAGTGAGTCAGTTTAGTCTCTCATGACTGCCATGCAGCTAATAACAGGCAGGCCATGCCTGAGGTGAACTAAGCTTGTCTTGGTACTAGCTCCCCATGGATATTCTCCTCCCTCTCCCTCTGGCTTTTTTCTTTCCTTTTTCTTTTTGTAAGCCTACATCTTTCTCTTCATTTATCTCTCCCTCTTTGAAAATCAAAATTTCCTCAAGTATTGGCCTCTCATTCTGATTTTTATTTGGGCTCCGACAGCAAATAGACTCAACACATGCCCCAAGCTTCATGAGTTTACAACTGGGTGATCACACTTGGGTCTTTCCATGTTCATTTTATGTTTGTAACTGGTAACTACCAGGCCTGTTTTTTTCACACCACCCCAAAGGGCTGAGAAAAAGGGGAGACAATGCTTTTTATGGCCCATACTCTCAGGAATACCTGGTGGTAATGAGGAGTTGGTTCACACAGAATATGCTAAATTGTCAGACCTTATCATTGCAGAATGGCTTCTACTGGATGGATGTTGTCATCACCAAATTACTCCTTGATGTAACATTGTCAAGTTGGAATGCAGTTACTAATTCTTTGATTCCATTTATGGCTGTCACTTATGCCTTACCTGGAATCTTGTGTATAATACTCCTATCATGAGACTGTGTAACCTGTTCCTTGGGTGTAGGGTATTTTATTTATTCATACAGCTATTCACCTACACCCCTCAAATACTTGCACTAGAAACTCTATCTTAGAGCTGTGGTGGTAAACAGATAAACAATGTCTTTTCCTTCAGGTAGCCCATGAGACAGAAACTCAGAAGGGCAAATGTCAAACATTCACATGCTGTGTCAGTTCAGGAAGAACTCTGGGGCTAATGAGGCTACTCTGTTTTGTGAGTGTCAATGTTCATGGAAAGAGTTGGAGAAGCAGGGACATCTAAGCTGAGCTGAAGGATATGTGTGAACAAGCAAGATGAAAGGAGATTGGATGGAGAAAGAGGGGCAGGTAGAAGACACAGTGTTTTCAATGATCATGGAAGAAAAGGACAAGGACTTAGTAGAGGGGACAAGAGTAACTAATGTGTTTCAAACAAACAAGCAAACAGAAGGAAAGGAATGGATGGTTTCTATGGCCACTAGCTTTGAATTTTGGGAGCTTTGAGTCAGAAATTTGTTCCTGACTACTCTTCTTTTAACATTTTGTCTATGGGTTTTAATCTGACCTATGGCATCTATTCTCATATAATTAAAAGTCTTACGATATTGATTCACACACACACACACACACACACACCTATAAGGGTATCCTCTTCATTTCCACATCTCAAGAAGACTTTAAAAAAAGAAACAAAATTTATTTGAATGACATCTTGTTTATTGTCTGCTATGTATGTCTCTCTCTCTTTCTCTTTCTCTCTCTCTCTCTCTCTCTCACACACACACACACGTACACACACACACGTGTACACATACTACTTGTTCCTAAACCTGCTGACTCATTATGTTTAGAGACCCAGCTCAGGGTTTGTTTTTTAAGTTGCATTTTCCTTGATTACCTCCCCCTAACAAACTGTGTGCTACAGAAGGGTAAGGGACCATAACTGATTCCCTTGGACTCTCTGTGCAGAGTGTAGCACACAGCAGGTACTCACTTGGTACTTTTCGGTTGAGAAGTGAATGGATGAATGACTTATATGCTAATCAATGATGAGTCCAACATCACTGTGAAGCCGAGAGACAAGCAGGGATGCCAGAGGAGCCACAGCAGGACCTGTCATGTAGAAAATTGAGGTTCTTCTAATGCTGTCTATTTCATGGATGTTGTGGTTACATTTCCCAGTACATATTTCTTTCCTCCAAATTATAGTAATTCTCCTGGTTGCATAATACTTGACTTACTTCTGATAATTTAATATCAGAAAAATGGTTGCATAAATATTATAATTAGATCCTTAAAGTTCTAAGAACATTTGCATCAGCAGCATCAAAACAGTTCAGTATCATTAAATACCTCAGCAGAGGAATGAGAGACTGGGGAAATATCATCCTAAGGGAAGGCTTTTGTCCTGTGTTCTGTGTTTCTGTTATTTTGACTTGTCAATGTTGTGGGTCATGGTGCCTCACTGTTCTATTATAATAATTGCATTATATATTGGTAGACAGCTTCCAGGAAAATCTCCAGTGATCACTGCCTCTTGATATCATGCTATTTTCTAATAATCATCTATCTTGAGAAAGGATTGGACTTTTTGTATCACTGTTAACTAATGGGATATGGCAGAAGGGATAGCACTAGCTTAGGTCATATAAACAAGATGGCAGTTCTGTCTGAAGCCTCCCTCTTTTATTCTCTAACTCTCTGCCATGCTTTGAGCTACCCACTGGAGAAGCTCAATTTGCAGGGAGCCAAAGGACCCACCCAACCAACAGAAGGCAAATAACGAAGGACTTTCTTGCTTCAGTAGTTTATGAAATGTGGATTCTACCATCAACCATGTGAGAAAGCTTGAATGGAATCTCCCCCAATCTAGCTTTACAATGGGGCCATAGTGTCAGCTGATTTTAGCCTTGTGAGAGACCTGAAGCAGAGATATCTAGAAAATCCGAATCTAGATTCTGGATCCAAAGGCATGGCTTCACATAAACACAGTAAGTGTTTGATGTCTTAAGTAACTAAACTTAGAATAATACTTTATATAGTGATAAATCCAAATATAAGTTTTTTTCCATCAGTGGGTAATACTGTAAAAATATCTAAATATGGAATACTTTATCTGGTCAGAAGATGAAGGCAGAGAAGGGCTAGAGAAAACTTAAATTGAACAGATGGCTACTAGAAATATAAACTTCTGATACTCAGGGACTCAAAGGGAACCTGGAGGAAGAGTAGTCTCCGTTAGATCATGGCAGACCTATGGACCTTAGACATTGCCTAGCACACAACTGGTATTCAAAAATGTTCAAAAAATCTTATTAAATAAATGAATGAGTGTATTATAATGAGCTTTTCTAGTCCATGTTTCTGGAATAGAGCAAAAAGACAAAGATAAGAAATAGAAAAAGAGGGAAAAAAGCAGAACTAAGCAAAAGACCTTGTTGATGTTCTGTACCAAGATGAGAGGACTCACAGCCAAACATTAGGCAGAACGCAGGGAGTCTTGTGGAAGAGTAAGGGGAAGATTTGAGGAAGCTGAAGGGATCAAGGACATCACAGGAAGACCTACAGAGTCAATTAACTTAGACACAGGGGGGGCTCGTAGATACTGAACCACCAACCAAAGAACTTGCATGGACTGGTCCTAGGCCCTCCAACACTAAAAACATGGGATCTCCAGAAGAGAGGGATAGAAAAATCAGGAAGGAAAAATAATGAGGAAGAGCATGTCATAAAATCTCCCCAGGATGAATGACATGAGTTTCTAAGATCAGCATACTGGGGCAAAGATGCAACTACCCTGAGGTGCATCATGACAAGATTGCAGAACATTAAAGGTGGCTATGCTGAAAGCTAGAGAGTGATGGAGCAATGCTTTCAAAATCCAAGGGGGAAAGTAATTCCTAATCAAGACTTCTTTCTCCAAACAGCCAATCATGAGGTTGAAGAGAAACATGTTAAGACTTTGAAATCTCAAGCAATTTGTTTGATATGAATAAATAACCTTGTTGATGTTCTGTACCAAGATGAGAGGACTCACAGCCAAACATTAGGCAGAACTCAGGGAGTCTTGTGGAAGAGTTAGGGGAAGATTTGAGGAAGCTGAAGGGATCAAGGACATCACAGGGAGACCTACAGAGTCAATTAACTTAGACACAGGGAGGCTCGTAGATACTGAACCACCAACCAAAGAACTTGCATGGACTGGTCCTAGGCCCACTACACATATGGAGCTGATGGGCTGCTTGGTCCTCAAGTGGATCCCCTACAATTGGAGTGGGGACTATCTCTGACTTGGACTCCGTTACCTCCCTCTGGATCCTATTTTCCTTGCAGAGCTACCTTGTCTTGCCTCAATGGAAGAGGAGGCACTTAGCGCTGATGCAATTTGATGTGCCAGAGTGGGTTGGTACCAAGTGGGAGATGGGTATGGGGGAAGTGGGTAGGACTGGGAGGAGAGGAGGGAGGGGTATCAACTGAGATGTAAAATAAACAAATAAATTAATGAAAAAAGAAAATATGAGAGGACATAATCCAAGAAAAAGAAAGTATTTGAGGAATCAACTCAAGCAGAAGCCTGAGGTGGAGAAATATGCAGTATTTGGAGGAAAAGATGTTCCTCAAATGATCATTGTGTAGTTGGCCTTGAGAGTCCCCAGTCTAGAACAGAGTGGACCAGCAGGCTCCAGAGAGAGCCACTTGAATCAAAATTGATGGGTCAAAATTGATAGTGTGTTTAGTTGTTTGGAGAATAGATTTACATAACTTGGTTGTGTTTGGAGGTGAATTGATGATAAGTATATAGGAACCAATAGGAACATTATTAAACACAGGGGAAGTGAAATGTGCAAGAATAGAGAAGCAATAAAAACATAGCAGTGCCTGCCTCTAGAGTCATTACAGATATGGCTGCCATATCACATGTGTATCAGTAGGTGGCACAGAGGAGAGAGGCTATATCTACATTCAGTGTTCTGATCTATGAACATCTGAATGAATAGTAGCCTAACATTCCTAGAAAAAAAGCAAACCGGAGACCAACACAGCATTGGCGCCATAGTGTAGCCTGTGATGACCACCAGACCAGGACCAGGCAAGCACCAGATGGGCTCCCAGGACAGGAAACAAGCCATAGCTAGAAGAACTCTGCCTGGCCCTGGATGTGGGGATTGTAGAGACATAGCCCTGGGGTGAGATCTGGCCCAGATGGGGTCACAAGAGCAGGAGAGCTGTCCCTGCCCCTCACATGCTGCATTGCTCAGGAGAGTAGGCCTTTCACCTTTCCATAGTAGAACTGGCCCTGCAAGTGGGGGTTGCAGGTCCAGAACCAGGACTTTAAGTTGGCTCACCCCAACATCTACCCCATGGATAAACTGCTGGAGTGCAAGAAGAGGCCAGTTCCACAACCCAGGACTGCAGGATCTCCATGATACAGGACAGTTACAGCATATCTGAGAGGAGTTCCAGTGAGGTTCCAGTATTGATAAAGTAGCAGAAACCAGAGGCCTCATACTAAGGAGACATTTTAATGAACATTTGCAAGCAAAATGTGTGGACAAAAGGGAATATTGTGGGACACACTGAGATACACTGCAACTTCCACAATGAGATTTTATTTTTTATGCTGGGACAGATTGCAGGTGTGGAGGGTGGGTCTGAAGGGAGATGAGAGGGAACTGGGTCCATGACATGAAATTCACATAATAAAAATTTTCAATAAAAACTAAATAAAATAAAAAAATATTATATAGAAAAATGAAGGTAAAAAACATAGCAGTGGTTTGTTATGAAGAGGGAGATGGAGAAGTGGAATGCATTTGGTAGGGGAGAAAGGGGATGGGTTTCATCTTCACCTTCCAGGCGTGTCAATAAGATACATTAAAAAAAAAAAAAAAGTAGAAACTCAAGTGTGTTATTTCCTGATGTAGAAAGAGAAAAATCAGGTTAGAGAATGGAAAGTGTTTGCCTTCAGGGAGTGGGGACGCAATGGAGATTGTGGTGGTGGCAGGGGCCCTGCTGATTTTAATATTCAGCTTGTAGAATGATTTCCTCCTTATACAATGCACATATATGCCCTCGATAAAAAAAATAGACAGACTAAGTTACAAAAAGGAAAATAAACCAGGTGGAATAAAAGAAAAGGCTAGTTTGTAAATAGTGGAACATTGATTTAGCATGAAAAAATATTTTAAAACTATGAAACCTCTCTTCCATTCTGCAAGAAATAGATTTTTTATGCTTCTATTGAGAAAATTATTTTAGATAATGAAGAGTTTATGAAGGACTTTATTAAAGTTCAGTATTTGAAAAATATTTATTTATTACTTCAGGTTACATCTCCATTACAGTGTCCTCTTTCCACCCCTCCCAGTCCTGCCCTCCCACCCTCCATCCCCTATCCCTTCCATCACACTCCTCTGGAGTGGAGTGTCCCTACATAACAGTTCCCTGCCCCAGTTTAGCAGTCATATGAGGGCCAAAAGCCTCCTCGTACACTGGGGGCCTACAAGGCAGCACCACTAGGGCAAAGTGTCTCACTGACAGGAAACAATGTCTATGTTCATATTTCCTTTGGTGCATTGGTTATAGTATAGTTATCCTGTATTATATGGCTAAAATCTGATTATAAGTGAATAGATGCCATGTGCATCTTTCTGAGTCTGGGTTAGCTCACTCAGGATGAGCTTCTCTAGTTCCATCCATTTGTCTGCAAATGGCATGATTTCATTGTTTCTGATGGTTGAGTAGTATTCCATTGTGTAGA
Organism: Lophiomys imhausi; assembly: GCA_907164525.1. Lineage (NCBI taxonomy): Eukaryota > Metazoa > Chordata > Mammalia > Rodentia > Muridae > Lophiomys > Lophiomys imhausi. The sequence continues at coordinate 2,656,733 of CAJQZJ010032812.1, forward strand.
CATACCACAGTTTTTTAATCCATTCCTTGGTTGGGGGACATCTGGGTTGTTTCCAGTTTCTAGCTATTACAAATAAGGCTGCTATGAACATAGATGAGGAAACTTCCTTGTGATTTGGTGAGGAATCATTTGGATGTATACCCAGAAGTGGTATGGCTGGGTCCTGAGGCAGAGCTATTCCAAGTTTTCTAAGATATCACCAGACTGACCTCCATAGTGGTTGCACAAGCCTGCACTCCCACCAGCAATGGAGGAGTGTTCCCCTTTCTCCACACCCTCACCAGCATGTGCTGTGTTTTGAGCTTTTGATCTTAGCCATTCTGACAGGTGTGAGATGAAATCTCAGAGTCATCTTGAGTTGCATTTCTCTGATGATTAAGGATGTTGAGCATTTTTTCAAGTGTCTCTCAGCCATTAGGGATTCTTCCTTTGTGAATTCTCTGTTTAGCTCTGTTCCCCATTGTTTGATTGGATTATTTGGTTTCTTGGCATTTAATTTCTTGAGTTCTTTGTAAATTTTGGATATTAGCCCTCTGTCAGATGAGGGGTTGATGAAGATCTTTTCCCAATCTGTAGGTTGTCATTTTGTTCAATGACAGTGTCTTTTGCCTTACAGAAATGAACCCACACACCTATGGTCACTTAATTTTTGACAAAGAAGCCAAAACCATACAATGGAAAAAGGACAGCATCTTCAACAAATGGTGCTGGTCCAACTGGATGTCGACATGTAAAAGAATGAAATTAGACCCATACTTATCACCTTGTACAAAACTTAAGTTCAAGTGGAACAAAGACCTTAACATAAGGCCTGAGGCACTAAATCTATTAGAAGAGAAAGTGGGGAAAACCCTCGAACTCATCGCACAGGTGACAACTTCCTGAACAGAACACCAACAGCTCAGTATCTAAGACCAACAATCAATAAGTGGGACCTCATGAAACTGAAAAGTTCAGTATTACTATGCTAAATAAGAGGTTCTTTTTTTTTTTTTCCTCATAGACAGGGCTTTAGGCTCAGAGACCGTGTAGCCCTGGCTATCCTGGAACTCTCTCTGTAGACGAGGTTGGCTTCCAAGTCAGTGATCTGCCTGCCTCTGACTCCTGAGTGCTTGGACTAAAGGTCTGCACCACCACTGCCTGGGTAGAAAAAGATCTTGTTGACTTGGGAAAAATTACAGGAGACTTTTCTAGTCTAGAACAAAAGGTTGAAAGTTCTAGACTATCTGTCTCTTGACAGAATGTTGTCAAGGGAGACTTTAAACTTCCCTTGAAAGAATGCTTCAAAGTAATTGTTCTCATATCTCAAAACCAATTTAAGATGCTTATTGATTCAGCATCTAATGCATTCCAACTGTTTCCAAAAGCTTTGTCATTAAAGATTCATGGGTAATATTGATGACCAATTTGACAGAACCTAGAACCATACAGAATCTAGAGTCACTGAAGAGACAAGCTTCTAGGCACACCTGTGAGGGATTTTCTTGATTAGGTTAATTGAAGTGGGGAGATGCATCCTTAGAGTGGGCCTCAGAATTGGTCCTGAACTGTCTTAAGAGGAGGAAGCTAGCTAATCATGAGCATCAGTTGGTTTCTGCTCCCAGACTGTGAACACATTGTGACTAGCCCCCTATAGTTTCTGCCCCTATGCCTCCCCTGTCACTGTATCCTCTTGAACTGTGAGCCAAGATGAACCCCTCCTACCTGAAGTCGCTTCTGTCAGGGTGTTTTATCACAGCAAGAGGAAGTAAATAAGTCAATTAAGAGCAAACCCCTGATATATGTAGGTGAGAAGTTTAAGGCTCAGAAAGCTTACCTTGCCAGTACCATGTCAGTAGATAAGCAAGCAGTGGTACCACCTGATTGTGACCCAGGGCTGTCTGACTCCAAAGCTGTGGCTGGGGAACAGCCAACGTTCCATTCTGTGACAATTGTGGATGGTACATGGATGTGGATTTAATGAAGTCTAGGATAACAGCCTCTCACATCTAACATCATGAAAGACTGTTCATACAGAAGATGGGATAATGACCCAACCAGCAGGTGACCAAGTTTCAACATCTTCTAAGATGTTTGTGACTCTGGTACCAGTTCCTTCATTTCTCTGAGTCATCTTCCAAAGAAGGAGGTGGTACCAAATGACTCACCTTTTCATCTCTTTCAGAACATCTGGCGACTCTGTAATAGCTCCCTGGTGCACAGGGAATGTGGCGACATGAGAAGTCGGGGCAGCAGCACCAGAGTCAGCATCCTTGGTGTGGGTTGGGCTTTTAGGCCTTTGACACTGCCCAGCAGAGGCTGGTGAGCATTTGGGGAACAGCAGCTGTGGTACATATTCTTGCTTGGTTGTTCTCCCCAATCTCTTTGGCATCCTAGCCCAAGAGCAGCGATGGAAAGATCATTGAATCTTCATGAGAAGATTTTCAAGAGACTCCTACTTTATCACATCCATTCCTTCACTGCTGTTTTTATTTATTCAGTGAGTATTGATCATAAATGTATTATGTGTTGGGCTGCTAGGGGACACAGTGATGGATGGGATAGTCTTTGCATTCTGGAAGTGTCTAACACAATAGGGGAGAAGAGGCTCATTAGCAAATGACTGTGATGGAATGTCTAGTTTGCCTATCAAATAAATCTACATGGGTCATGACATTTGCAGGAAAATGGATGAACCAGAAGCCATCATGTTAAACAAAATAAATCAGACTCAGAAAGATAGATATCACATTTTCTCTTATCTGTGGAATGTAGACAAAACAGAAGACTTGAAAGCAGAAGAGAAAGGATTAGGGAAGAGAAAGGAGATCATGAGGAGCTGGAAAGGCAGCGAGAGTATGATGAAGGGTGAACATGATCCAAGTATGTTGTACACCTGTATTAAAGTCACAACAAAACCCTTTATTTCCCATAATTAATGCATAATAGTACAGATGTTTAAAAAGATAAAAAGAGAAATCTGTGTAGGGCACAGTCATGACAGAAGGGGGTACCCAGAGAAGGTATCTAACTTGACAAAGGAATTGGTACTTACAGATAGAATTAGAGCCAGGATGTACACTGTAGACAGAGGTACGTGTCCTGGAACAGCGGGGCATGTTTAGAAAAAAAGAGAGTGGGCCTGTCCCTTTGCAGGATGGGGAGTTATCTTCTGAGGGGGAACACATTTAGGCTCTCTGAAGACAAGGAGACCTCAAAGGGTCTGGGTTTTCACCATGGAACAAAAACTCAGAGGACCAGACTTGGAGGCCAGCTGTAGGAGGAAGGGAAAAGGCTGAAGAAGCACAAGGAATGAGGATGGGGGCTGAGAGCCGCATTTCAGTAATAGCTGAGCATGGAGACAGAACTGGGCAAGTGGGATTCAGTGGTGTCAGCTTTCCAGGCTGGCTCAGGGCATCACCCACAATGGATGCTGGAACTGACGGCCTGTGGTCTTGCTGCTACTGGCTTTGGCTTAGCATTCCAGGTGATGTGTGCAAGACGGGTTTCCATACCAGAAGGAAGAGACTCTTAGAGCTTTCCTGCTCACGTGGCTTGGGAAGGCTCTGGATACCACAAAAGATGTCTTTCTCTGATGCAAAATTGTTGATCATTCAGAACCCATTTCTTGGTCATAAAGTAGAGATGATGACAACCACAGTGTCTGGTCTTGGGGTTATGCCGAGGAGGACCAAACATGAAGCAATGTGAGGGAGATGGCAGGATGAGCTGTGAAGGCCAGAGTTATTTTCAATTTCCCTATACTTTGGTCCTTCCCCATCCAAGATCCTGCTTCCTCTCTGAAGGAGGTAGTGAGCTTGATTTAATGCCGAAATTACGTTTGGGTCAACCTTGTGTTAAACTTTCCAATTTCTAAACAGACTTTCAGGGCTCTGTGGGCTCTGTGTTGCACTGCACATCAGTGCAGAGGCACATGGAGCATTCATTTTCTCAAGGACTTAAAATCTCATGCCTTCATATTTTTTTTTCCTGAACTGGCCATTGCTTAGAATGATCCAAACATCTGAGATTTGATAATTTTGCTACACATCTATATAACTACTGGCTGTTTAGAAAGTTGAAAGAGCAAAGTAGGACCCTAGGATTTTATTTGGGGGTAGATTTAGTCATAATGGCATCACCCCTCCCCACTCTGTCCACCTCCTTCCCTCTAGTATGTAGATTTCTGCCCTCAAGAGCAATGTGGTCATACCCCAGTTCTCAAGAGTGGTGTCAGAGGAGGAGGAGGTGAGTATGCTCAGTGCTTTTGAAACCCGAACTCCACTATTGAAGTCTGGTTTGTTCTGCAACAAATGTCTCTCTACTCCACTGTGATGATAGTTCATAGGTTTTGTGACTTCGCCCCCTTTCTTCTAAATTGGAGGTAATTTGAGAAGGCTGACATCGCTGTGGGGCTCCCTTGGACTGTCACAAGGGGCTAGAGTTCAGTTCAGTCAACAATGTAGCATCCATGGCACGATGGGTCTGATCCTCAGCATCACATAAACCTCATGTGGTAACACACACCTGTCATCGCATCGCAGCACTCAGGAAGTAGAGACAGACAGACAGTCAAGGCCACCATCGGCTACGTTGTAGGTTTTAGGTAGCCTGAACTACATACACGACATGGTATTTGGGGGGGGGGGGAGGAAGCACATGGTTGTGGGTTTCTTGAGAAAGTCATGATGGCACCAGTTGACACCAGAGGGATGGAATTCTGCATAGTCAGACATCCTCATCCACGTTATGATGAAGTGTAGTGATACACAGGACAACCTCTGTCATCCCCAGCATGGATGAAATCTTTCCTGGAGACAGAAAAAACAAAAACAAAAACAAAAAAACATAAGAATTGCAGAGTGCGCTTCCAACCAGAACATTAGGATCAAACATTTTAATAAGTTGACAACTAAATCCAGACTCCTTGGTAGGAATGCAGGTAGACGACTTTTGTATTTATTTTGCATTAAAATTTAATGGCCGTTGGATTATGTTGCAGGTGCTAATGGTCTCCAAAGCAGTTAGGCAGAAAGAAAGCATCTCTACACCTCAAGTCAGTAACTATTCTGTAACCAGGGCTCTGGGTTCTCAGTTTCTCCCTTGCTACAGGGCATCTGGACCACCTCAAATCCCAAGCACAGACTTGCAAGAATAGCTCATGAGATGAAAGTCTCTGCCAATAGAAGGAATCCATCCATCAAAGACTCCCAGATATGGAGGTAATTTCTAGCAAAGGTTTTTGTGGCATTAATTTGTTTTACTCTGACAACTTGATTAATCAGTTTTATTGTGACAACTTGTTTTGCTGCTATGCTGCCTAATCAGGGAGCTGTCACCAAAATACTTTATGGCTTCCCTATTTTCCATCACAAATCAAAAACTCCAGCAACAGCTCACCAACATAAGAAGCAGCGATAATTAAAATGCATTCCGACAGAATTAGGAGGCATTCAGTTGGATGATGCTATTAGGAGAGATTGCACTTGCAGAGAAAGGGACAATCAGATGGGACTCTTTCTAAGTGATTACGAAGCTTTCCTGGTGAATCCCAAGAGCCACACCTGTGTGAAAGTTCAGGGTGGGAGAGGAGGGTCGAGCACACACCTCTGCTGAATACCCATGCTTTCCCTGCTGGATCTACTGGAAGTTATGTCTCTGCCCTTAGGCACTCATTAGGAGCAGGTCCATTAGGATTCAGCCAGTCAGCAATGGGAAGTGGAAGAAACTTGGCAGGAACAGAAAGTACTATGGTAGCAGGAATTCAGGATGCTCAGATCCTTACATCAGCAACCTCTCTGGAGCTGTATTTGGAACAAAGGATGGGAGGGAAGAAATGGTGTGGAAGAGGTGCCAGAGAGGAGGGTATGGGGTGTGCATCTGCTGGAGGGACCCATAGTAAACTCTCATTTGCAGAATTTATCTGCCTTCTTGCTTATGGTGTACTCAGAGCAGAGGGGATGAGATGACACATTGAAACGCCAGTCTCCCAGAACAGGGAAACTGAAAAGCTGGTCATACTCATAAAATGAAAACCACACTATTATTGGTCATTCCTCAAGTCCTTACAGCCTACAGGCTACTGCATAAACACCTGCACATACTTCTTGCATAATTTGGCTATTGCAGCAAGCCTGTGAAGTTGGAGCTACTCATTGTATTTTTATTTTATTTTTTTAAGAGAGGGAAAGTGAGGCTCATGGAAGTTAAAGAATTCATTCAGCATCTTAGCAAGATGAGGAGTGTAGTCTCAAACTCAGGTCAGTCTGACTCAAATGTACTAACTAGCCTCTCCACTGCTCCAATGGGACTCCTCTGGCTGCCTCTCTGCCCGAAGCAGTCCTGGTGGCAGCCTGATTTCCTTCTCACAGAGAACGGCTTGCCACATGGGGCAGTTGCCATCTGTTTAGATACAGTTGGAGAACGTCCTGACTCCAGGTCACACGGGTGCATACAGCAGGTCCAGCCATGTGTGCATCCGTGTGAAGGCATGAGGGATCAGCCGCTACCCCCACATTAGGCAGCCTGTCTTCTTCTCATCTTGAGTTATGAATGGGCCACGGATGCTCTTCCCAGGGAGAGTCCTGATTTGCAAGAGCTATGGAGATGAGTATTATGATAAGCAGGGCATTTATGGCCCCCAGATGCCATGGGGCACAGAAGTCAATATGTTACATGCTCGTTTAGCATTGTTTGACTCTAATGGAACAGGTTGGGAATAATTGGATTTTTCAGAAATGTTGCATTTCATTTTGTTTTAGTCAGAAGGCACGCCTGCTGGGCAGTTATCACTGCAGCCTTCACAAATTTACCTCATTCTGAGGTCAACAAGTCTGGGCTGCTGAGGAAGAAGATGCATATGTGCGGGGGCAAGACGATGTCCCAGGAAGGAAGGTGGAAAGTTGCACATCTTTGCACTTATGAATGATTCCCAATAATTCAAGAGTTAGTTGAGCATCCTCCCTTTGTGTGTGTGTGTTTGTGCGCATGTGTGTTCATGTGTTGAGACAGTATTTTACTGGCCTGGAACTCACCAAGTAAGCTGGGCTTGATGAGCAGCAAGCCCCAGAACCTGCCTATTCCCACCCCCGAGTGCTTTTTACAGGGTATCCTAGTTAGTTTTTTTGTCAACTTGACACAAACTAGAGTCATCTGGGAAGAGGAACCTTGACTGAGAAATGTCTCCACCTAACTGGCCTATAGGCGAGTCTGTGGAGACATTTTTTGATTAATGATTAATGTGGGAGGGCCCAGACCACTGTGGGTAGACCACCCTAGGCAAGTGGTCCTGGGTTGTATAAGAAAGCAGATTGAGCAAGACATTAAACAACACTCTTCCATGGCCTCTGCTTCAGCCAGTTCCGCAGCTAGGCATTACCCTAGACATGTGGTCAGTTATTTCCTGACCAGTTGATCAGTATCTAGTACCTGGTTTGGGATGACTGCAATACTTTTTCTCTTTCTCCTTCATTGGCTCTGAGCTCAACTCTGAAAAGGTGAATGGCATGATGCTTGGTGAGGGTGAGTCTTAAAGCCAACAGCTTTTATGGCTGTGCTGAGCTGGGAAAGCAGAAACTCTACTAGTTATTTCTATGGAGAGGTGGATGTAGGAACTAGTTAAACATGTGTCAGAAGACTGAAAAAAAAAAAAAGGGACGGCTGGAGCAACACAGAGGCAGCGAGTATGTGAAGTATGTAGCATCCTAGGACTGGGGAAACAAAGGAAGTGGTTGGGGCTCTCTGACCCTGGAAGTTCTGCTGTGAGAATATGCCTTATTTTGAGACTCTAACAAGAACCTAACAAGCACTCGATGGTATCACTCAGTTTTCCCTGGGGAGATGAGGGAAAGCATCATCTGTTCATCCCAGACAAGGCACCAATGAGAGGCCAAAGAGATAATCCCACTCAAGTCTAGCTTGGTGAACGTAGAGATCATTTGACTTGTTTCTTGATGTGTGGGTGACCCCAAACAGCTGCATCACCAAAGGCCCACCTCAGTATTGATGATGACCTACTGAAAACTTCATGGAGCTACATGAAGCTTCATGAAAACTACATGAAAACTCCCTTCATTTAAACTCCTGGATGCCGGTGGAGTACACCCGATGCCTATGAAGTCTATCACCTCCAGACATTACCTGTTTCTGGGGCAGGATTATGTGCAGCTAGGGCATGCAGGAGAGACAGGACGGCTGGAATCCCACACAAAGGCCTAATGACCTTCTGCACACCCCTTCTATGAGGGAATGCTAATAGGTTTGATTGTGTGAGAGTCTCATGAGGATATTCACAGCTGTTCTGATTTCAAGATGGCAACAGCCACATCACTCCTGGAGGACAGTGTTCCACATCTGACAGAACAGAGATGTGCTTTGCAGGGCCTCACCCCCATTACAAAGTAGAATTTGGAAGGGCAGATGTGCAACCAAGAGACAACAACTTGCTATTAAGCACAGACTGTCAGGAAATACATCAGGAAAAACCTTTAACATCTAACAAGGCTTTAGCTCAAGTGTTTTCATGTCATTGTTCATTAAAGACATAGGAGGGCAAAGGAAACCAGGCTGACATTTGTTTTACTTGTTTTTAGCTCTGTGTGGCCACCTCTGATATGATTCTGTAGTGTTGGGTAGATATGTTGAGGTACTTTTTCACCTTACTGTGGATGGGATTTGAAGTTTTGAGCCTATCCCTAGCCCCTAAACAAATAAACAGTATAGGGCTGGGGAGATGGTTCAGTGAGGACCGGCGTCTGGATGCCCAGAACCCATGTAAATTGTGGGTGGGTGTCTTAGTTACTTTCCCATTGCTGTGAAGAGACATCATGACCAAGGTAATATTTAAAAGAAAGAATTTAACTGGGCTTGCTTACAGTTTCAGAGGGACAGTCTGTGATGATTATGTCTGGGAGCATGGCAGCAGGCAGACAGACATGTTGCTGGAACAGTAACTAAGAGCTTACACCTTGATTTATAGGTTGGATTTTGAAACCTCAAAGCCCACCCCCAGTAACAAACCTCTCCCACTAAAGCCCTACCTTCTCCAACAAGGCCATACCCCTTAATCTTGCTCAAACAGTTCCACCAAGTGGAGACAAAACATTCAAATATATGAGCCTATGGGTCATTCTCATTTAAACTACCATACTGGGCACAAGATAGCCTGTCCACAATTATGGTCTCTGGGAAGAGACAGGGAATCCCCTGAGATATTTGGCTATCCAGACTAGCCTAACCATTGAGCTTTAGGTTCAGTGAGGGTCTAGGTCTCAGTATATAAGATGGAGAGAGATCAAGGAAGATGCTTGGTGTCAACCTTAAGCCTCCACATGCATGCACACACATGGGTGTGCACATGTGCCTGCGTATACATATATGCACATGTGAGCATACATATACATACCCATTGCATACATACATACACATGTTTACAAAAGGTGCAAAAAGTGCCAGGAATATAACCAAATAACCATCACAAGGTTTAGGTTTTGGAAGCCGAAAGCTCAGCCCTGATATTTAATCAAAGGCTTTGCATTGAGCTGGAGGAGCAGTTTGGGACAGGGAGGTTGACTTCAAAGAGAAACAGGAATGTGCATCGTTGTGTTATTAACACACGTGCATTAGCCTTTGCTTCTGTAGAAGCCCCTTTGGAGAGCTGAGACATTTGCTTTTACTGTTCACACAAGGCAAATGAGTTTTTTTTTAAAATTGCTTTCAGAGAAAAAATTCTAAGGGCCAATTTTATGTTTAAGTCAAATATTAAAAATTCCAAATCAAAACAGCCTCATGATCATTCAAGTAAAGTCTTAAATAATTTCCTTTGGCCATTACTTGGCTAGGAAAAGATATAGGGGATGACCACAGCCTGGACAAGTTCATTGCTTGGCTGAGTGGTCTAGGGAAGGGCATGTGCTCTCCTCTTTGTGTAGACCACTGTAAAATCTCGGCTCAAGGCCACGGCACCTGTAACATCTATACTCACTGAGGATGGCAGCTCTCCTGGGCAGCTTCTGGCAGGCTAGTAGCACAGAGCTGATATTCCAAAGCCTAGCCTTGCTGAGCTGAAGGAGGCAAAGTGTTGGGACCCAGTGATGGCTTTGATAAGGGGCTGCTCAGAAAGCTGAGTCCCGGCAAGGGGAGGTTGGGTGTACCCCAAAGGTGGCCAGAAGTCAGTTCAGATCAGTGGATCCCTTACTCTGGGGCACTGGTGGCTGCTTGTGGAAGTGACACATGGTAAGCAGATGCTCATCTTTACTTACAGCTTCATGATTACCAAAACTCGTGATTGCCAAAAATTATTACCCTCCTAGGAGATGGTTTACCTGAAATAGTAACATATCCAGGTTTCATATGGGTGGATATTCTCTTAAAAACAATGTAGAGTGGATCGAATCTCACCCAGGTCCAGGCATACAATGGAATGAATACCCAATAGTCTTGTTTGGATTTGGCAAAACAATATCTCATACTTTGTGAATCTATTTAGTCCTATCCATGGATGAAATCGATGAAAGTGCTCAAATTCTTTCTCTTTGGTGGGTGTGTGGTTCTGATGAGCTGCAATCTGTCTGTGAGGAATTGGCTTGCTGGCTGTAAATACAAAATTGACCAAGCATGCTGGGGCCCACTGGACACCGAATGCCTGTGGAGCCCATTGTTCCACTGAAACCTTTGGAAAAAGTTGAAAGGCTAGTTGTGATTCTTGGTTATTTTGGTAGTTTCATTTTATGATATCATTTTGAAGTTTTTTTCCATTCTTTTCTGTTATTCTTTAGTTGTTGGACTGGCACAGAGGAAAACAAACAAACAACAAAAAAAGCAACCCACCTATTTATCCAATGGAAATTATAATCCCAAACTTAAGCTATCTGTGATAAACATGCAACCCTGACTCTGGTTACATATGATGAAGAGTTAGGGTTGGGGTGCATGAGAACCTGGCTTCCCTATTTTATTCTATCCATTTGCATTATACATATTTTAATAATATATTGTACTCTTTGATGGCTTTATACACGTTTATAATTAATTTTATCCATTTCCACCCCATTACCTTCTCTTATCCTCCTTCCATGGAAACTCTTCTCAATTGTTTCTTCTTCTGTTTTAGTGTCTTTTCTGTCAACATTTTCAGTTTCCCTCTATTTTTACTGTTTAGTCTGTTTTTAATCCCTTTATTCACTTACACATATTGATATACAACAAGTAGTAATTTTGTGTTTAAAATGGCAAAATGTTACTACCTCAGCCTACAAATCATCAGAGCTAGCTTCTAAATTGTATTTTGTTTTTAAATGCAACTCAGGTCAAGATATGATGATTGTGTTTTTATAATTTATTTTGTTATTATTGCCTCTCTCTTTGTGTGTGTGTGTGTGTGTGTGTGTGTGTGTGTGTGTGTGTGTGTGTATTTGTGTGCACAGATATCCATGTGGAGGGCAGAGGACAACTTTCAGGAACAGGTTCTCTCTCTTCTTTCATGTTTCTAGGCCTATGATGCATATGCAAGTTGCGCCATCTTGCAGGTCTCTGATTGTAATTTTGTTTTCTTAGTTGTCTATCACTTGTCACTAATTCTATCCAGGCACTCCACAATTGCAAACCACACAAGTCCAGTCCCCTTTGTTCTCTCTTTAGCATTCTCCACAGCAAACCCTTCCCTTGGCTCCCTCTCCTCCTGCACAAAGTCTCTGTTTTCTCGATATTATAGATTCCACTTTGGATTCATTCTGAAGTTACCTCTTTGGAAGTGCTTTGTGGAAAGTGAATCATTTACACATGCTTTCTTCAATTTTCTTGATGAGCTTTTTTTTTTTTTTAAATTTCAAACCTGACTGATGATTTGCCTGAATTCTAGGCTGAAATAATTATCTCTCACATCTGTGAAGACATTTTTCTGTTGCATGCTAGTGGTCACTGGCGCTAATGCCTTGAGGAGACATCTGGCCGATTCCCCGCATCCCTCTATGTAGCCATAAGATCGTTTCACTTAGTGTTCAGTTGGGAGAGCATTAAAAGAACCTTCACTAGATGCAGGTGTCTTATTCTGGAAAATTCAATTCCCCACTTTGGAGAATTTAAATACTATTTAATAATTGTTTTCACTTTTCTCTTCCTTGGTTATTTCATTATTGAACCTTCTGATCTCATCTCCTCTGCCGTGTTTTCATTTCTTTGCACTTTGGTTCTGCTTTCTGTGACGTTTCTTCAACTTTATCTCTCAAGTAGTCTATTGATTTACTTTTATTTCAGTTATTCTGTATGTATATTTTTAAATTTTTTGACCTTTTTATTATTCCCTGAGTGCTCCTTTTTATAGCAACCTATTTTTGCCTCCTCTTGTGTCATGCATATAATCTGCTCTTATTCCTCTAAAAATGTTAGCGTTAGTTTTTGTTCTCTTCCCTGTCCCCCAAACCTCCCATCCTGATTCACCAGTTCTCCTTTTTCCTTCTGGAAGATTTCTTCCAAGGTCTTGGTATTCTTGGTTGACCCTTCCTATGAGCTGTGCGTACTCACTGTGCTTCAGTGGGTGACAAGGGTGCCTGCATATGTGTGTGTGTGTGTGTGTGTGTGTGTGTGTGTGTGTGTGTGTGTGCACGTGTGCTTCTTTATTTTGTAACTTACAGATGGGAAGACCTGTGACTTTCAGAGTCCTGTACCCATTTCCCATCTGAAATCTGTCCACCCAGCATTATAACTTAGATTGAACAATAAACAGAGGCCAGTACCACGATCTTCATGAGATCCTGATTTAATTAGGCATCTGTTCTTCACTCTATTGCTGGCCTGGTCTCTCTGAAGGTGGAGGTGAACCACCAGCTCATACAAAGCTGGCTGTATAAGACATAAAAGAGTCTTAGGATGCCTGCTTTTCTCCATTCGGCTGGTTATTTTCCATCCTTGAGACATGTCCTGCCCTTCCCAGTGATCTGCATCTTGAGATGTGTGCTGGTTCTCAGCTCTGTCTGGTCTGCTAATGCCTTCCCTTCCCATCATTCATCATCTGGTGCCATTTCTCATTGACTACCTTCTTTGTCCCTGTAGGGCTGTGATATTTTAATCCTCTGTGCTCATTTTTGTAGGGGTATTGGGAGGCCAAAGAGATAAATTCACAGGTTTAAACAGCCATGTTTGACCGATCATTGGCATATGTTTCTGCATTTGAGTTTCCAAACTTTTTTCTCTTTTTCTACCTGAAAAAACAGACAAACCCCAAAAAACCTCTATCCAAGCTTCTACTTTTGGTATGCACTCAGCCCTTGCCTTTCAGTTTTGGCTTTAAGTAGAAGATAGGCTCCAATCATTGAAATTGGCATTCTTTGTTCCTATCCTATAGAATAAAAATCTTAGCATCCACTTCCCATTTTTGGTCCTATTGAACCACTGACTTTGTGGCTAGAGTCAACTCTAGTTTTTAGTCCATTTTCATAGATAATTTTAATTTTGTTTTGGAAACACACACACACACACACACACACACACACAGACACACACCACTGCTTCCTTGAAAGGTTAGAGTTTGTAGGGGCCCTTCAACTCTTTTCTTTCTTATACTTCCTTAAAAATAATTATTAGTTTACCCTATTTTTCACTTTGTGATCTCATGGTACTACTTCCTTCTAACTGGTGGTGGTGGTGGTGGCGGTGGTGATGGTGGTGGTGATGGTGGTGGTGGTGGTGGCAGTGATGGGGGTGGTGGTGGTGATGGGGGTGGTGGCAGTGGCGGTGGTGGCGGTGGCAGCGGTGGTGGCGGTGATGGGGGTGGTGGTGGTGATGGGGGTGATGGGG
>CAJQZJ010032812.1:2675502-2725555 GCA_907164525.1 Lophiomys imhausi
TGGTGGCGGTGATGGGGGTGGTGGCAGTGGTGGCAGTGGTGGTGGTGATGGTGGTGATGGTGGTTGCGGTGGTGGTGGTGATTGTGGTGGTGGTGGTGGTGATGGCGATGGTGGTGGTGGTGGTGGCGGTGGTGGTGGTGGCGGTGGTGGGGGTGGTGGGGGTGGTAGGGATGGTGGCGGTGATGGGGGTGGTGGCGGTGATGGGGGTGGTGGCAGTGGTGGTGGTGGCGGTGATGGTGGTGGCAGTGGTGGCAGTGGTGGTGGTGATGGTGGTGATGGTGGTTGCAGTGGTGGCGGTGGTGATTGTGGTGGTGGTGGTGGTGGCGGTGGTGGTGGCGGTGGCGGCGGTGAAGGCGATGGTGGTGGTGGTGGTGGCGGTGGTGGTGGCGGTGGCGGCGGTGATGGTGTTGGTGGTGGCAGTGGTGGTGGTAGTGGTGGTGGCGGTGGTGGTGGTGGCAGTGGTGGTGGTGATGGTGGTGGCGGTGGCGGTGTTGGTGGTAGTGTTGGTGATGGTGGTGGTGGCAGTGGTGGCGGTGGTGGCAGTGATGGTAGTGGTGGCTGTGGTGATGATGGTGGTGGTGGTGGTGATGGCGGTGATGGTGGTGGTGGTGGTGGTGGTGGTGGTGGCAGTGATGGTGGTGGTGGCAGTGGTGGTAGTGGTGGCTGTGGTGATGATGGTGGTGGCAGTGATGGTGGTGGCGGTGATGGTGGTGGTGGTGGCAGTGGCAGTGGTGGTGGTGTTGTGTGTGTGTATGTGATTCTATATGGCCTCCGCTGACCTTGAATCACAATCTTGGATCTACCTCTCAGATTCTGGGATTATAAGCCTGTGCCTATCTGCCAAACTTTAACTGAAGACATTTCAAGCATGTATGAACTCTCTTTTTATTGAATAAAATTTGTCACTTATTCTTAACTAAAATGCCAGAAATATCCAAGGAATGCAGCTTTAATTTGTCCTCTGAGAGGACTTAGAAGCCACACTTTGTTGCTTGTTATTTCCACATGGTTAATTTTTTGTCCCTGAGGTCAGTGACACAGGCTGCGTCCCAAATGACCGTGAATCCACCTGATCCTTGGCTTGAGCTCAGACTCATCCAGATCCAACTCATCTTCTGTGTTTATTTTCTGTGTTGCACTTGATCACACACTTCTCTTTTACAACTCCAAGTTCCCTCTGAAAGCTCATTTCCTGTTCTTTTGTCTCTCTAGCATCAGATATCTCCCAAGAACGCCCTTCTGTGGTCTCCTTTGAGAGTTCCCCACCCACTCCCAGCTCTCCGGCAATGGCCTCCATTCTACAGGCTTTTCATTCTGCTCTGCTTACTCTCCCAGAGAACACCACACTAATTTAAGTCTCTGTGCCAAACTCTGCTTGTCTATTGGATACTATCTAATTATTTGAAAAGTGAAAAACTCAGCTAACACACTGCCTTTCTCATCTCCACCACACTATCGATTTACCTGTCAGAACGCCAAGCCCAGACTGCCAGCCATGAGGGCACGTGGGTTGTGTGTATTCATTTTCTTCATCTCTTTCCCATGTGCCCCTCTACCCCAGAGAATCACCCAGTGCCTCTCCTTAGGTGCTTAATACATGGGCAGAATAGCAATAGACTGTTTTCTCTGAGGGCTTTTGTTGCCAGTATCTGTTGAGAAAGCCCAAACAAAAATAATTAGTGTAAAATTATTTTTAAGAGTTTGTGTTTATTTGGCATAGTTTTAAAACCTTAGGAATTGATTGTTTGAGAATTTCACATGTGTGTAATGTGTTTTGGTCAAATCTACCCCCCCCCCGCTATTCCATCAATATATCTCCTTTACTGAATTTTTCCCTCAACTGCATGTGTTCTCTCCTTCTCTTTTCATATATCCACTGAGTCTATTTAATACTGCTTCTGCGTACATGGGTGTGGGGATCCTACTGGAGCATGGGTAGCCACTCAGGGACTGTATTCCTGAAGAAAACTTACTGTTCCTCCCCCAGAAGCCATCAATTGCCAAACAGTCCCTCAGATGGGATAGGATTTCATGAGGTTCCCCCCACCCCCTCACCTGTGCAGTGATTTTGGCTAGCTTGATCCTGGGCCTGCCGTCTCACCTGCAGTCCGTTCACATCTGCAACCGCGCTATTCTGTCTGGCGACAATGGTTTCGCTATTAGACATCCACTTCCTCTGGCTCTTACGGTTTCTCCACCCACTGTTCTATAAAGATTCCCGAGCCCTAAGAGGAGGGGTGTGATAGAGATGTCTCATTTAATACTCAAAGAGTTTAAGGTACACAGTCGGAACTGGTGCCCCCTGGTGGCTGGTGGAGAGGTACAATGCGGTGGTGTGATAGGCGTCTTTAGCTCTCTTGTTTTCTCCTTAGATAGGTCCAAGCTCTCTCTGGCAGGGCATTTACTTTTTTCTTTCTTTTTTTTAAATGAAGGTGCAGGAGCCACACACATTTATAGTGTAGAATTTGCTAAGTTTTGATATAGATATGTACTCACAAACCATCACCACATTCAAGACAATAAACATATCCATACCTCCTCCACTTCCGTTTTCTTTAATCCCTTCCAGTCCCTTAATCGTCTATTTTATTTCCAGACAGCAGATGCTCTTCTTTTTGCCATTAATGAATAGCTGTCACTCTCTCAAACTTTATACAAGTGGGATATACTAGTATGTAGTATAGTTTCCTTCAGTCAGTATGGTTATTTTAAGTTTTGCCCATGTTGTTACATTGTACTAATTGTTCTTATCTTTAATCACAGAGTAAAAGTTTGCTGTATGTTTGTGTCACAGTTGGTATTGCCATTCAGCTGTTGGAAGACATTCAAGTTGTTTGCCATTTGAACCCTGTGAGTGCAGCTACTAAGAGCATTTCTGTAGCTCTTTCTTACTTTCGTTTTCATGTCTCCTGCAAAGTATCTAGGGGCGGGTTGGATGGGTCATGCTGCTGCTGTGTGTTTGACATTCCCACTTCCAACAGCAGCATGTGGAAGCTGCTTCACAGCCACTTGGTGTGGTCATCTGTAATTTAGTCATTCTAATAGGTGATGTGGACTACTCAGACTTGGGGCATAAGGAAAAAGACATTGGATTCCACCTAGCCCTAGTAAATTGTGGCTACTTTTGAGGGGGGGGCTTGAATGTTGTGTTTCTGTTAATAGAGGCAGCCATGTTTGACTGAGGGATAATGAGGGTAGTTTCTTTGAAGGAACTTGGATGGGACCATAACAGAAGTGGCACAGGAAAGCAGAGGAGGCAGAGATACAGCCAGAAGCAACATTTTCTTCAGGATGAAATGTGTCTAATTAGCTGGGATTGTGTTGGATTGGTACCATCTACAAGAGCCAAACCTACCAGCTTAAAAAAGAACTCTAATTTAGAGAGAAGACCTGATTTATGTCTTGTGGGTGATTTACTCTGTTGTTGGAGGTATTGAATTGATGTGGTTCTGGTGTTGGGGTGCAGCTTGGGTCAGGGGATCAATATCAGAGTAGTGACACATGCATGTGTGTGTTGTGTGCAGGGATTACCAATCCATGACTTAAGTATCTATCAAAAGTAGCTACAATTTACTAGGACTCAATGGAATCCAATGTTTTTTTTCCCTTATGTTCCAAGTCTAAGTGGTCCACATCACCTATTAGAATGACTAAATTAAAGATTGACCACATCAAGCTAGGTATGATAATAGTGCAGTCACATGGTTATCTGCCTTCCCTGTGATAGATAGTAATAGAAAAGAGAAGACAGGAAAGATATGACCAAGATTAAATGTAAGATACCAAATCTGCCACTAGAGATAGCACCAGAACACATACAAAATGGTCACATGGGGGCCAGTGGGATCCAGGACTAGGGCAGGCCCAGAGAGCCTGGAGTTTACATCTTGTGGGGAGATAAAGTGCTTCTGCCCAAGACAGGGGACTGGTGTTGGGTCTGCTGTCTGACATGAAGGCTGGGGTAGGGGTTTCCCATCTGGGAAAGGCACTGCCCCTTAGAATTAGAGCAAACACAAACTGGGACTTGCCATGGGTCAGACACTACTTTAGGTTTCTTGCTTGTATATAATTAATGTATTTAACTCTTGTAGCCCTATGTGGTAAACTCAGTTTTCACCCCCATCGTGTTAATTAAGGTACAGACAGCCCATTGTATTTCTCTGTGTCAGGGATCATTGCTGGATGATAGATTCTGTTCCAGGGACCTTGGATGCTGGCTGGTGAGCAAACCATTTCCAGAGTGGAAGAGAGAGAGAGATTGAGAAAGCAAGAATGAGGGTGAGCAATTAACTGAGCCAGAGAGAGAAAGGGAAACTTCCTCTGGAAATGAGCCTGCAAACAAAAACTTGAAACACAATAAGATCCACATAGCGAAACGGCTAACAATGGTAGCACATGCTCCATAAGTTCATTTCCAATTAAATGAGAATAGTCAAGCAATGTGAAAATTTTTTGTTGTTTGTTTGGCCTATTTTTTTTCTTGAGACAGAGTGTCACTGTGTTTCTCAGGCTGGAAATCAGGGTCCTCTCAGCCCCTTTATCTACATGCTGGGATTACAGGCTGCATTGTAGCACCATATCTGCCCTTGAAGATGGTCTTAAAATTAGTCCATTTAAAGAAACAAAGACATATACTAACTATTAAAAAGCACAAGCATGCTCTAAACAAAGAGGGGAATAAAATAAAATAAGATAAAAGCAGCTATAAAAATATAAACATACAGAAGCTCAAATTCAACTGAACATATATACACACATATGAACACTTGCTTCTGTCTAGATTCTGTTTTATGGCATCCACACATGACATTATTTATAATTATTATGGTATATAGTACATTATAGTTTCATTCCTTGATCATTTAATATTATATCATGACAGGCACGGTAGCATATGTGTGAACTCATAGCACTAGGGAAACAGAGACAGGATTGTGAGTTCAAGGCCAACCTAGGCTAATTAATGAGATCACATATCAACTTTATATCTGGGGCTGAAGAGATGGCTTAGTTGAACACTTGCTCTTCTTGCAGAGGCCCGAGTTTGTTTCCTAGCACTTACAGTGGGCTGTAACAGTACTTTTAATTATTAAACACTTATTTATTAACAAATACACTTAACTACTATTCCTACAAATTCCTACAACCCCTATGAATGCCTACAACCCCTATAAATTCCTTCAACCCTTAAGACCTAACCACTAAACCTATTGATAACTATTACAACTATTTTTCTAAGGATACAGTCTCTGGGGCAGGTCCTCAGTCGCCAGGAACAGTCTCTGGGGTAGACTCTTTAATGCACTTAGCAGTCCTTTTTCTGGAATATCTCAGACGCAGGTTCGTCAGGGTAAATTGGCTATGGCAGTCTCACCTTAAATAAGGCTTGAGGCTTTCTTCTCTCTGGGAGACCTCAGCCATCTGTAGGCCAACTTATTTCCTTCGTATCAGCAACTCTGCCACTCTGCCTCAGTCTTTAAAGCTGGCCACGGTTCCGTTCAGGCCACTGTTTGGACTGGTCAAACCCCTCTAGGCAAAAGCTGAGCCACAGGGTTTAGTCCTTGGCCTTTTGCGGTCTTGCTGAGGCTTTCTTTGCTCACCAGCTTCCTTCTGCCTCAGGGAGATCTGGCCGTTGGTCTACCAGCACTTTCTCCAGCAGGACTCTCGGAGATGTCTAGTATCAGGGGCCCTTAGCACGCAGCTCTCCGGGCTCATCCACTTGTCCTTATGTAGGATCGCTCCTTGTTGCACCTGCTTCAGCTTAATTTGGGCTCTGCCCCTTTAACAGTTGAAAACAATGCCAGGTCATAAAGTCTTTCCTTGTCTCACCTGGCTTCAACCTTGTTTTTCAGTCCATAGAGACTCCCCTCGTTTCACCTGACTTCATCCATAAGCTGATAAGCTAACTGCTCACAGCGAAGTTGATCTTCATGCCCCGAATTAAGAGACTGTATCAGAAACCTAGATATTCACTAAATCTAACTTATATTAATCTATCAACCTCTACAGTGGGCTGCCCATGGTCACCTGTAACTCCAGCTGAGGGGGGTCTGATGCCCTCTTCCATCCTCTGCAGACTTGTGTGGCACACAGAGAGACACAGTCAAAAATAAAATAAACCTTAAAAACCCAACTTTCTATCAACTGTGTGGTGTAAGCACCATACTTTAATCACACCGCTGCTCTGTTCTTGAGTTTAAGTTAGTTCAGATTTTCATAAATGTAAATAATGCTTGATGCATAGATTCATGTATAAGGGAAGTTAGATTAACATAAGTTAGATTTAGTAAACATAGAATTCTAAGCTAGGTATGATAATAGATGCTTTCTCAAAGGTTGCTAAATACAAATGGACTGGACATTGTAAATATAATTCTTGATAGATCTGTTAAATATCTTTATCATATGTAACACACACACATAGGCACACATAGGCACACACACACACACACACACACACCATGTTTTGAACTAAAGGGGGGAAATATTGCAGGAGTTTATTAAAACCAATTGAGAGAATTTTTTTTTTAATCCCAGGTAGGCTGCTTAAGACACAGGTATAAAGTATTAACAGTCTCATGAGCTAGCAGGGGCGTGGCTTAACCAGCTGATCAAGTTTAACTCTGAGGTCTTGGGAGAGGGGAATAAAAAGCCAGAGCCCTGAGGAGAAGGGGACTACAAAGAGAAAAGAGAGAAGGAACTCCAGAAAGAAGTAAGCTCCACAAAGAAGCAAAAGAGAATGGGCTTTATAAAGAAGTAAGAGTAAAGAGGCTCTACAAAGAAGTAGGAGAAAGCTCTACAAAGAAAAAGAGCTGCAAGATAGAAAGCAATTGCTGCTCTCCCAGTGGCTGGTGCTCCCCCAAACTGCTGCTTGTTCTTCCTGCTGCTGTCTCCTGCTTTTCTGGTCTCCTGGTTCCCTGGTGTCCTGGTTTGCTGGACTATATATATAGTCTTATTATGTGGTCAGAAAATGTTGCTTGCACATGACATGTATTTAAGACCTTACTGAAGGCCCCTTTGTAGCTTAGACTCAGCCTCTGGGACCATAACATGGATGTATGGAGAGGTGCATTTAGAGACCATAAGGTAAACTGGATTTGGTGGCACACACCTTTAATCCCAGCACTCCGGAGGGAATGGCCAGCAGATCTCTGTGAGTTCAAGGCCAGCCTGGTCTACAAAGTGAGTCCAGGACAGTCAGGGCTACAGAGAGAAACACTGTCTCGAGAAAAAGAAGAAAAAAGCGAGATAGAGACCATAAGTACAAAGTCTGATGTATTTATGTTAATTCAATCCTAGTCACTTTATTACCCAAATCATCTATGTCCATGTTCTTTGCTCTTTTCTTGATCTAGAAAGAGTTAGTGATTTAGTATTCTGCAATGATTATATCTACCAATTTTTTCTGCCTCGTTGCAACCAATTTTTTCTCTTCATTTGCTGAATTATTTGAGACATAAAAATTTATGAGTATTATATTTTCATTGTGGATTGGAACTTTTATAAATAGAAAGTGACATTTTGTATTTTATTGAGTGTTTTATGCTTGGAATAAATACTTTGCAGAATGCAACACAACCACTTCTGCAGGGTTGTTTGATACTTGGCTGAAAAATAAATCTGTATGCATTCATTCATGCCGTTCTCTCTACTGTTTTTCTTAATGTCTATTTATTGTGGGCAACATATCAGAGAATTTGAATTTATAGCAGAATTGGAGGATATTTTTATTTTAATGGGGCAGTTAAAATCCTTACATTTATTTCATGATTGATTTATATGTTTTTTTGTTTGCCACTGTTTTACACTTTCCATTCCATCCTTCCTTGCGTTTCTGTATTCTGTCTTAAGCTATGCAGAATGTTTTATCTGTCTACATTCTGCAGTGGTTTAATGGACACATCTGTTTCAAATGGTGTTACTGGTTTCCTTTGAATACTAGGTATATTTAAATAATGTACTTTTAGAATTTTTTATTGTGATGAACATACAGTAAAAATATATTTATACCTGAAATTTTCTGAGATATTGTCAGTGTTCTTACCCTGGAAGATAAGTATATGAGGTCATACATCCATTAATTAGTTTATTAGCATTTTAAACTGCATATACAAAATGTTATCACTTTAATTTTAAAAGGAGACTAAGGAAGGGTAGTATTAGGGAATGAAGAAGGAATCTACTAGGGAAAAGAACACATGACTCATGAGAAGATAAAAAACTAATTTTGTTTTCTAGTTTCAACTCCATTCTTTTTTTGTGAGGGAGATGTGAATTCAGTTTTCTGGTTATTGATGCATCAAGAATCTTTTTTTTTTTTGCATTCCCAAAAAGTCCATCTTTTTTCCTTCCTTTGATGCAGTGACTATGAAAGTTGGGCCTTCTTTTTTAATTGTATTGACCATTAGTGTACTATGAATAAGACACAAGTAGTCACTGAATACACTTTTTAAATTGACCCACTCAGAAAAAACAATTAAAAATAGTTTAGGAAGGAGGGATTTGTAACCTAAAATTTTTTATTTGTTTTTTCCTCTATTTAAAACTAGATCAAGTCGTTCTATTACAGTTACTTAATACATAAACTTTATTGCCATATATAAAATAATGTCTTTAAAAAATAAATAAAATAGGTAATTTAAAAGTGCATAAAGCATATGCCCAGTTTATTGCATAATTATCAACTATCAGTGTAAATGGCACTTTTCACTTTCAACCTTTTTGTGGCCTTAGGGCTTTGATGTGCCTCTTGTCAGAATGATATAGCAGGTTTTAAATTTTTTATCAGGTGTGATTATTATCTTTTTGGCTGCTTAAACATTCAGCACATTTAGGTTTAATGGAGTTACCAGTATGTTTGTATTTAATTATGCTGCCTTATTATGTGGTCTTCTAGTTTTAAGCATCTTTTATATTGCCTGCTTGCATTTGATAGGAGGTATGGGGCATTTTTTTTTTTCCTCAGACAGGGTTTCTCTGTGTAACAGCCCCGGCTATCCTGGAACTCTCCTTGTAGACCAGGTTGGCCTCTGCCTCCTGAGTGCTGGGATTAAAGGCGTGCACCATCATGCCCAGCTGGTATGGGACATTTAAAATAATCATTTTTTTTCTCTTTGCTTGTTGGGAGATATTGTCTCTGTTCATCTCATTGTTATCTGAGATTTCTATATGTCCAGTTATCTTACCAAAGTCTGAAGTTGGTCAATATTGTTAGTCTTCTGATGATTGAAGAAGCTAGGATTGCTTTATTTCTCTTCCCTCCTTGTTGGTGTAGGCTTGCATCCCTTTCTGTCTTCTGGGGAATGTGTTCAGAGGTGGTTAAGTGATTCTGTCATGGAAACATCAAGAAGTATACTTGTGAAAAGAAAGATGGCAACTAGGTTACTAGGTGAGAGTGGAGTTTTATGGGACTGTTGATGTGTAAGTGAACAGGTGACTATTATTGCATATTATTACTTTCCTTTTTGATTTTAGACAGGGTCTTGTGTACCCCAGGCTGGCCTGATACTTACATAGCTGAGAATTATTGTAGCTCCTCATTTTCTCCTTCCACTTTTTTGAGTTCTGGGATTACAGGCGTGTGCCAGCCCGTGTGCCTAGTTTATGTGGTGCTAGGATCAAGCCCATGACTTTGTACATGCTTGGCAAGCACTCTACCAATTGAGCTCCACCCAACCTCTTGCTGCCTGCTTGTTTTGATTCCTTGTTTATTTTATTCCTTGAGGCATTTACATCCTTCTTTTTTTTTTTTTTGGGGTTTTCGAGACAGGGTTTCTCTGTGTATCCTTGGCTGTCCTGGACTCACTTTGTAGACCAGGCTGGCCTCGAACTCACAAAGATCCGCCTGCCTCTGCCTCCCAAGTGCTGGGATTAAAGGCGTGCGCCACCACCGCCCGGCTTACATCCTTCTTTTTACCTAACAGTATTTATCTACCCCTACACTTACTGTGTTCTTGTTTCCTTGTCTGGAGGGCATCTTCTGGGATTGTTGTTGATTGGGTAGGCTGAGAATGGTTCTCAGTTGACCTTGTCTGAAATCTTGTTATTTCAGCCTCTTTTTTTTTTTAAGAAAGAGGTTTGTACTTTTTCTTTTTCTTCTTTCTTTTTGCCAGAAGTTGAATTCTTGACTGGCAGTTATTTGTTTTCAGTACATTTAAGACACTATTTTGGCCTGGGTACCATTGTTACAGCTAAGAATTTGGTGGTCTATGTAGCTTTCTCCCCTGTTCTTCAGTTTATGTATCATGGGATGGATATGCACATTTCTCATTAATATTGGGGAAGTTTGGCCTCTTAAATGTAGATATCAATCACTTTCACCAATATTCCATCATTATCCTTTTAAATATCATCACTCCCTGATTTTTTTCTCCCTTCTCTGTGTGGAACTCTGTACTGCATTCTGATCCATTTCTTCTCTCATTTGTCCCCTTTGTAAAGTGTCATTTGCCAGATGTAATTGTCATCTTGGAGACTTACTGCTAAGTAAGCTCATCCCTTTCTAGTTCTTTCTGAACTCTGACTGGCTGGTTCAACTCAGCTGCTCTGGCTTTAACTCCTTTCCAAGCTGACTGATTAAATCTGTCTTCTCTTGGCTGCTCATTGAATTCCTTTATTTGGCCTCAAACTAACTCTGGCAATTTGTTCTAATCTGTCTCCTTCTTGTTCTCTGGCTTCAACCACCTCTTCAGGAACTCATGAATGTACTCAACTTCACTGTACTGCAGTCATTCAACTGAGCTCCCAATTGACTGCCAACTGGTTGACCTCAACTCAACCATGCTGTCTTCTCTACTCAATTCTTTACTGTACTCTACTTCAATGTTATCTCTCTCTCTACTGAACCCTACTTTTCCTCTTCATCTCTACAGTACTGCTTCCTGTTAAATAGCTTCTCTTTCCTGTCTGTTCTTGTGAGAGTTGGGCATATACTATTCTGTGAAATTTTACTCTGATTCATCACTTTGTCTGTCCCTCAATTAGACCTCATTATTTGGGATTAAAGATGTGTACTAAGGGCATGTCTATATTCCAGTCAGAGGGGTTAAAGATGTATGGAGTGGCTGCATTCCAGCTAGATTACACAGACCTATGTCTTTGGAAGTGATCCTGTGCCAGAGAATTAAAATTTGTTCCTGAATTAAAATTTGTCTACACCCTTAGCTATGCTTGTCAGTGATTATAGCCATCCATTGTTGTTTATTCCAAAGTGTTTCTAGACATTCTGGGACTAAAAAAGTGGCTGAAATATTTTATTACTGAAATAGTTTATAACTTTGCTGCAGATATTTACTGCAGATACTTCAAAATGGTCATTTTTAGAAAATACAATAGGGTAGTTAATTTTTTTATGTGTGGTGGGGGTGATGAATACAAGAGCCTTGGATATGCTAGGCAGGTGCTTTCCTCTGAGCTACATCATTGATATTTTATTTATTTATTAAACATTTATGTATTCAAGTTACATCTCATTCAAAGTCCCCTCCCTCCTCCCCTCCTGGTCCCCTCCCCCATCTTCTTCCCCCTCACCCTCCTATCTGCTTTTTGTTGTTGTTTTTTAATTTAAGATGTATCTTTTTTCTCCCCAACAGCTCCCCCTTTTAGTCCAATAACAGACTCTTTTTCGTATAAAAATAAATACTATACAAAACAATAAGAACAGTTAGGCCACAATTATGAAAATTATAGGGTATAACATACATTCCCAATGTCCAGTCCATACATATTTGACAACTGATATTAATATTCTGTTGTCTATCTATATCATTGATATTTTAAAAAGAAAATATTATTTTATGTGTTTGAATATTTGCCTGCATATATGCGTCTGTGTGACTGGTGCCTGTGGAGGCCAGAAGAGGGCACTGGATCTCTTGGAACTAGAGTTGCAGGTAGTTGTGAATTACTATGTAGGTGCTGGGAACTGAATCCAGGTCCTCTGGAAGAGCAGTAAGTTAAGATGGCTCTTAACCACAGAGCCATCTCACCAGCCCCATGTCACTGATTTAAAAAAAAATGCAATCAAACAACTGACTGCATTTAAAGACTGTGGATCAATTTCTGCCTGTTCTCATTCTTTCTACTTTCCTGTTGTTGACTGTATGGGTGGCATTGTCCTCATAAACTATGTTTAGAGATTCTTTGAGGCATTGTGCAGGTGTTCTTCACAGAGGGATCTTGTTTAATTTGACTGTGTGCCTTGGGGAACTACTGGTCTAGAAACACAGTAAGTTAAATCCATGTCCTGAGGGCCTTTGTTTTTTTGTCCCCCACAAAGTGATATGAACTCCAGCTACAAATCTGCTTGAGGGCTGTCTGTGTTTGCAATTTCTCAGACACACATTTAGTTTTGTCTTCTCCCCATGGTTCTGATTAAGAGTTCTCTTATTGGTGTCTTGGGATGCTTGTGGTAAGAGATGAAGTGGAGAGGAAGATTTTCTGTGAGCTCACTCTTTTATACAGGAAGCATCTATGGGTGAATTGAAATATTTCCCACCCCTTCTGCCCAGTTCAGTCACTGAATGGTATCTAAACTGGAGCTCTGGTTAGTAGAGACATGCCCTCAGAACAAACAGTACTTTTTGCTCAATTTCCCTGGCAGGGTTTTCATTCTCAGTTATACTTTAGTGTGGTAACTTCCCAGTATATTGTCTGGTCTTCTTGGATTTAAAGAAAGATTTAACAGCCATCTTTCTGGATTTTTTTTAGCAAGAGTATTGAATTAAACTACTAGATATCATTATCCCATAAATGGAAATGTCTATCTCTACCTATGATAAAATAACAAATAAAATCATACTTTTGACTACAGTGTCCTTGTTTCATTCTGTTGCTGTAATAAAATACCCTGGCCAAAAGCAACTCAGGGAGGAAAGGGTTTATTTTTGGCTTACACTCCAGGGTCACAGTTCATAAATGAGGGAAGTCAGGGCAGGAAATATATACATATTGATATATATAATATTGATACACACACATGTATGTATGTATGTACGTATGTATGTATGTATCCCAGGACTGCCTGCCTGAGGGATGGTACTGCACATAGTGGGCTTGTCCCTCCTACATCAATTAATAACTGAGATAATCCCCCTTATACATTGCTACATACCAACTTGATCTGGGCAATTCCTCAATTGAGGCTTCTCTCATGGTTGACTCTAAGCTGTGTGAAGATGACAGTTAAGGCTAACTGGAGCATATGGTATGTTATAGAATAATCTGACATACATTTTCTTTCTTCCACAACTAACATTTTATTATCACCCCAAATTCCCACATTATTTAACACAAACTAGGGTGTTAATTTTAAAACATTATACTTATGTTACATAAATTCTCTTTCAACACTTTCTTCTGACATTTTTATTTCTTTGGAATAGTAATTTATTTAGGTTATTTTAGTCTATAAGGTTAGGGTGTTTTACAGATCTTGAAAGAGCAATTTTCAACTTCATATCGAAAAAAAAATAGGATAGCAAAAACAAACCTGTACAATAAAAACATCTGGAGGTATCATCATCCCTGATTTCAAGTTGTACTACAAAACAATAGTAATAAAAACTGCATGGTATTGGCATAAAAACAGGCAGGTTGATCAAGGGAATCCAATAGAAGACCCAGAAATAAACCCACATACCTTTGGACACTTGATTTTTGACAAAAAAAAAAAAAGCCAAAACCATACAATGGAAAAAGGAAACCATCTTCAACAAATGGTACTGATCTAACTGGATGTCAACATGTAGAAGAATGCAAATTGATTCATATTTATCACCTTGCACAAAACTCAAGTCCAGATGGATCAACATAAAACCAGATACAATAAATCTAATAGAAGAGAATGTGGGGAATAGCCTTGAATGCTTTGGTACAGGAGACAGCTTCTTGAATAGAACATCAACAGCTCAGGGACTAAGAATAGCAATTAACAAACTGGACCTCATGAAACTGAAAAGCTTCTGTAGATGAAAGACAAAGGACAGTGCCTGTAGATCTGTAGATCAAGATCAAAGGACACTGTCAAAAGGACAAAACAGCAGCCTACAGATTGGGAAAAGATTGCCACCAACCCTTCTTCCGACAGAGGGCTATTATCCAAAATATATAAAGAACTCAAGAAATTAAACAAACCAAATAATCCAATCCAATATTGGGTACAAAGCTAAACTGAGAATTCTCAACAGAGGAAACAATGGCCAGGAAGTACTTAAAGAAATGCTCAACAGCCTTAGTCATAAGGGAAATTCAAAACAAAATGAGATTCCATCTCACACCCATCAGAATGGCTAAGATCAAAAACTCAAGTGACAGCACATGAGGGGAGGATGTGGAGCAAGAGGAACACTCCTCCATTGCTGGTAGGAGTGCAACCACTTTGGAAATCATCTGGCAGTTTCTCGGAAATTTGGGAATAGATCTATCTCAAGACCCAGCTATAACACTCCTGGGCATATATCCAAAAGAAATTCCACCAAACCACAAGGACGTTGGCTCAAGTATGTTCATAGCAGCTTTACTCATAATAGCCAGAAACTGGAAACAACCCCAGCGTCCCTCAACTGTCCCTCAACCGAAGAATGGGTTAAAAAACTGTGGTACATCTACACAATGGAATATTATTCAGCTATCAGGAACAATGAAATTATGCAATTTGCAGCCAAATGGATGGAACTAGAAAAGCTCATCCTGAGTGAACTAACCCAGACTCAGAAGGACACATATGGCATCTATTCACTTATAGTAGGATTTTAGCTATATAGTAGAAGGTTTCAGTACTGCAACTAACACACCAAAGGGAACTTGGACATAGACTTCTTATTTTTAATTTTTATTTATTTTTTATATATTAGTTATATTTTTTCTATTTTTAGTCTTTTTTTATCTATTGTATGCTTATTGGTTTGTTTGTTTAGTAGTTCTCTCTCCCAGGCAATGAGACACTTTTCACTGATGGTACTGCTTCATAGATCCCCAATGAATGAAGAGGCTTTTGGCCCTCATACGACCTCTCAACTGAGATGAGGGACTGTTATATAAGGACACCCCACCCCAGAGAAATGAGATGGAAGGGATAGGAGGTAAAGAAAAAAAATGAAATGTGATGTTTCGGCCTTTTACTACTAACTGTCATAAACTGTTTAGGATAATTAAGAAATGCAAACTAATGGTTATGCAAGCTGGTCATTCTATTAGGTACTATGACAGCCCATTATAGTTACCTGCTAAGCTAATCAGAAATAAACCTGCTAAGAGACAAGCAACATCTGCTTACCCTAATATAAGAGATAGAGAGGGTCTCTTCAAAAACCTCAAGAGATCTGCAGAATATGGCATTCAAAGATGTTTTCGTAACTTTAGATTTTTTTATATCAAGACATATCAACTCCTGACAGCACCCCCTATTCTCCTCCAAGTAGAAGATGAGCATCGAAGAATCTCCAGTGGGAGATGATTGAATTAGTCACAAGCCTATCTCTTGGTAGGAAAAGCTCCTTGCTCCAACTGTAGACAGAATGCTGTCCAAAAAGGACAAAACCTGGAAGCAGGTAAGTCGACAGCCTAGCTCTGCCAAGACAGGGTAAATCCTTCATAACCCCTGCTCTACAATCAATGTCTGTCAGAGAAACGGGGCCAAATGACTGAAGATCGATGCTGTAATGTATGGAGAGAAAATGGGAACTGTCCAGGCAGCCACTGGTATGTCATTTCTTAGTTTTGGAAGCTGCAGGCCCTGTACTTCCTATAAAATCAGATATATTTATCCCTTTCAGGTCTCTGAGGTGGTTGAAGAACAGATAGCTAGAGTCTCATAATTAAATTTTGAGTTGTTTAGGAGTCAAGAGAGTGTTATAGATCTAAGAAGATACTTTAAAAATTTTGTTGCAAGTTAGTATGAATGTTGAGTCAGATATAGAACTTTAAACTCATGGAGATGTTTAGATAGTAGAATGTTAAAGTCAGGTGCCAAATACATATGGACTAGTCATTGGGAATGTATGTTAAGCCATATAACCCTCATAACTGTGGCCTAACTGTTGGACTGAAAGGGGAAATAAGATATACCTTAAACTTAAAAAAAAAAAGGGAAGAGGATGGGGGTTGAGGGTGGGAGGGTGGGACTGGAGGGGGAATAGAGAGGGGACTGTGACTGAGATGTAACTTGAAGAAATAAAAAATAAAGGAAAAAAAATCCCCAAACCAAAAAAAAGAAGGGATAAATAAACCGGTACATTTACACAATCGAATACTACTCAGCTATTTAAAACAAGGAAACCATGAAATTTGCACGCAAATGGATGGAACTAGAAAATATCATCCTGAGTGAGGTAACCCAGGTCCAGAAAGGCACACATGGTATGTACTCATTTATAAGTGGATATTAGCCATATAGTACAGGATAACCGTGCTTTAATCCACAGATGCCAAGTAACAAGGAGGGCCCACGGGAGGATGCTTGAATCTCACTCAGAAAGGGAAACAAAATAGACATCAGAAATGAATGAAGAGAGGGAACTGGGTAGGAGAGGGGTTGGGGAGGGGAACAGGGGTGGGAATGAGGTGTGAGGAGAGAGGGGGTAGGAGGCAAGAGGACTGGGAGAGAGAAGGGAAACTGATTGGTGGGGATGGGGACATCTCTGAGACAAGCTGGAGACCCACAATGGAGGAGGCTCCTGGGAGGACTTGGGGGTGACTCTAGCTGAGACTCCTAGCAGCAGGGAATATGGAGACTGAAGTGGCCACTGCTCGTAGCCAAGGAGGACTTCCAGTGAAGGGAGGGGGACACCAAGCCACCCACAAAACCTCCAACCCAAAATTTATCCTGCCTACAAGATGTTCAGCAATAAAAATGGAGCAGAGATTGAGGGAATGGCCAACCAGTAACTGGCCCAACTTGAGACCCACCCCATGGGAAAGAGCCAATCCCTGACACTGTTAATGATACTCTGCTATGCTTGTAGACAGGAGCCTAGCATAACTGTCATCTGAGAGGCTTCGTCCAGTGGCTGATGGAAACAGATGCAGAGACCCACAGCAAAACATTGTATAGAGATCAGGGAGTCTTGTGGAAGCATTGGGAGAAAGTTAGAGGTACCCAGAAGGGATAAGAACTCCACAAGAGGACTAACAGGGTCAACTAACCTAGGCCCATGGGGGCTCACAAAGACTGAACCATCAACCAAAGAGCATGCATGGACTGGACCTAGACCCTCTACACATATGTAGCTGATGGGCAGCTTAGTCTTCATGTGGGTCCCCTAACAGTTGGAATTGGGGCTGTCTCTGACATGGATCCTGCTGCCCGCTTTTCAATCACTTTCCCCTAGCTGGTCTGCCTTGTCTGGTTTCAGTGGAAGAAGATGCCCTTAGTCCTGATGTGACTTGATGTGTCATGGCAGGTTGGTATGGGGTGGGGGTGGGGGTGGGGGGTCTCCCCTTCTCTTAGGAGAAGGGGAGGGGGGAATGAGGAAAGAGATTGGGAGGGTGGCACTGGGAGGAGAGGAGGGAGGGGGCTGCGATCAGGATACAAAGTGAATAAATAAACAAATCAATAATGAGAAAGCAAACAACCCCCCCAAAACCAGACCAAACTAGGATGTTGATTTTAAACATTATACTTATGTTATATAAATTCTCTTTCAACACTTTCTCCTGACATTTTCATTTGTTTGCAATGGTATTTACACCAGTTATTTGGGTCTATATTTAGCAGAACTCAGCAGTCAATACACAGTATTCCAATAAGTTTTTATTTCCTTATATATCTTTATATAATTGAAGTTTTTTGTTGTTTTGGGAATGGAACATGACGAAGTATATTTTCTGAATTCTTATTTTCTTTTACAAGTTAAAGAGAATTTGACTGAGCATAGAATTATGTAGTTTTTTTTTTAAGATTCTCTTCTTCTGTAAGTACAGATGGAATGAAGCGTGATGTTTACATTGTCTATAGCTTTATTGGTAGTTTCTGTATTGACTAGAAAATCACCATAGTTAAATAATCCATGCTTGAGTAATCAATAGGCTTCACCCAGTGGTGAGTTTAGGCGTACCACACTTACACGTGCTGTATCACAATACACTTCCTGGCAGGAGTCTCAGACTGCCACTAGAGCCCTCCTGTGATGACATTCAGACTCTGTACCCTTCAGGCCCCACCAGTTTTTGGGTTCGAAGTCAGGTACTCAAACTCCCCAGTGTTGGTTTCACATTTGATCCAAGCCAATAGCTGTGGTTCTGGACATGACTTAGCGCTTTGAACTGCGGCTGCGCCTTTCGGTGCTGCAGACAGACAACCTCCAATGGCCTACCGGAGGCTGCCCACAGGCTCTGTCTCGGGTATCACCACCATCACCACCGACCTTCTCTGGGTCATCAGCATCTGTGGCTCCTTACCTCTCGGGCCAGTGTGGCATAATTTTCCTCTGTTCTTGCCCAGCTCCACGATCAGGAGTTTCTAAAGCAACTTGTCTGACTCTTAATTCCTTTGTACTCCAACGTGAGTGTTGTGAAAATCAAGAGCTGTTTCTGGGCACCCTTTTGAGGTGTCCTTGAACATTCATCAGCCGTTAGAGCTGCGTAGTACATTCTGTGATCCACAGCTAAGAGGTTGATCTGCTTAAAAACAAATGTTCATGCTTTCATTTCTATTTCCAGGAAAAGGAGGGATTGCAAGGTGTGTGTGGACTCCTCCCCAAGATGAGCTTGTGGCCTCACCTGTGGACCTAGGAATCCAGAAAGAGAGGAGCTGATGTTTGGGTTTTGTACATGGTGGGGAAGGGATATGTGTCTATATTCCAGGGAGCAACATGCTGTGTTGCATCCTGGGGAGTTTCTGAAAGCAGGGGAGAGGTGAAAGGGTGAGCATCTGAGCACTGCAAATTGGAGCCCAGAAATCAGAAAATCCCTGGAAGAGTTCAGGGGAAGCAGCCCTCTCAGGACCCAAGCACTGGAGGGAACCTGTGGCATCTGAACTAGCTTGGAATAGGCATGCAGGAGGGTCCCTAGACAAATGCAGAGGTAGGAAGATGCTAGCACAGTATGAGTGGGTGGTGTGTATGTGTGTGTGTGTGTATGTGTGTGTGTGTGTGTGTGTGTGTGTGTGTGTGTGTGTGTGTGTGTGATTTAAGCTTCATTTACACAGTGTTAGCATCTGCTGGAAGGTGTAGGTGGCTAGAAACATGAAGACATTTAGTGAAAGATTAACTCTGGGAAACTGTGTTTGTGGAAGGAACAGGCCTGGATGGAAAGCAGGCAATAAATACTAATTGGAGAGCCAGAGGCAGCTTCATCTTGTTCTAGGAAAAGACTGGGCTCTGGGACAGTCCCCAAAGGCAGACACATTTTTTTTTTTTTGAAGTTATGTTTTTTTTTCCTTTATTTTTTTTCTTCAAGTTACATCTCAAATGCAGTCCCCTTCCTATTCCCCCCTCCAGTCCCACCCTCCCATCCTCAACCCCCCATCCTCTTCCCCTTTTTTTAAGTTTAAGGTATATCTTATTTCCCCCTACAGTTTCCCCTTTCAGTCCAACAAATGGCTCTTTCTCTTATAATAATAAATACAATACAATACAAAACAACAGAGGTAATTAGGCCACAGTTATGAGGGTTATATGGCTTAGCGTACATTCCCAATGTCCAGTCCATATGTATTTAACATTTTAGACTTTAACATTCTACTATCTAACCATCTCCATGAGTTTAAAGTTCTATATCTAACTCAACATTCATACTAACTTGCAACACAATTTTAAAAGCATCTTCTTAGATCTATAACACTCTCTTGACTCCTAAACAACTCAAAATTTAATTATGAGACTCTAGCTATCTGTTCTTCAACCACCTCAGAGACCTGAGAGGGATAAATATATCTGATTTTATAGGAAGTACAGGGCCTGCAGCTTCCAAAACTAAGAAATGACATACCAGTGGCTGCCTGGACAGTTCCCATTTTCTCTCCATACATTACAGCATCGATTTTCAGTCGTTTGGCCCCGTTTCTCTGACAGACATTGATTGTAGAGCAGGGGTTATGAAGGACTTGCCTACCCTGTCTTGGCAGAGCTAGGCTGTCGACTTACCTGCTTCCAGGTTTTGTCCTTTTTGGACAGCATTCTGGACAGACACATTTCTTATGATGGCTGGTTTTGTGTTTAGCCAAAGCATATGTCCTGGCTCCCATGAATAGGGAATGGGTGGGATGGGTTGATTCCATCTTTTTTTGGAAGTCACCAGTCATGACCTGGAATGGGGACTCCTGCTTGTTCCTTTAGCTAAGGACTCATGGCTCTCCATTCTGGAAGAAAGGGGCAGGATTGGTTCCTGAATGCACAGACTCATATATTCCCCTCCCCAGAGAGAAATGGGAGAATTCTTTCCATAACTGGGTCCTCCTTTCATTCATTCATTCATTCATTCATTTATTCATTCATATATCTGTGGGCACTCATATGCCACAGTGCATATGTGGAGATCAGAGGACAACTTATAGGGGTTAGTTATTTCCTTTCACCTTGTGGAGCCTGGACATGTAACTCAGTCATTAGGCTTGGCAGCAAGTGCCCTAACCCACTGAGCCATCTTGTGGTCCCTGGAGCTGAGTTCTCTACAACCCTGGTCTCTCTTTCCATTTCTACACGGGGGAAGCTGAAGCGCACTTTGTCTGATACCTTCTTGCATGGTGGCCAGGCACAAGAAGACCTGCGCAGGCCCACTAGTCTGGAGTAGAACTCTCTGGAGCTGCTGACCGGCAGGTGCTTCCTCTTCTCTCTTCTGCCATCCTCAGGGAACTCACATTCTGTAGAATAGGAGAGGAAATTAGGCAAAGCAATATCATAGATTTATTTTGATTGCACAGAATTTCATCTGCATATATTAGAATAGAGGCAATAGGCAAACATATTAAAGCATGTTTTCTCAAGATAGAAATTTCTTGGTTTTAGACAAAGTTTTGACATTGGTACCTCCGAGTTCAAGAGATATTTGAAGATCAGGTGGAGCAGATGGGACCTTCCATGACTGACCTCTGAGGACCCCAGACAGGTGCTGTTATTTCTCGACATCTTCCCCAGCTGTCTGCCATGAGGCCTGACATTCCCACAATACTCACTCATTTGGATTTAAGGAACTGAAGCTACTTTAAAAAATGTAAATGTTGCCTGTAAGGGTAACATATTAAGATATAATTTGCATTAACTTGAATTAATTTATCAGGTTAACACTACTCCTTCATGAGTGTTCCAAAGATGTGGAAATTGGTTTTGATTGGGGATGGGGCAGGGAGCCAAGAGGCCCAGCTGGGAAGGCAGGGCAGGTAGGACTTTCACCACGGAGGGCAGCCCCAGGCACTATCTGCTTGTCTGGGGATGGGCTGGATGCAGAGCTAAGAGCCAGGGCACCAGAGCAAAGCTTGTGAGCATTGGATGCATTTAGCAGGCAGCCTATCGATCATCTACACTCTACTGCTGGTTTACTCAATTGCTGACTCCTAATCACCACATTCATTTCATTTCCTCTGCCAAAGATGAGTGTATTAGTTACTGTTCTCAGTGCTGCTACAGAATACCTGACAGAAGCAACTTAAGGGGCTCGGGAGATAGCCCAGACTGTCAATGCTTGGTGTGTGACAATGGGGACCTGAATTTAATCCAGTCAGGAAAATAAATCCCTGGTACAGCCACTTCCGAAGAGACATGGATGCACACTCTCATCTCTGTGCCTCAGTTTCCTTACCTGAAGAAGAAGGATAACACAGCTGAGAAGATGAGCAGAAAGCAGGTGCTCAATGAACAGTATTGTACATACATGTGGATTTTCAAGGCAGTACCAACATTATGCACAGGTCTCTATGATCTTCAAATCACCACGAAGGATAACAGACATCCCCAAAACTCAACAAGGCAAAGATACAGCTGGAATCTTGAGCCACCAAGGCTCCCAGGTGGCCACTTCATTATCACTGCTGATTGATGAGACCTTCAGTATGAACGGAGCCACCTACAGCCTGAGATATCTGGCCCATGAGCAAAACCACTCAGGAAAGTAGTCTGTCTTACTTACTCACAGTATATAATGGACACTCTAACATGCTTTTAAAAACAACCCACCACAACTCTATATGGACATGAACTCAACCTGGGGGCACCATGCTTGGTTCACGGTTATTGCATACTACAGGGTGGACCCTTGAGGCCTCCCCAGTCCCTGTCCTGACCCTCCTAGTTGGTGGTGGTATCCATTACAGTTCGGGGCTTTGTAACTAAACTTTATGGCTGTTTCTTATGGATATTCTGGGAGAGTAGAAAAAACACTTACCATACCACTTTGAAATATGATTTCTGGCAAAGGTGGTTGATTTATTTTGTTCTACTGTGAGTTAAAATTAGTCAACAGATGAAGATTTTCAGAAAGTTATCACATGCTGAGTTTCTACCTATGAGAGCCTCCATACTTTGGGTGGAATAAAAAAACAAACAAACAAAAAAACTTACAAACAAAAAACAAGTAGTGGTTCTGTTTTCCAAAGAGCAGGGTTCTAATCCCAGCCTTACCACTTGGTGCATACACTTGACTAACCTGCTTAGGCTTCTTGGCCCAGAAGCCACCCATCTTCACATGAAATAGTAAATGGTCAGGAATCCACAATCCAAAAAGACCTCAACTGCAAAATTCAAAGGTGAGGGCAAATTGACAGAGGCATCTTATTTAAAATGCAAGGGTTGACATAGGGGGATCCAAGATGGCGGCGAATAGATCTTTGTATATTGATACAAAATTAAAGATAACGCTTCCTAATGGTATTGTACCTAGAGATACTTAAAAATGAAATGTGAAGCTCTGGCCTCTTGATACCAACCATCTTAAACTGTTTAGGATAGTTAAGAAATACAAACTCCTAGTCATGCAAGCGTGTCACTTTGTTAGCTACTATGACAGTCTATCACAAATATTCTCTAAACTACTCAGAAATCAAGTTGTTAAGAGACAAGCAACATTTGCTTATCTAAATACAAGAGATAGACAGGGCGTCTTCAAAAACCACAAGAGATCTGCAGAATATGGCATTCAAAGATGTGGTCTTAAATTCAGATTTTTTTTATATCGAGACATATCAGCTCCTGACAGCACCCCCTATTCTACTCCAAGTAGAAGATAAGCATCGAAGAATCTCCAGTGTAAGATGGTTGAATTAGTGGCAAGCCTATCTCTTGGCATGAAAAAAACCCCTTGCTTCAACTGCAGACAGACTGCTGTCCAAAAAGGACAAAACTTGGTAGCAGGGAAGTCGACAGCCTAGCTCTGCCAAGACAGGGTAGGTAAGTCCTTCATAATCCCTGCTCTACAATCAATGTCTGCCAGA
This sequence comes from Lophiomys imhausi, assembly GCA_907164525.1. Lineage (NCBI taxonomy): Eukaryota > Metazoa > Chordata > Mammalia > Rodentia > Muridae > Lophiomys > Lophiomys imhausi. The sequence continues at coordinate 2,698,862 of CAJQZJ010032812.1, forward strand.
GAAACAGGACCAAAAGGCTGAATATTGATGCTGTAATGTATGAAGAGAAAACAGGAACTGTCCAGGCAGCCACTGATATGTCATTTCTTAGTTTTGGATGAAGCAGCCCCTGCACTTCCTACATAATCAGATATATTTATCCCTCTCAGGTCTCTGAGGTGGTTGAAGAATAGATAGCTAGAGTCTCATAGTTAAATTTTGAGTTGTTTAGGAATCAAGAGGGTGTTCTGGATCTAAGAAGATGTTTTTAATAGTGATGCAAGTTAGTATGAATGTTGAGTTAGATATAGAACTTTAAACTCATGGAGATGGTTAGATGGTAGAATGTTAAAGTCAGGGGCCAAATATGTATGAACTGGACATTGGGAATGTATGCTGGGCCATATAACTCTCATAAATGTGGCATATTTATTTCTGTTGTTTTGTATAGTATTTACTGTTATAAGAGAAGGAACCATTTGTTGGACTGAAAGGGGAAGCTGTTGGGGGGAAGAGGGTGGAAGGGTGGGACAGGAAGGGGGAGTAGGGAAGGGATTGTGACTGAGATGTAACTTGAAGAAATAAAAAAATAAAGTATAAAAAAATAAAATGCAAGGGTTAGGTTTGTTTCATGATTTCTCTTGGGGTTAGTCTATGCTAGGGGCTTTTGAATGTGTGTGTGTGTGTGTGTGTGTGTGTGTGTGTGTGTGTGTGTGTGTGTCTGTCTCTGTATCTATCTATCTGTATGTTTGGTTTGGGCAGGATCTCACTCTGCAGACCAGGCTGGCGTGTAACTCACTAGGCTCAGCCTATGCTCAAACTTGGAGCAATCCTCCATCTTCAGCCTCCTGAGTCCTGGAGTTACAGGTGTGAGCTACCATGCCCAGCTTTGTCTGAGTATTTTCATTTGCTTTTTAAAAATGAACTTGATTTAAAAAAAAAAAAAGATTCCGTGCTTTAGCTAAACATGTCTGTGGGAAACTAACTCCCTGGGGTTATAAAACAATAAACACAGTGTTCTAATTGAAGCTAAAATACCTCAGAGAGAAAGGTAGCACTTGAGTACTGAGTGACAAGCCTAGTTACAGGAAGCCTTGAGAAGGGACTTGCAGGCAAGTAAAATTTCCTAACAGGGTGTGTTCTTTCTCTGCAGAATGGATTTCCTGAGCCTCCTCTGGATGCAAAGGGGACACTGAGACACTGTAAGAGGGCACTGCAGGTCCAAGGAACATTGTCTGTAGGACCCTTACCTCCTCCTTTGGTTATTCCAAATACTAGAAGAGACATAAATAACAGGAGAAGTCAAGAAGTACAGCTTTGTCTGTTTTCTTAAAAACTGGGTGATAAGACAACTCAGACAGGCACAGTATCTGGGTTTAATTAACAAGCTGGGACAAGCAAATGCTCATAATTGATTGATGCCTAAGAAGGAGACATTGACAAAACACTCAGTGCTTGCTAGTTTTCTGTTTCAGACAGCTGTTTGGTACAGTTCTCAAAACCTCTTCAGAAATAGTCCCAACTCCAAATAGGCACATACCCTTGGCCCACCAGGAAGAAAGTAGCTGTAGATATGTTCTGTGATTACTGTCATTATCCATACTGCCAGTTTTGAACTCCTCGGCAGTTTGGAGGTAGCATGTGTAGCAACAGGTACACTACTCTGACCTATGGACCAAAGAATTGAAAGGTTACAGGTTGTGGTGAGTCCAGAGCCAATATTGGGACCATGCTAACCCACCCTTGTTCTTTTGTAGCCTGTCAGTAGGTTTTCTGGAGCTCCTGTAAGCTGCAGAGGGACCATAGCCCACAGCTCCAGAGGGGGGAAGCCATCCTTCTCACCAAATTCAATCTTTTTCATGGAAGCTATTCTTGGCTTACTACTTGGGAGACTTCACCTTGACCTTGGTGGAGGTTAACATGAGATATTAAGTAACCACAGGAGCTGAGGTGCTTACTATATATATGGGTACTATCCAGTCTTCTGAATCAGTGAACTTGAACACAAAGAACAACAAAGCATCTGTGAAAGGCTGAGCTCACCATTGTCCTCCCAAACTGAAGCCAGAGATGAGTAGAGGTCACTGCTGAAGAGCCCAATAGATAAGTTATATGAGGACCAGAAATACAGAGGAGAGCAGAATGGTGGTTCTCATTGGGCTAGTTTGCCCCTGGTGTCTAAGAACATTTGGAGGGTGGGAGGGGATGCTGTAGTCACCCAGCAGGCTTAGGACAGGAATGATGTAGCAAATCCTATGTTTCGCTGTACAGCATTTCTCTACCCAAGTCATGTCTAGTGCCCAGATTGAGGGATTGCTATAAAGAAAGGAGAAGAGGAGAAAAAAAAAAGGGTGGTTGTGGTGGTTAGTGGTTAACACGTTAGCTCTAACCTCCCTCATTTTTATTGCTTGTAACAGGGTCAGAGTAGACATTCCTTTACTCCAAATCCCACATTTCCTTGTGTGAATCAATGTTCTAGGGCACAGGGGTCATATATCCCCTATATCCTCAAAGGAGTTTTATGACCCTGTGCTGGTGCCCACTTCCTGCTTCAGGTAGCCAGGGATAGCCTGGCCCATTGTGCACGAGGGTGGACTGGAAGCTTAGCAGAGTATTGGTGAGTGCAGGGCAAGATCTGGGGTGATCAGGCAATGAACTAACCTGGGAAGAGCTTCCAAGAGCTGGTTTGGTTTATGGAGGGTATGTAGGACCCTGTGGAGGTGGCCAGGGTCTCTGGAGCAAGGTTTGTATAGCTGTGTACCATTGACCATGGCAGGGATGTTGGAAGACGCTTCATTTGCATACTCATGAGCTATAGGGGGTGTGTGTCTCATAAGGTCAAACAAGGAATGAAGCCTGATAACTGTCAGGGATAAATAAATTCTTACTAGGGTTGATGGTGGGGTGGGGGAGCAGGTTTTATGGTGCCAGGTTGGGAGCAGGGAGGTAGCCAACTCGGGCTCTCCTCATGTCTAAGGTACTTGGGGTTGAAGCTCCTTCAACAGTCCTCCGTAGCCCTGGGCCATTACTGTCCCGCAGAGTTCTCCTGTGAGAGTTTAAGAATCCTTCTAAGTATTTATGTGAACACCCTGCTTCTGCAGCAGACCAGACTCCCAGGAGACACCAGGTGCCCGAGTCTCCTGTCCCCCACCCATTTGCTCTAGAGAGCCCAGAGTCAGGCAGGTTTTTTGACTCACAGTCACTTTTATCTGCAAAGAAAATAAGAATAGCTTGCGTTCTGTGTACATTTCCTTCACACAGAGACACCATCATAATAATAGTTTTTCATTTGCCTGTTCAGCAAATTTCTTAAGCCCTGCTGTTTGTTATAATGGTAAAAACAAGAAAACCACAGACTCGGGGAAAGAATTGGATGAAATTGGAGTTCTTTGTTTTCCTCTGTCAGCAGGGTTATGAGGGAGATGCTGGTGGTGATCTTAGCAATACAGACTGTAAGTCTATAAGGACAGGCAGAATGCTGGTGTTTTTTATCACTGTAACAAGTAGGTTCCCTGTTCCAGAAGCCTACTCTTTCATTCATCGTTAATGGCTGCATTTCTTTTGGGGTCTTCTGGGGGAAGTAGCTACATGGTACTATTTCTCTTGATTAAGTAGTCTGCATAGGAGATATTTTGTGTGTGTGTGTGTGTGTGTGTGTGTGTGTGTGTGTGTGTTTACGCCCAGTGCTTTGCTATCTCAAACAGACAACCCCCACCATGAGCTGAAATGAGATCACACTTCCTCCTGACTACAGCCCACTGTGTGATGTCTATAGTCATGTCCAAGGCCCGTGACCTCCGCTAAGTGCTTGGACTTTGTCTCTTCCCCAAGGGTCGGGATTTAAGATAAATAGTGCGGGAGTGGATCATGCTGTCCCCCACAGGGCTGCCCTCCCCCTCCACCATCTCAGCTGAGTGACATTTGTGCCAGCTGCTCCCAATGGGAGTCACTCTGGAGAAATGTCACAGGCTTCAGCATGAATGGCCCTTCTCCATCCTTCATTTCTCTCCTAGCTGTCTCCCTCGCACACCTCAAGTGCCTTCTTTGTTTTGAAAGGACACCGCCTTGATATTCAAGTGCAGGAAAAAGTAATTACATTTTCTCTTCAGGTCTGCCTCTCAAAAAGCCTTCAAATCATCTCTGGCTGAAACACTGGGATTGTTCCCCAGGGAAAGTGGTACTAATGGCAGCTTTGGCTGCTTCCCTTTCCTGGGTCTCACCTACCACTTCTTCCCATGCGAAGGCAATAATGTTGGCAGTGTAGATTGCTGCTGCCTCTGCCCTCCTCTGTTGTCTTCTGAGGGTTGGGACCCCTCACCCAGCAGAGGCCAAATGCTTCATTCAGTGTCACACAAGTACTCAGTAGTGGGTCTTCCTTGTATTTGCAGTCTGGTCACATGCTTGGTAACTGCTGTGACTGTTTACAAGCAGTTACAAGTAACCTTGTAACTGCTGTGACTGTTTACAAGGACCAAATCCAAAGGGCATGTTTTTCTTTTCCTCTGATTTATTGTTTTTCAACTCTTTAAAATATGAAAATCTATATAAAGATACCAACATGAAATTATTTTTTGTTATGCATCTGAGTATAATAATTATTACTGGAAAGAAGAAATTATTGATGTTCAGAATTGTCCTAGACAGTCCAGCACACAGAACTGCTATTCAGTGGGGACTGGCCAGGTTCAAAGGGCTGGACTTAGTGCTTACCTAGGGTTGTGTTTTTAGCTAATTTATTTTACCTCTTTGGGCCTTATTTTCTGGGCAAAATGTAAGTGTTGAATTGGATGTTTCAGGGCTCCTGTAGTGCTTATGACCAGGGCTTGGTGACTCTAGGTCCAGGTTCCACTTGTTGCACAGAAAGATGAGATTGTAATGTTGGGAATGACTTTCACTCCTCTCCTGCTTTGGAAAAAACTTAACAGCCACTGAATCTGGTCCTTTGTCACCTGGAACCCTCTCCTGTCCCTTTGGAGGCTCATGTATATTCTTGCTTTTTGAGCATAAGAATTTTTTCCTTTAAGCTAGACTTGAATAATCTCACTCTCCTCTCAGCCCCCCTTCCCACTTTCTAGCCCCTGGCTTGCTTCCTGTTGCTTCTGTGGGACCAGCCATCCCTCTTACTTCCTCCTCTCTTTGTATTTCAGTCTCTGTTTTACTGTTCAACTGCTGTGAAGAGATACCATGACATGGCAACTCTTACAAAAGGCAACATTTAACTGGGACATTGCTTATAGTTTCAGAGGGTTATTCCAGTATCATTGTGGTGGGGAGTAAGGCAGCACACAGGCATGGCGCTGGAGAAGGAGCTGAGAGCTATATCCTCATCCAGAGAGAGGGGGGGGAGAGAGAAGAGGGGGAGAGAGAGAAGAGAAAGAGAGAGAGAAGAGAGAGAGAGAGAGATTGGGTTAGCATGGGCTTTTGATTCTTATTTGGAGTCATTGGTACATTTTCTCAGAAATCTCACCTGTTCTTGTGACTTGTTATTAAATCTCTTCTAGGTTTGATGCCACATTTCTTGTTGTCCTATGGATGCCCTCCTTTGATAATACCATTGTCAACTTCTGCAATGTGTTTATGTTGGACCTTACCATCCTTAGTCAAAGTCTATGTTGTACAGCCATTTCTACCAAACTTGAGTGTTCACTCCTGGGAAGAGAGAAACTCATTGTCTCCTGGGAAGAGAAAACTCGTGCAATTTGCAAGACTCAGAAAGTTACAAGATTCCCAAGGCCCCTCACCAAGGTTAAGCAGTAACAAATGTTATTGAGAGGAGACTTTCCCACCTGCTGAGTTGCCTAAAAATTGTACAAGAAGGTGAGCGCTTTTGTGTCACCTCTCACATGGGGGTGGAGGTTTTGGTGATGTGCTGTTTGAGTCATGCATGTACTTGAAAGCAATGCTGAACCCACTCTCCTTTTGATGATTGCAATAAATCATCAATTCATCAAGCTAGACTTGGGTAGAATCATGTCTTCGGTCTGCTGTTGCTGCCCTACCTGTGGTGAATTGACGTCTGTTTACTTCTCCCTAGGAAAAGTCACGTAACAGACCGCCTTTCATCCATCTGTCCCATTGTAGCCAATTTTCTGTTCTCTAGTTAAGTGGGTTTGAAATGTAGTCAGTGTCCCTCTTTCCTTCTTCTTCCTCAGCTTCTCTTTATTCCATCAGCTACTAAAAATAGATTCATCAGTTATACATGAAATAATTCTCTTACATGCACTCCCTCGCCTCTGTTTTCATCACTATTGCTCTGGTTCTGCCTCACACAAGGAAACTCTTACCTCTTCTAATGTCCTGATTCTCTGTCCTATCTTCCCTGATGCTAACCATATGTTTATGTTGCTCATTAGCTCTGTGTTCTGCTTCCTGCCCTCCTAGTCACTGTTCGGAAGATCCAGAATAACACTCAACCCACTCAGGTTGCTATTCAAAGGCACTTCCAAAACATGGTCCTAATCTAGTATACCCATCTCTCCATTAGTTTTGCCATGTGTCCTATTAGAGCTTATCCAGAGCTTGCACCTCCCAGTCTCATGTGCTTAGCAAGTGAATGGCTTTCCTGGAATCTATTTCTGCATCTGAAAGGTGGATGTGATTTCTTTAGGAGTCGTGAGGCTAAAACTCACCTATTCAACACTTATTAAGAAGGTACTAGGGCTTTCTCAGTATTATGTGGCAGGTTCTGGGAACTTGCAAGAGAAATACGGTATGATTTCTCCCTGGGGTTGCTCAGGTAGTTGGGGGATGTGCATACAGAAACCTCAGCATCTGGGTTTGGTATGGAGATCTCTCAGTCAATACAGTGTTTGCTACACAAGCCTAGACCTGGGTTTGTATTCCCAGCACTCAGGTTGAAGGCTGGACATAGAAGCACATCTGTAACCCCAGCCTTAGGATGGGAGGATGGAGACAGGTAGATATCTGGAGATTTTGGACATTCGGCCTGACCAAATGGGTGAGCTCTATGTTCAGTGAGGGATCTTGTCTCAAAAGTAAGGTGGAGATGATCAAGGAAGACACTGAACATCAACCTATGTAATCAATATGCATACACACACATGTGTACATATCTATATGCACGTGGAATTACACACCCACCCACACACAACCACCACCACCACCTCAGGATAATATCAGTAGGATATATGAGCATTGCTTTATGTCCCAGTATACCATATGCCCTGACTTGACCTTACCCCATCAAACTTTGACTTGCTAAACCCTTCAGAAAAGCACCCTTGAGCAATGACTACCTGCTATTTCCTGTTCCCTCAGGACTCAGCTCCTCATAATGTGACAGCGGATGATAATCGATGCTAATGTGCTGTGTTACTTCTTCCAGGTGACATATTTACATTTTAATAGGAGACAATTCAAAGGGGGGTATTTAAACTGCTGTGGCAGATGGGTGGGGACATATCTTGAGTTATGGTGGATCTGGGAACCTCAAATCACATCCACTCATACTATTTCATGAGGTTGGCTCCCCTCCCCTCAGGAGCTCATGGATGAGGATGCCTCCCTGGGCTGTGTGGCTTCTCTGGGCTGTGGGAGCACCCTGGAGTGTGGACTCCCAGCACAATGACGGATGAGACATCTGTTCCATGATGGGCTATTACCAACAATTCATTACTGCAGAATGGACTTACCCTCATTAGCCCAGGAGCTCCAAGTTTAATGTGGCATTCTGCAATCTCCCAGACTCTGCAACACACATTGAAAGCGTGCATCACATTTTAGAGAGCCAGGAAACCTGAACTTCAGAAAACAATGGAGATTTAGCATGCCTCTTGAGTTACTTCACATATTTACTCTTCATGAATAAGCCTGTTTTGTAGACAAACCCTGTAGCTCACAGCCTCATTATTAGAAATTAGTTCGCTCCATTGCTTGTGCCCAAGGGCACAGCTTTCCTTGGGGGACAGTTATGCCCTTATCATCCTGGCGCTTGGTGTAGGTGAATGGCTTTTTAAAGTTCAGACCTAGGAATGTTTCTCCTGGGACAGTCCTGGCCCTTCATCACCGGTCACCAATGTAATTTACACATTCTTGTTCAGGGCATTTGGGAAAGATTCTTACTCTCCTTTATATTTGAGCAAAGCAATGGTCATACAGCCAATCTCTCTCTCTCTCTCTCTCTCTCTCTCTCTCCCTCTCTCTCCCTCTCTCTTCTTACAGAGTGCATTTCCCAGAACCAGCAATCTCTTCTTACAGAGTGCATTTCCCAGAACCAGCAATCAGTTAAAATAATGTGTGACAGACATGGTGTCAATTTGCTAAACTTTTGATATTAGAGGTATGGCCGCCTATGTGTAAACTCCCTACTCCCACAAATGACAATTCTCCTTCAGGGCTTCTTTTTCTTCAATAGTTCAGGTAGCTCTGAGGATTCTTTTAGCAAGAGAACTCTACACTGCCTTTTACCAAGCTACCAATCAACAACTGAGGGACACTTTAGAGCCCAGGGTCAAATTTTGGATGTCCAACTTCATTGGTGGCTGTGACAGTGGCTGAGGAAGACAATGCTTCAGGAACCAAAGCATGGGCAGTTGCCTCATTCTCCCTTCCCCTGTTTTTCAGGAATTGTGCTTGGTAACTCATCTCTCATGAGCTCTGATATGTCTCACCTACATGTAGTGGCTTGTCTCCAGTCTCAAAAAAAATGCCTATTCATTCAGCCATCTATCCTTTGCCAAACACTGAGCATTCATTATGTGAAAAACACTATATTGGATGTTGGGCTGTGCTGAGCTCAGGTTTTCTTATATTATGTAGCTCCACCTTTTAACACTGCAATTAGATTCATCAAATGCTTGCTGAGTGTCTGTAGTGGGCCAGGTCCACGACTACAGGAAGAACACATGCCAGCTGTTTACATGTACTGTTTCTTCTTTTCTCACACAACCCACTCCTTTCTCGCTCAGTGAAGGAGTCCTTCCAGCGCACAATTCCATCAGGGAGCTCATCTCAGATCTTTGATGACTTCCCTCCTGGATTGTGTGGAAGTAGAGGGAGAAAGTTCTTATCTTCCAGCAGAAACTTCATCCTCAAGCCTCAGCCTCCATAGCTTCTTTTCTTGCCCCTGGCTTCTGTTCACTTCTCTATCACCATCTTTCCCTTGGAAAGAAAAAATCAAGGATCCTGTGTAACTTCTGTTTATTCTGAAGAAGATGCCCTGTGACAGGGCAGTTTTAAATCCATCATTTGATGGATATTTGGGTTGTTTCTATCTTTGAGTTGTTACTGAAAAAGTTACTGTAAACAGTCACGTGGAAGTTTATTTTCATTTCTCCTGCGTAGATATCTAGAAGTGGCGATTCCATTTTTGGCTGTTTGGTGATACTGTTATTCTGTTTTACGGAGCATCTGTACCATTTCCAGTTTCCACCAACAGTCAATCAACAACTCTCCACCAAGACAATGAGCAGCTACTCTCTCTTTGGAAGCAGAGTAAGTGAAGGAAGCTGCATTTTCCACCCTGCACTGGAATGTGGCCATGACTAACATTCACTTTCTTCCCCCACCCCATTACTCATTATAGATTTCTCTCAGTTCCAACCAAACTAAGTGGCTGACTTAGTGGATATGCTTCCTAACTTTCATGTACATCCTAATCACTTGGATCAGTTAAAGTGCCCAGTGTGATTCAGAGATCTGCAGAAAGGACTGAGATACTACATTTCTTTATTTTTTAATAATTTATTTTTTATTTCAAGTTACATCTCAATCACAATCCCCTCCCTACTCCCCCCTCCGGTCCCACCTTTCCACCCTCTGCCTCCTCAATTCCCCCATCCTCTACCCCCTTTTTTTTAGTTTAAGGTACATCTTCCCCCCCCCACAGCTCCCCCTTTCAGTCCAACAAATGGTTCTTTCTCTTATAACAATAAATACAATACAATACAAAACAACAGAAATAAATAGGCCACAATTATGAGAGTTATATGGCTTAGCATACATTCCCAATGTCCAGTCCATATGTATTTGGCACCTGACTTTAACATTCTACTATCTAACCATCTCCATGAGTTTAAAGTTCTATATCTAACTCAACATTCATACTAACTTGCCTCACAATTTTAAAAACATCTTCTTAGATCTAGAACACCCTCTTGATTCCTAAACAACTCAAAATTTAACTATGAGACTCTAGCTATCTATTCTTCAACCACCTCAGAGACTTGAAAGGGATAAATATATATGATTATAGCCGGGCGGTGGTGGCGCATGTCTCGAAAAAACCAAAAAAAAAAAAATATATATATATATATATATATATGATTATATAGAAAGTGCAGGGCCCGCAGCTTCCAACAAGCTTCCCAGTGATGTCCTTAGGGACACTGGAAAATGTATTAGTTTTTTCCTCCCTTTTGCTATGATAAAATACACTGATAACAGCACCTCAAGGGAGTAAGGGCTAATTTTAGTTCCCAGTTCAAGGCTATAGTCCATTGTAGTAGAGAAGTCAAGGCTTGAGGCAGTTGGCCACATTGAATCCATAGTCAGGAAGCAAAGCGGTGAATGCTGGTGCTCAGTTCCCTTTCTTCTTTCTTCAGTTCAGCATCCCAGCCAAGGGAATGGTGCTGCCCACTTTTAGGATGAGTCTTGCCACCTCAACTAAACCCTTCAACATAGCCCCTCATAAACATGCCCAGAAGCTAAGTAATCCCTCACCAGTGTGCCTGCAGGCTTGTTTCATAGGTGATTTCAGACTACGATTTTGACAACTAGCACTAACCATCACACAGAGCCAAGAAATTAATTCATCCCCAGTTGCTACATCCTTGTGGTTTCTGCAACTGTCCCTTGTAATTTTTACTTGGCTTTAAGCACTTAGATAGAGCCTACTGAGTTCTAGAAGTAACCCTTTCTTCTCACTGTCTACCAACATGGTGACTGGTCAACTATCCACCAGTACTATATGCAATGTTGGCTCAGAAGACAGACCTTCTGGGTACTCACTAAACTGGTGTTTGCTGGTCTTGTTATTCTTTCAGATTTCTGGTTCTATGTCATGGGTACCATGACAAGACCAGAGAATCTGATGGTCTTCCACCCATTGTATCTCTCTTTTTCTTTTTCTTTTCTTATTTTCTTTCTTTTCCTTCCTTCCTTCCTTCTTTTTTTTTTTTTTTTTTTTTGAGGTGAGAGAGTTTTTGGAACCAGCATTGTGAATGGGTGGCAGGCAGGTGTAGTTCATGAAAATTTGTCACAGTAAGTGACGGCAGAGGCAGGACAGAATGATAAAGAGTCCCGGACAGAGGAGACCCAGAAGATCACAAAAGATACTTACGAAAAAGGAGAATTTGCAATGTGATTCAGAAATCAAAATATCAACACCCCGTAAGCACAGGGCAAACAAGGCAGTGAAAACTGTGGAAACCCTTGAAGGATTCAAGGAGGAGGGATGGCCATGGCCTGGAGTAGTTAGGGGGTTTTCAGGGACTGGTGGACTGCTCATGGTTTTGAAGATCATACAGACATGAGACCGGTGGGAAGGTAGAGGAAGTATTGCAGGTAGTCTAGGGAGGGCGAAGAAGACACGTGCGTGTGAGTTGGGTAGGGTGCATGTATGTGTTCATGGCTGAAGCACAGACCCATATGGTGTTGATTTCTGGAAGGAGAGATAATAGCAATTTTTGTAGTGGGAGGGAACCTTTACTGAATACTTAGTGTGGGCCAGACACCACGCTGAATTTCTACATGCATTGCTCTATTTAATCTTCAGAACTGTCCCTGAGCAAGCGAGTCAGTTTGGAGCCAGACTGAGGTGCCTTGACTGGCCAACCAAGGACTTAGGCCCTTTTCTTTGCTACTCTGGCAATGAAACAGACATGCTCTAGCTTTCGCTAACTTTTATGTCCTTCATCATTTCTATAGGGCCAGGCACATCAGGAAATTTTCATGATTTTATTGGCTATTAGGGACATTATCATGAATAGATCATTCATTATATGCAGTGCACCTAGTGCTTGCCATGGAATAACTTACTTAATCATCACACACATTTTGAAAGGTGTGATAGGAAATTGTTGCAAAGAGAAGTGAAGTGATGTGCAAGAAAGGGACAGAGCTCGTGGGTTGGCCCCAGCAGTACTAGCTTTTTTAAATTTTTTTATTTGATTATCTTGTTGCTGAGCCACTCAAAAACCATTTAGGAGACCATATTGATAATTAAATGATGGTGAAGCTTTTATGACAGGGTCAATGGGAAGTCAACTGTTTTAGGGAGGATGAAAGGATGTGCTTCTCTGGGTCTTCTGCTCCTTCAGAGAAAAGATCTCTTCTCCAGGCCTCGAGTATCAGGAGAACACAGCCCTGCACATCCCTGGGTGGCCTGTGTGTATATGCTCTCTCTTCTCTTCTCTCCCACAGTGTATTTACACCCAAGACTGCAATAAACATCCATTTGCTTTAACACATGTGAAAACACCTTAGCAACTTCCCGCAGCTCTGGCCTGTTGCTAAGCAGTGACCCTTCTGCTACCATGGCAACATCACCAGACTCTTGAGGGCTGCAGGTACCAACCTCCTGACTACATTTGGGCCTCAGGAGCACATTTGCTCTCAGGGGCAGCCATTCCGCCTTGTTGTTTGACTTTATCAGAAAATCCTATGTCCTGCAGGAAGCTTTCTAGGGAAAATAGCCATTCAGTGCATGGTGGGTGAGGTCTGCAGTGGCTTCTCCCTCACTGCTGTGCCCACTTCACTCTGTGGAGTGGGTGGAGTTCAGGGTGGGTACACCAGAAGGTGCAGTGAGCTTTTTCTCAACTGTACCAGTGGAATGAATTAAGGGCAGCAATGCCTCTGGAAATAGCAGCAGCAGGAAGCTGTTACTATCCTGAGGTAGACTTTTAATGGAAATGATTTTCTAACTAATAAACCTGAAATCACAGAGCGGGGGTCATTTACACAGGGCAGCATACTATGTAGCAGTGTTTTAGTCAGCCACTGACCACATATATGATGACTATACCATTTAGCCTAGGAGTGTCTCAAGCTATAACATCCATATTTGCATGAGTACAGTCTATGATGCTTGCTCAACAAAATGATGCACTTCTCGTACATATCCTTGTCTTTGGGGGACACATGTTTGCACTGCAGGAGATACTACTCTGGGGAGAGAGGAATGTGTGATGGGTAATATTACTTATCAACAGGATGACAGCACCTAGAATCACCTGAAAGATGAACTTCTCAGCATGCCTGTCAGAATTTCTAGATTGGATTAATTGAGGTGCCTAGACACACCCTAAATGCAGATCACACCATTGTGTGGCCTGGGGTCCAGAATGAAGAGGAGAAAGTAAGAAGACCATTGGCATTCATATCTCTCAGCTTCCTGATTGCTGACAACGCCCAGTCACCTCCCCTTCCTGCTGCCTTCCACCAGGATGCACAATTTTCCCCAACTAGGAGGCAGAATGAACCCCCTTTCTCTAAGTGACTTCTTGTCAGGCATTTAGTTACAATAACAAGAAAAGAAACTACCACAGTGTTAAAGAAATACCTGGTAGCAACTTCCTGAATAGAACATCAACAGCTCAGGCACTAAAACAAACAATCAATAAATGGGACCTTATAAAATTGAAAAGCTTCTGTAAGGCAAAGGACACTGTCCTTAGAACAAAACGGCAGCCTACAGAGTGGGAAAGGATCTTCACCAACCCAACATCTGACAGAGGGCTAATATCCAAAATATATAAAGAACTGAAGAAATTAAACACCAAAAAATCAAATAACCCCATCAATAAATGGGGTACAGAGCTAAACCGAGAATTCACAGAAGAGGAATCTCTAAAGGCTGAGAGGCATTTGAGGAAATGTTCAACATCTTTGGTTATCAGAGAAATGCAACTTAAAACAACTCTGAGATTCCATCTCACACCTGTCAGAATGGCTAAGATCAAAAACTCAAATGATAGCACATGCTGGCGAGGATGTGGAGAAAGGGGAACACTCCTCCATTGCTGGTGGGACTGCAAACTTGTGCAACCACTTTGGAAATCAATCTGGAGATATCTTAGAAAATTGGGAATAAATCTACCTCAAGACCCAGCCAAACCCCTCTTGGGCATATATCCAAAAGATTTGAAACGAAACCACAAGGACATTGCCTCAACAATGTTCATAGCAGCTTTATTTGTAATAGCCAGAAACTGGAAACAACCCAGATGTCCTTCAACTGAAGAATGGATAAAAAAACTGTGGTACATTTACACAATGGAATACTACACAGCTATCAGAAATGAGGAAATCATGCAATTCGAAACCAAATGGATGGAACTAGAAAAACTCATCCTAAGTGAGCTGACGCAGTCCCAGAAAGATAAACATGGTATGTATTACCTTACAAATGGATATTAACCATACATCAGAGGATAACTATCCTACAACCCACACACCCAAATAGATAGGAACCTAGCATATCTATCCTAGGAAAAATTCTACCCACCAGTGAGTCATGGAATCTGCTGCAGGTTAGTGGAACCCCACACCCTAGATGGTGTGCCTTATCAAGCTCCAGTACGAGTGGAAGCTCTTGGGCCTCACATGACGCAAGAACTGAGGGAGTATGATATGTGAGGGCCCACCTCATCTGAGGAGAAGGAGAGTACCAAGTAGAGGAATAAGGAGGGAGGGAGGGAGGGAGGAAAGAAGAGAGGGAGGAAAGGAGAGAGGAAGGGAGGGGCCAAGAGGGGAGGAGGGAGGAAACTATGTTCTAGAAGTAAATAATACTTTTTTAAGAAAAGAGTTAAAAAGCTTCAAAATATAATAAAAATACAATATAAAATTTTCAAACTATAATTTACCAAATGTATAATTGCCTTACTGGCATGAAAGGAAAATGGCCTTAATTTCAGATTAGAATGTTAGACTGCAGGTGGCTACAGAGATTACACAAACTTGATAGCAGCTTAAAAGTTTTTTTTTTTTTTTTTTTTTGTAGAGGTATAGGCTATTTCCATGGTTTGGTATTAAAAAGCAGGTAACAGTTTTAAAACACTGTAAATAAATTATAGGTGACAGCTGTTCAACCTGGTTTTACAAACCTCCAAGAGTTGAAAAAACTTAGAGCTAAGGTAAAATAATGCATGGTGTTAGCCCATGCCTTTACCTCCATTAGAGACAGGAGGATCACTATAGAGTTAGTTGTCTTATAAATTCTAGAGTTACAAGAAACAGGGTGGTGATGGTGCACACCCTTAGTCCCATCATTGGAGAAGAATACACCCTTAATCCCAACACACTAGAAACAGAAACAGGCAGATCTCAGAGCTCAAGGCCACCTGATACAAAACAAGCTCTAAACAGAGAAAAACTTTGATCCAGGGGTGGAGGAGCACATCTTTAATCCCATAAGTTGGGAACCACATGTCTTTGATCCCAAAACTTAGAATGCAGAGACAGGCACATAGGATTTGGAAAGATTTAAGTTTAAAAGCTACTTACAAAAGGCAGGCTGCAATTCAAACAAATTGTCCTTTGAGATCTCAAAATATGTACACTAAAGGTTTGTTTAGCTCCAAAATATCAAAATAATTTCTTCTTTAATCTGGATTGAAAGGTAATACTTTATATATTGTCAAAAAAACCAAATTTGCTCCAGGAAAAATATTACCTGACCCCCCCCCAAAAAAAAGGTAATTATCCCAGAGTTAGGATTAGGGCAGGGCTCTGTTCTTATCTTTCCAAGAGATTTAAAGCATCCATTCAAGGAATCCAGGGACAACTGGACAACGGAAATCTCAGCAGAAAACAGATCAGACACCAAAGAAGACGAGTGGCCCAGATGATCCAGCCTTGCAGACTTCTTCAATAGCAGTTTCCTCAAAAGTCTACAACACAACAACTCAAAATCACTAAGATCGTTCAGCTCCACAGACTACTCCAGCCAGATCTTCAGTAAAGCTCTGAAGATAAGCTTCTGTCTATGAACTTCTTAGGACATCTAAATAGCTGAGCACAAAAGGACTGAACATCAAATGATTCTATTAACATTTTTAACCATTTTTCCATTCTTATTTGGGCCCCCAATAGGTTTACTACTTCCCAAATCAGCAGGAAGTCATTTTAAGAGAACAACGTCCCATCCCCAGAAGGTGGGGAGGGTGTTCCCCCCCACTTTAGTTATTTGATAGATAATAGAAAATTTTGTTATTTAGGGGAAAAGACTACAAGCTGTTAAATGGTCTTGTTAAATGGGTTTTGGAGGTTAGACCCAGGGACTTCTCTCCTTTTCTTTTCTGTATCCTTCTTTCTCTCCTATGTAGGAGTGAACAGACTTGAGAAAAATGGGACATAGACATAGTATAGGAAAGATCAAGAAAAAAGGACAGATTATTGAATATAGCCTTATACCTTTGTATACTGATACAAAATTAATATTATATTTGGCTAAATTGGTATTGATCATTGTACATTAATGCAAAACTAAGATTGTATAGGGCTACATCGGTATTGATCTTTGTATATTGATACAAAATTAAGATTATATTTGGCCACAATGGTATTGACCCTTGTATATTGATGCAAAATTAAGATTGTATTGGGCTACATCGGTATTGATCTTTGTATATTGATACAAAATTAAGATATTTGGCCACATTGGTATTGATCTTTGTATATTGATACAAAATTAAGGGTAATGCTTCTTAAAGGTATTGTTCGTAGGAATACTTAAAAATGAAATGTCAAGTTTTGACCTCTTGCTACCAACCGACATAAACTGTTTAAGATAATTAAGAAACGGAAACTAATAGTCATGAAAATGTGTCATTTTGTTAGTTACTATGACAGTCTATCACAGTTATTTTCTACGCTATTCAGAAATCAAGTTGCTAAGAGACAAGCAATATTTGCTTATCTAAATATAAGAGATAGATAGGGCATCTTCAAAAACCTCAAGAGATCTGCAGAATATGGCATTCAAAGATGTTTTCTTAACTTAAGATTTTTTGATATGGAGACATGTCAGCTCCTGACAGCACCCCCTATTCTACTCCAAGTAGAAGATGAGCATCGAAGAATCTCCAGTGGGAGATAATTGAATTGGTGGTAAGCCTTTCTCTTGGCAAGAAAAAACCCTTGCTTCAACTGTAGACAGACTGCTGTCCAAAAAGGACAAAACTTGGAAGCAGATAAGTCGACAGCCTAGCTCTGCCAAGACAGGGTAGGTAAGTCCTTCATAATTCCTGCTCTACAATCAATGTCTGTCAGAGAAATGGAGCCAAATGGCTGAAGATTGATGCTGTAATGTATGGAGAGAAAATGGGAACTGTCCAGGCAGCCACTGGTATGTCATTTCTTAGTTTTGGAAGCTGCAGGCCCTGCACTTTCTATATAATCAGATATATTTATCCCTCTCAGGTCTCTGAGGTGGTTGAAGAATAGATAACTAGAGTCTCATAGTTAAATTTTGAGTTGTTTAGGAATCAAGAGAGTGTTCTGGATCTAAGAAGATATTTTTAAAATTATGAGGCAAGTTAGTATGAAAGCTGAGTTAGATATAGAACTTTAAACTCATGGAGATGGTTAGATAGTAGAATGTTAAAGTCAGGTGCCAAATACATACGGACTGGACATTGGGAATGTATGCTAAGCCATATAACTCTTATAATTGTGGCCTATTAATTTTTGTTGTTTTGTATTGTATTTATTGTTATAAGAAAAAGAACCATTTTTTGGACTGAAAGGGAGAGCTGTTGGGGGGAAAAAAGAAATACCTTAAATAAAAAAAAAAGAAGGGAAGAGGATGGGGGGGTTGAGGGGGAGTAGGGTGGAAGGATGGGACTGGAGGGGGGAGTAGGGAGGGGATTGTGATTGAGATGTAACTTGAAGAAATAAAAAATAAATTATTTAAAAAAATAAAAAATAAATAAAAGCCTTAAAAAAAAAAAAAAGAAATACCTGGAACTCATCCTCGTGATTCCCACTGGCCAAATGGAATTTGAGCCATCCAAAAGGAGCTCAGACATTGTAGCCTTCAAGGGCATTGGCCTCTTCAGTAAAAGAGGCAGGGAAGGAGAAGAACTAACTTCGAAATTATGTATGAATATGGTGGGTGTACTGTTTTGTGTCAAAACAGTTTTTGTGTGGACTTGACACAAACTAGAGTCAACAGAGGAAGGAGCCTCAGTTGAGAAAATGCCTCCATGAGATCCAGCTGTAAGGTGTTTTCTAAATTAGTGATCAATGGTGGAGTGCCTAGTTCTGAGAGAATTAGGAAGGCTACCTCAAGAGACTCTGATACTCTGAACAAATCATGGGCTCCAACAGACAATGTTAGGCTGAATGTTAAGAGGAGATACTTTTCCGTGGGTCTCTCACATTTCTGCACATCTTGTAGATAAGACTGACTTCTCTTCATTCTTGACTATCTTCTCAAGATGTTTGTATGGTGAGCATCCTAGAATATATGGATTGTGTCTCTTTCTGCAGCAAATGGCAGTCATTTGTAATTAGTCATTAGTAATCCTTATGAAATAGTAGGTTTTCTTAATCTCCAGGCTCCTGTCCTAGAACTCAACTCACCCTGCATTCTTATGACTTCTTGCTCTCTCCACCTTGTTCATAGATGTTGGGACTTGGAAGAATGGCATAAAAATGAGACACTGGCTGCTGTGACTTCTTGAAGTAATAAGCCATGTCTGGTCTCTGACCCAGGGACCTCATGCCTTCCATCACTCTCTAAAAGAGTGTGGCAGGTTGACTTGGTACCTTCATAGTTCTTGACAGCTCTTGGTAGGCCTCAGCCTCAAGGAATATGGGTGTGGACTAACAGGAAAGATGACTAAACCTGAAGCAAGGGGCCCAAACTCTACCTGACTTATCCAAGTGTAGTAGGGTCAAGACTCCATGTGGAAGAAAAAGTGAGGGGAAGAAAGTAGGATGCAAGCTGACTTTTTAGGATCAAAGTCAACTAAATGTTTAACTCTAAAAGGAGGCGCATGTAACCCTATAGGCTGTCTTAGTTCATTAGTTGCGCCATAACAGAATATCAAAGATTTCACTATTTGTAGACTATAGACATTTATTTTCTTTTAATTCTAGAGGCCAGGAAATACAAGATCGAGACACAGAAAGGCTCAGCTGTGGAGGATTCCATGTCTAAACACAGTGCAAGGTGTTGTGTCTAAACATGATGGAAGGCAGAAAGACAAGGAGAATGGAGTCCTCTGTGCAGTTTCATTTTTTGTAAATTTGACCTAGCTGGAGTCATTTGGAAAGAGAGAAACTAAACTGAGAAAATGCCTCTATCAGACTGCTCTGTAGGAGAGTCTGTGAAGTCTATGAGGACATTTTCTTGATTGGTGATTAACATGGAAGGGCCTAGCCCACTGTGGGTAGTGCCATTCCTAGGATTGTGTAAGGAAACAGGCTGAGTAAGCCATGAGGAGCAAACCAGTAGGCAGTGTCCCCTCATGGCTTGCCTCTGTTTGGTGTGTTTTTTCTTGCTTCTGTGTGGTGACACAGGGCTTGTTCCAAGGTTGCCTGGCTGTTCTGAAATCTAGACAAATTTAAGAACCACTTCTCTATCTACTGTGAGGAAACAGACTCACAGCATTTAGAGAGATTTGATTAAGAGTCTGTTCCCTTGAGATTTTACCAGGCTGAATTCCCAGGGTCCTGGGCTTTGTGCCTGGCTCATGACCCCCAAGCCATGGATGGCTTCTGTTGCTTGGGACCTGACTCAGCTCTGGCCAGGGCTTCACCTGGAACTTGACCAATAGAGACCTTCCCTCCAGAGTGGAGCAAGGCAGAGATCCAGAGGGAAGGCTTCTCTTCATGTTGTCAAGTAGGAGCCTGGGTTGCTAGGCAACCAGACAGTCCAAGGCAGCCTTGCTGCTCTGTGGTGGTGCTTTGCATTTTAAGATTCCTTGGGTGGATTCTGGAAAACCTCAAGAGTTTGGTGGGGGGGGGGGAAGACATGGCAGCTGTGTGTGTCTGGGTACAGGTTCATCCCATCTTTGCCATGCCTGTATGGCTATCAGAACTTAGAGGAAGATACTGGTGCCTCACAATGTAACTGGCAGGAATGAAGATATTCTAAAGAGACACTTGTATCTCCCAATCCGATTATCAAACTATTAAAACAATGGACCCCTAAGAAATGGGAGTTTCCCCAGGAGTCTCATGCTGGAAGAAGGAAAAGCTCCAGACAGAGGGAGAATCTGTCTCCATTAAGTATATTTCACGCAGATGTAATAATTTGTTAGACCAGCTTACAGGATGGGGCTGAAGTCCAGACAATGATGAGTCAGTGGTGAGCAGGAATACCCTTTGACGAGCACGGCTTACATGTGCATAGCCTTGGTCATTTGTTTAAACCTTAATTCTTGTTTGGCACTCTAAAGAAGACACTTGGGGGAGTCACAGGATTTTTTTTTTTGTCCCTCTTGACAATGTGGACACATTAAATAAATTTCCTTTTGCTGATTTCTACTATTAATTTGGCTCTTTTGATTGGCTTATTGAGAATGGTGGTCAAACCTGGCTTGGGGCATGGGCTGTCACCCCCATTTTCGATACCAAGATTGCTTATGAAGACAGATGCTGTTTAGCAGGTGATTACCTTGAAGAAGAAGGCTTGTTAGCGCTTGAAGGACCCTTGAGAGCTTTTGAAATTAGGAAGTAATTTCAAATGTATAGAAAACTTATAACAAGAACCACATAAAATAAATCCACATTTTCTATTTTTAGCACTTAATCAATTTCCTCTGTTTCTGTCCCTTCTCTTATCATTATATTTTCTTAACCATATGAAAAAAATGGATATATGATGACTCTTAACCTTATAATATTTCAGTGTCTATTTCTCCCAAATACAGGTGTCCTTTCCATCTTTTTCTTACATACTCACAGGATATTGATCAACTTAAAGTCTAATATTAAATTATCATTATTTAATTTAATTAGTGTTTCCATATTTTGTCATTTGAAGTTATGACTTTATTTATTTATTTTTACATTTTCCCCTCCAGTGAAAGGTCCAATCTAGAATAATATAGCCCAGAGTATATATTGTATTTTGTTATCTTCTTTATTAATCTCCTTTAATCTGGACTACAATCCAGCTTTGCCTATTGAGTTTCTCTTCAGCTTCTTCATCATGGATTTGATGTATGCATTCCAGACTAGACTACTACATCAATGACACCATGTCTTTCTTAGGGTATTATTTCTGGGGTCACACAATGTCAATTTGCCACCTCTTAATTTTAATAACTGGGATGGATGTCCTTCAATGTCCCTTCTGTACAGTTATTATTTTATTTTGTGTGTATCATTAACAATTTAAGTCCATGCAAATAGCAACACTTTCCCATTATGGTCAACATCAATCCTATCAGTGATTTTTGCCTGAAACAATTTTAAGGATTTTACAATGAAGCTGTCTCAACTCTAGCTTCTTGAGGGCTCTTTTACAGATTATAAAATCAGCTTCCTGGAAATACTGACCTTTGGCCTTGGAAAGTAGTTCAAGGCTGCTAAATAGAGACCCTGTTTCTCCATGTACACATAGGAACTTCTAAAGTGTTTATTGGATTCCGTATCTTCCTGAATTGGGTTTTGCATCATGTAAGACCTGTTTCTGAGTTTCTATTTTATATAGTGTTATAAATAATCATATAACCTTATGATTAAATGCTTTTGGGCTTTAGGAACTAGTCCATTCATTTGCTTATTTGTTTAGACAATTAGCAAGGATCTGAGTGCTTATAATTACTACATACTGTTATAAATGCTGGGGCTGTGGTGGAATAGAAGAACATAGTGCCAATCACTGAGAAATCTGAAGTCTTATGGGGAAGACAGACACTAGACATTTAATAATACACTAAATTTTGTAAAGAAAGCAAGTAGAGATTGATTTCCGAGAATGCATCAGCAGAAGCTGCCCTAATCTCGGAGCCTTGGAAGCCCTTCAGAAAACAATGAAATTAAAGATGAGTTGGGATGGTCTTAGCTGAGGATGGCATTGTGGGAGCAGCAAGTACATCCTCTTGGGAACACAGTACAACCACATTGCTGGATGTCTGGATGAGGCAGGAGGGGCTCATGAGAAGTGGGACTTTGAAAGCTCTGGGAAAGCCTTTTGAGTAAAAAGTTTGGCTTATTTGTTTCTGCAGAGCAAAAACTCAAATGACAGCACATGCTGGTGAGGTTGTGGAGAAAGGGGAACACTCCTCCATTGCTGGTGGGAGTACAAACTTGTACAACCACTATGGAAATCAGTGTGGTGATATCTTAGAAAACTTGAAATAGCTGTACCTCAAGACTCAGCCATACCACTTCTGGGTATACATCCAAACCATTCCTCACCAACCCACAAGGCTATCACCTCATCTATGGTCATAACAGCTTTATTTGTAATAACTAGAAAATGGAAACAACCCAGATGTCCCTCAACCGAAGAATGGATAAGAAAACTGTGGTACATCTACACAATGGAATACTACTCAGCCATCAGAAACAATAAAATCCTACAATTTTCAGCCAAATGGATGGAACTAGAAAAGCTCATCCTGAGTGAGCTAACCCAGACTGAGAAGGATGCACATAGCATCTATTCACTTATAATCGGATTTTAGCCATATAGCACAGGATAACTATACTATAACCAACACACCACAAGGAATAGGAACATAGACCTTGTTACCTGTTAGTGGGACACTTTGCCCTAATTGAGTTGCCCTATAGGCCCCCAGTGCAAGAGGAAGCTCTTACCACTCAAATAAGTGTTGAGCTGAGGGGCGGGGGCTGATATGTAGGGGCAACCCACAACAGAAGGGTAGGATAGGTAGGAGGGGGGGTAGAGGGTGGGAGAGGGTGGGAAGGTGGTGTTGGGAGGTTTGGAGAGAGGGGAGTGTGATGAAGATGTAACTTAAATAAACAAAACAAAACAAAAATTCGGACTTTTCATCATAAGAGGCCAAGGGAAACCTCTAAAGGATTTTTTAAAAGACAAGAGTAACAAAATTGCATATCTGAATGGAAAAGCTCATTCTGGCTGTTCTTTGGGGAAGGATCTAGATAGTGCAGAAAGAAAAGCAAGGTGTTGGCTGATCAACTAGGAGGCTGTCCAGTTGGAGGTTGACTGTGGCCTGCTTAGGGTGGCAGTGGAAGGGATGAGAAATTTCTAACTCACCATCTGTCACCTGCCATTGTTATAGTTTAGAAGTGAAATGTCCTCTACACGCTCATGTGTTTGAACACTTGGCTACCAGCTGGTGCCATTGAGGTTTGAGAGGCTGTGGAAATCTTAGAGGGTAGGTCTAGCTGGAGGAAATGGGTTACTGAGGGAGGGGACAAGGCCTGAGTTATTTATAGTACTAGTCCTCACTTCCTGTTCACTCTATTTTCTTATTCACAGCGATGTCAGGAGTCTGTCCACATGTTCTTGCCACTGTGAAGACACATGCCTTCCTCTGCATGATCAGCTGTATCCCCTTGAACTGTAAGCCATAATAAATCCTTCCTCCTTTAAATTACCTTTAAGGTGTTTTGTCATAGGATAAGGACAGTAACTAATACAGGCATCAAGGATAGTCCATGAGCCTGGAGTTCCTGAGACAGGAAGAGAAACCCTATCTGGACACATGGCACTGCTCCATTGGAGGATGTCAACTCTCTTGCTTTTTCTAAAATAAATAAATAAGTAAATTATTTATTTATTTATTCATTCATTCATTCATTTGTTTGTTTGTATGTGTGAGTGTCTGCATGTATGTATGCTTCCCAGTGCATGCCTGGTGTCCTTGGAGGTCAGAAGGGGGATTCAGATCTCCTGGAATTGGAATTACAGACAGTTGTAAGCTGCATACTGTAACTGCTGGGAATTGAATCCTCTGTAAGAACAGGAAGTATTTTCATCTACTAAGCCATTTTTTTTTCCAGTTCCAGATGTCAGCTCTTGACGTATCTGGGAAACACATATGAATTCCTTATGAAAGAAGCTTATTCATCTCTACAAAAAGTAGTAAACTATGGGACAGAATCTTACTGTTTGCTAAATAACTGGATTTTCTTGGAAATACCTTGGTTGGTCCCCCCTACTTTTTTTTTTAACAAAAGAATCTGAACCTATTCCTAAGCATTCTACAGTTCCATTTAGTTTGTGTGACTATTTGAACTTCAGCAGCATTACTGGCATGGCCAATTTGGATCCTAGACAATACATATAGAATTATAGTGGAATCTTTTCCCCCAGCCCAGCATTCTTTGCATTGACTGCAGTTTTTATGGCACATGATACATCCCCATTAACTTTTATTAGATCCATAATTTTTTTTATTAACATTGAGTAATAACTGTTTTTGGTAGCATCACTCTTCCGAACAGTCCTCGATTAGTCGCCCATGATAACAGTTGCTAAATTGAAGTTTCTTCTGCTAGCATTTCACCCGCAGTAAATCCAACCATTCTACCTTGTCTTGCTTAAGAAGCCATGAAATTTCCAGACACTATCAGAAAAATGACCACAGTTAATGTGTTCTAAATGGAGATGGAAATTGAGCCCTGGATGATTTGAATCAAGATGTTTCATAGATATAGACTGGGAGTGATCTCTTTCACCCTAAGTGAGGACTTTCCTCTAGAGAGGTTACTTGGTGAGCTGAGCTTCTACATTTGGACTCTGTCTAATGGAAGTTAAAGGCTTCTTTAAATAATAGCAGTAGTGGTTGTGTTTATTCCCTTAGGTCAAGGATACAACAAACATCAGGTAGGTACATTACCTGGAGTGAAGAGTGAAGAGATGCATGGCTGACTGTAATCAGCTTCATGCTATCTGTTTCAAACATTCCTACCTTAAGTTTGAGGAAGATTCTGTTATCTAAAAGACATGCCTTTATTCTTCCCAGTATAGGTTCAATTCAACTCAGTTTAGTTCAATGCAATACAACTCAATTCTATAGCAGATTCCTGATACTTCACACATTGTGGCCCAGCAAAATGCCTGTATTCACTGTGACTGGGTAGGTTGCAAGTGACAGATAACTCAACATTTCTTTCATATTAAAAAAAAATACAGAGATGGGATATTCAAAACTTATACATCAGGTCCAAAAGTAGTCAGGAGACTACCTTGTATTTTGCTGTTCTGATATCTTCACAAGGAGCTTTTAGTTCATAAATAAACACAGCTGCCTGAGGTCAAGATGTCATAATCTGTGTTTTGACGGGGGGGGGAGGGGAAGAAAGGTGGATGGCAGCCATGTTTCCTTCCTTTAAGGATTCTTTCAAGAAGTCGCATGAGATTCATGTAATACAGAATTCAGTCACATTCTCACATCTGTCTGCAAGGGAGAGTGGAAAATGTCATCCTTACAGGCAGCTTGAGCTGTGTTAGACTTTAGAGGTTCTATTAATAAGGAAGAATAGCAGAATAAATTTTGGAGGATTTCTAATAGATTCTAACATCAATGATACAAGGTGTTACCTTTAAATTTATTTAAAAGATTATATATATATATATACTTATTCTATTTGATGACTTTGAAAAATATTGAGCTATCCAGTAGCTGAAGCTGAAAATATCCATCCATCCATCCATCCATCCTGTCAACACATGCATTGAATATCTGCTATGTGTCAGACACCATGCTCACACTGAGGAAGTTGAGTTTATTAGCCCTCATATTCAAGGAACCTATTGTCTGGTGAAAGACAATGGCAGGTACATTAATAATTTCAGTTAATAATTGCTTCACTAGGAGTATCCACTCATTTTCTCATTGAACAAAGTCTCACTGAATACCTATCACATAGATGCTCTAATAGGGACCAAAGCAGAAAGTCAGAAAGACTGAGATGTGGAGTGACAAAAGGGTTCACAGGAGTATAGAGAGGTACAGTGGGAGATAAGGACACACACAGGCTCATGGCTGCCGGGATGAGTTGGAAATTGCTTCCTACAGATGATAACCCTTCTGCTAAAACCAGAAAAGAGAAGCAAAGGTTCCTGTGCATCCTGGGACCCACTAAGCACTTTTGCTTTAATGGTCATGTGTGATTGGTGACAACCCATGCTTTTTAGTAATTTTCCCCTGTTATACAAGTGTGTGCATGGAAATATTTGCTTGGGGATATTTCTTGTGAGAGTGGTAATATGAGATATTTATGATTTTGCATGGTCTTAAGCATGGATGTAGTAGTTTTAGGCCATCTTGGGTTAGGAGGGCCTGACAAATGCATTTCCACCATGGTAAGGTACTGGAAACCAAAGATGATTGCATTCCAAATGAAGCGAAGATCCTGACAAAACACATCCTATATCAGAGGGATGAAATTAGATATCTGTCAAAATGCGTTTGTCTCCTAAATAACCATCCATATGTTTTATGTTTTTGTAGAAATAGACATTCATCAGTTTATCACAGTGCTGTCAGAGACCTGGAAATTTAAACAGACACTTGAAGACCCTTTTAGAATATTAACCTAAGAAGATTTTTTGGAGTTGTTTCCTTGCTTCTTATTTTTCCCCTTTCTGTTCCCCTTGAGAAACTATGGTTTTTTACTACAAAGAAGCAGAGTATCTATTTAAAATCAATCCAATAATACTATGTTCTGAAACATTAATTCCTGCCTATAATGAGTTCCTTGTAGGGAATGTGTTTTTCTTCCCCAGGCTTTCTTCTTCAGGTGTGATTAGTAGTGTGTGTGTGTGTGTGTGTGTGTGTGTGTGTGTGTGTGTGTGTGTGT
>CAJQZJ010032812.1:2740145-2763449 GCA_907164525.1 Lophiomys imhausi
TGTGTGTGTGTGTGTGTGTGTGTGTGTGTGTGTGTGTGTGTGTGTGTACTTTGATAGGTTAGCATGGTATGCCAAGGTCTAAGTATACTATTTTTCTTTAGTTTGGGCTCTTAAATCTTTGTGACTTGCTGTCTTTGATCAGTTTGAAGAAATTCCTACTTTCTTCCTGTCAGCCATGGCTTGTACCCATTTTCCATCTTTTCTCTTGTTGGAATTTCATTAAATCCACATTAGGCTTTCCCACTGTATCTCATCTATCCCTGTGTCTCTCTCTTCCCATTCTTTTCCAGAATTTTTTTCACAAGCTACCTTTCCTTCTTTATTAATATACAGCTTAAAGCACTTGTTGGGTTGTAACTTTCAATGATTGATTACAGCATTTAATCTTAAAATTTGTATCTTAAAGTTTGTAGCTCCTTGCCAAAATTTTCAATCTCATCTTCTATATTATTGGACCCAGGGAGCATAGTTGTTTCAGAGTCCAAGTATGATGAAAATAATATCTAGAGACCCCGTGGGTCTGTTTTTATTGTTTTGTGTGTTTTTGCAGGTTCAGTACATGAAGTCTCATTCCTTATGTATCTGGCCATTTTTGATTGTATGCTGGATATTACATTGCAAACTGCTTGTAGGAATACTTTGAAGTGCTAGATATTATTGACTCCCAGAGGGAATTTATCTTTGCTTTTGGTAGTTATTTGGGAGGTTTGAATAACTTAACACCTGGATTTAGTTTTTAAAACTGGAATAAATGATTTGAAGTGGAACCATAATATTTGAGACAACTGGAATCCTTCTAAGTTACATTCCAAGATGATGCATCAGCCTTCATGTCCTGCTTTGATCTCTGGGCCCTTATCCTTTTCTCATTGTCCCATGAAACTTCCAAGAGTATTTTGTCAGCCTAAAGGTCACTCATTCTGGGGTTATGAACATTCCCAAGAGGAAAGCAGCTTCCCTGGCTTCAACATCTATCAATCCTGGGGCAGTTACTTAATCCCACTGTATCATCTCTCTGATGCTCACAGTATATCAAAACACAAGAAAATGTTCTCATGTATTGCTCAGCTTTTAGGAACAATAATTCATCTCTGGATAAGAAGTCTCCCATCTTGGTCACCCACATTGAAATGAACACACTCTTCCCCTTCTGTCCTGTTTACTTGATGCCTCCACAAGCTTGCCTTCGATGACTTTCTGGATCTTGTTCTTTTTTTTTTTTTTTCTATCTCCCTTTCACCTTAGATTCTCCCTCACACCATGCAGCTGGGATGCTCCCTTCTACTTCTCGTTAAGATAATCAAATTCTTCCTTTTCTGTTCAGGTGTTTCCTGGCCATCTTGCTCAACATGATCTTTCTGTCTCTTGAATTTCTCTACCATTCATTCTGTGGGTGGGTAATTCATGTCAAATAGCTAACCAGGTCTTTAAATTTATTATTTAACATTTTTCTGTGTGGTTTATATCACAAACACTTTGAAGGCAAATATGCGTTATATTTTTAAAACCTGTCCAATTTTTACTATCTTAAGCAAAAAGGCTACGAGTTGGAAGGGCAACAAGAGATCAGAACTTACAATTGGATGGAGGAGCTGGCATGGAAGACAGGAGTAGAACATGACCAGGGCACTAAGAAGCAGATAGATCAGCAACTGCCTTCCAGCGGGATCCATTTGGCTGGAAAACTTCTAGTCTTGGTACAGACACTTAGCTAACATTGGTCTCTACCACCCATGTCTAATGTCTAAGATGGAGACTACTAGATTGTAGTGTTTGACTGGCTGCCCCTGGGTCATGTACTGGGTCATGAATCTGTTCCTCCCCAAGAAGGCGGGGGGAGGAAGAGTCTTGCTTCTTTGGGTTTCGTTGGGGGAAGCAGGACCCTGTTTCTGTTAAGAGGACATATAATACAGAGGACTGTCCTCTGAAACAGTGGGTGTTGGACAGCCAAGGACAACAATGACAACACTGGCTTTTACAGAGGCCTTTCTTGCTAATTTCAGCTCCAGTGTAAGCATGATGGAACAGAAGATAATTTGGTGGTAGAAAAATGAAACAGTGAACTTGAAACAACTACTTAAGGGTATGATGTACAGTAGGCATGTGCACTTTGCCCTTCCCCTATTCTTCTGCTTCTGTCTTAAATATGGACATCATGGCCAGTAAATATCTCGTGGTACTGAAAATGGAAGACATGTAGCGAAGATGGCTGAGGAGAAAGATGAAAAGGATTCTGGGTCTTTGGGTTAAGGGAGGCATCATACTAATTTTCATATTTCCTTCATATGAACAAACTTATGTGATCAAGCCATTATTATCTGGTCTCTGTTTCTAGTAGCTGGCATGTTTCCTTTTTATTTTCTAAAAATAATTTCTATTCATTCTTCAAAAATGTAATGCATGCAGACAATGTATCTTGGTCATATTGTATTATTGCTATTTACTTGTTTCTGGATGTATTGGTGTTTTGCCTGTATGAAAGTCTCTAAGCGTCATGTGTGTGCCTGGCACCCTCAGAGTCTATAAAACAGTATCAGATCCCCTGGTTCAGGAATTCAGTTGGTTATGAACTACTATTTATGTGGGTGCTGGGAATTGAACCCAGGTCTTCTAGAAGAGCGGCTAGTGCTTGTAACCTCTGAGCTATCTCTACAGCCCTGAGATTTTCTTTTCAAGAAGTTTTAAACACACTTCCTAATAGACACATGTTTTTATTACCATGCTTGCTGTGCTGGCTAGAAGATTTAGTCATTGGTGGCATGAATGTGGTTCACTTAGTTAGAATTCATGTCATACCTTACTTTCCAAAAAAGAGATGAGAGGTGGATAATAATGACGTTTTTAAAATTCCACTAATGATTTAGGTATAGATTTCTAGAAAATATTTTCATAATACACTTTGCAAAACTTGAGAGATTTCTTGAATAGGTTACTTTCTCCCTGGTGTTTTGAAGCATTTTACTATATCTACTAATTAATGGTAGTGATATGGGGTGTGTGTGGGGGACACAAGCTGAAAACCCCTTAAAAGAGATAATCATAAAAATGTTTTTGATGTTTCAGTTTTTAAAATTTTGTCTTAATGTTTGAAAAAAATGCTGAAAATAACCAGAGTGAGAAGAGCCAGGGTGCTTAATTTGGAGGAGCTGGGCATGGGCTTTCCTTGTCCTGGCGTCCTCGACCACAATGGTCTGCTTGCTCTGCTTCTCTGACTCTAAGTATAACAGACAACATCCTTCTAAGGCAGTGGTTCTCAACCTTTCTATGCTTCGAAACTTTAATACAGTTCTTCATGTTGTGGTGACCCCCAACCATAAAATTATTTTCATTGCTACTTCATAACGTAATTTTTCTACTGTTATGAATCAAAATGTAAATGTTTGGTATGCAGGATATCTGATATTTGACCACAGTGAAAAGGTTGTATGACCCCGGAGGGGTCATGACCCACAGGTTGAGAGCTACTGCTGTAAGGGGCCTCATAAGAGGGCTTAGAGAACTGCCTTTCTTACTCGCTGAGATTTTTCTTTTTGCCTGCTCCTCCACCCTTGTCCAAGATAAGTGAGTCCTGAGCTAGAGGTGAATGGAAATGGAAGAGGTTGCAAGTGTCGAAGAAATTACTGAGTAACTGTTTAAAGATAATTAGGTATTTCCTGAATTCAGATTCCGCAATGCTCGTTGTATAACTTACTGTATTTTCTCCTCTTTGTAGCCTGCACTGGATTGCAGACTATGTTTAGGAATAAAACTAACTATGTTGATAATATTGCATAGACATTAAACAAAGGAATTAATTAAGCCAAGGAGGCAATTATAGCAGAGAGAACTGTAAAGGGCTGCTTAGCACAGGTCAGTCACGTGAAAAATGTTGGCAGAATAAGGTGTACTCCATTGGCAGCAATTACAGAATTAACAAGAAAATTAATGTGGTCTACAAAGGTTCTCTCATTTAAAAAATCTACCAGGCATGCCAGCCTTTTGATATTGCAACATGACATTGCTATTTAGAAAGTTCTGTGCAATCAAGTTACTGGGGAAAAAAAAAACCCTCTAATAATGATTTAAGTAAATTTACAACTGTGTGTTCTGTAGCAATCATAGCTATCCTCAGTCATGATCTTACATCAATTTCCCTAGGTAACATCTTAATTTTTTTTCTACTCAATGAAAGATTTCAAAATAACTCCCATAGGACAAAACACATCTATTTAAGTTCAGAACTCCAAGTACTAAACCTGAGAAACGGTTTCCTGATGTTGCTTGGAGAGGCACCTCTGAGAAACCTAGTGCTGCCAATTGATCAGCCATGAAAGCACATCTTGGCAGTTGTAGAATCTGAAGATCTGATCCACGGGGAAGGAGGCAGTGGGCAGCCATTTTATCAGGCAGAGCAGGGCTGGGCTTTACACTGCTAGTTCTCAGCCCACCATTTCCAACAACTACTAGGAGTTCCCATTCTGAGATTATACATCCATCCCCACAATTCCATCATGCCCAGATATCTTTGAGAATGAACAAGCTTCTCTGAAGTCTATTTGCCTTAATGCTGTGAGACCAAAGAAGGTCGAGGAATATAGAGCTAGACAGAACAAATATGTTGTCAATAGACTCTTAGTCATGTGGGGGAGTTGGGGAGATAGCATGTGTGCATGTTCATGTGTGTTTGTGTATGTGCGTTCGTGTGTGCATTCGTGCATGCTTGTGCATGTGTAGTAAGGAAGGGAGGCACATACAGAAATCCCAGGTGATGATAGTGCATTTACGTGGAAGGAGCTGAGCAAATGGTACTTCTCCTGCAGACCAGGGATATGGAAATGCCATTGTTTAGAATAAACAGGTGCTGGGAAAAACATTCCTGCCCCCGTGATTGCTGTTCTCGAGTCACTTCGGATTGCATGGATTCTGCTCTCTACTCTCCTTGCATGGGTCTCTTTGGATCTACAGCCGGTTTAGAACAACTCCTGGGCAAGCTGAGCGCTCATGGTCGTCTGGGATGTTCTTTGAACACAGTCTTCCGGATAGATCATGCCATGTTCTGAGTCAAATGTCTGTCTGAACTTGAAGTTAGAGTTTCAGTGCCTAAATTCTCTCATTCATCCCTTTGTTTCTAAGCAATTCTTTGCAGAGGGAAGAATACTCAGAAAGCAAGCAAAGTCCATCTCTGATTGATGTGATCCAGTCCTCAAGGGCACCTGTTTTTGGTGCTTGATCCCTAGCATGGAAATGTTGATGTATTAGGAACTCTGACAGTTGGGGCCTAGTGCAAGGTGATTCATCCACTGGGGCCTTGCCTTAGGGGTTCTTACACAGTGAGCATTTGAGCAGGTATTTAGGTTGCATCCAATAAATGTTTGAGTGGAGACTTGAAGCAAGGAATCAGATGTGAAGTTGTCTGTAGGGATGGTAGTGAAGACCCTAATTAGGAACATACAATGACTGCTGATGAAGAGTCAAGAGGACCCTGCAGGCAGAAGATGTACTCAAAGCTGTCTCAGAATCAAAAGGATTGGAGTGAGGAGTGACATATTCTGTCTAGCTCTTAGATGGGAATTCTGGCCACCTAGGGAGAATAAAATGTACAAGTCTGAAAACAGAGAACTCGTTAAAAAGTTATCATAGTGATTCAGAGAAGAGGCAATGGGCCTCAAGATCAGAAAGACAGAGCTTGTTAAGTTAGATTTGGCTTGAAGTTGCCCCATACCTAAGTTTCTACATAAGAAACGGCAACCTAACTTAGTATATAAACACGGTGACCTAACTTAAAAAAGCTTAAAAAAATAACACATACTTGTCTCAGCTAATCACAGTAGCTTGACTGATCAGTCCATTTCCAAATGAGGAAAAAGCTTAGCCATAACCATGTTTGTTCTTTTTTTTAATAATTTATTTTTTATTTCTTCAAGTTACATCTCAATCACAATCCCCTCTCTACTCCCCCCTCCAGTCCCACCCTTCCACCCTCCTCCCCCTCAACCTCCCATCCTCTTCCCTTTTTTTTTTTTTAGTTCAAGGTATTTCTTTTTCCCCCCAACAGCTCTCTCTTTCAGTCCAACAAATGGCTCTTTTTCTTATAACTATAAATACAATACAAAACAACGGAAATAAATAGGCCACAGTTATGTGAGTTATATGGCTTAGCATACATTCCCAATGTCCAGTCTGTATGTATTTGGCACCTGACTTTAACATTCTACTATCTAACCATCTCCATGAGTTTAAAGTTCTATATCTAACTCAGCTTTCATACTAACTTGCCTCACAATTTTAAAAATATCTTCTTAGATCCAGAACACCCTCTTGATTCCTAAACAACTCAAAATTTAACTATGAGACTCTAGCTATCTATTCTTCAACCACCTCAGAGACCTGAGAGGGATAAATATACCTGATTATATAGGAAGAGCAGGGCCTGCAGCTTCGAAAACTAAGAAATGACATACCAGTGGCTGCCTGGACAGTTCCCATTTTCTCTCCATACAGCATCAATCTTCAGGCATTTGGCCCCGTTTCTCTGACAGACATTGATTGTAGAGCAGGAATTATGAAGGACTTACCTACTCTGGCTTGGCAGAGCTAGGCTGTCGACTTACCTGCTTCCAAGTTTTGTCCTTTTTGGACAGCAGTCTGTCTACAGTTGAAGCAAGGGGTTTTTCTTGCCAAGAGAAAGGCTTACCACCAATTCAATCATCTCCCACTGGAGATTCTTCGATGTTCATCTTCTACTTGGAGTAGAATAGGGGGTGCTGTCAGGAGCTGACATGTCTCGATATCAAAAAATCTTAAGTTAAGAAAACATCTTTGAATGCCATGTTTGTTCTTATTCTGCCTTCTGTGAAGCTACATTTCTCACATTGCAGAATCGAGCTCTTTGGATTTGGCAGAGGGCTCCCGCACCACAAATTGTTCTTTGCTTAATCACTCTGAATTTATTTTGTCTAAAGGTTTCCTTTTAATTAGCAAAAAGGATTTTCTGATGAATTTGACATAAGATGGGGAAGAAGTTAGGAGTCCAGGATGATGCTAATGGCCTTCACCTAAGCAGTTCCAAGAACATGGTTGTCATCAACAGAGATGGGTAGACTGGGAGTCTCAGGATTAGTTGTGAAAAGTTAGGGTCCAGTTTAGAAGCCATTAAACGTGAATCTCAAGTATACATGTGCTAGCCTGTTTCCTGTTGCTGTAACAAAACTGTGGTAAGAGTTTTGTTTATTTAAAAAATCAGTTATGAGAATGTTTTTGTTTAATCCCAGGTGTGGGGCTGCTTTAGTTAGTCCACAGGTGTAATCAATGTGCCTCATGTTCTAGCAGGGGTGTGGCTTAGCCAGCTGGGAGGAACATTAACTCTGAGGACTGGGGAGAGGGATTAAAAAAAACCAGAGCCCCAAGGAGAAAGGGGTTGCTGTTCTGCCTGCTGCTGTTGCTTTCCCCCAACTGCTGCTGGTTCATTCTATTGTTTTGTTTCCTGGTTTGCTGGTTTGACTGCTGGATGTACTAACAACTAAATTTGGTATTGCCCCTAAAAAGAACTCTATGACCCTAATCAGCAGGAAGTAGCTCAAGTATACCACACCCATCCCTTTCCCCTCTTAACTTTCTTTCTCTCTCTCCTAGGGTTGGGGGGTTGGAAGGAGCAAGGGTTGAAAGGGAGGTAGAGGTATTAAATACTATAAATTTAATTAGAGTGTAAAATAAAATAGAGTCACTTTCAACACAAAATACTATTCAACACAAAATGTATTGTATTAAGAATGGGGATTTATGCTGACACATGGTTCTGGGGACTGAAAAGTCCAAGAGCATGGTGCCAGCATCTCATAAGGGCTTCCTGGTACTCCATCTCATGGTGGATGGACTGGTGCTAGCAGGTACACGTGACACTGGGACACAGCATGAGAATTTGGACTCACATAACAACTTACTGCAGCAAGAACTCACTCCTGAAAAAATGTCAATGTCCTTAATGGTCTAAGTAAGTACTTGTTACAGTCCCCAACTTCCAACATCACCAGAAAACAAATTTCAATGAGTTTCTTATTGGGAACATAGGAGGAAGGTCCTTATGGCAACAGATCTCCAGAGAAACCAGGAATGTTAAGCACACAGGATTGTCTTTCCAGTGGGAAAGATGAAAAACCTATTCTTCCATCCAGAAAGCTGAGAACTGGAAGTAAGTAAGAGCTGGGTGGTTTGTGTCATCTGTTAGGTTAGGCTTATCAAGCTCTTGCAACCAGAACCGGAGGTGGCTAGTAATCTAAATGACCATTTTACCCAGAGGCTTCCCCCAACCAGGACCAGAGCTGGCTAATAATCCAAATGGCCTCTATGTTATCTGTATGACTGAGACCAGGCCAGTCCCTTAGGCCCTTAAGCTAGTACAGGTAGCCTATCTTTAGAACCCATCTTCTTGGAAGAAATGACACTACCGGAGTTGAATTTCAACTTAATTACACTTCCTTGTACAATGGGAGTATATTATACCAGGAAACTTTTTCCTAAATTATAGTAGGCTTAAATACATTGGGAATAAACCACCTGCTATTAGAGTCTCCAATGTCTGATTCAGGTTGACGAAGTCAATCTGTGCCAGGTTTTTATTCTTTTAAAAAAATTTTTATTTATTTGTTTATTTCATATTCCAATTGCAACCCTCCTCCATCCTCTCCCCCTGTCCCCCCCCCCCCACCCCATCCCCCCCCCCCCCCCCCCCCCACCCTGTGCCAACCCATTCTGGCACATCAAATCCAAATTGATCAGGACCAAGTGCTTCCTCTTCCACTGAGGCAAGATAAGGCAGCTCTGCTAGGAAAATGAGCTCCAGAGGGAGGCAACAGCATCTAAGTCCAAGCTAGATCCCATTCCAATAGTTAGGGGAACCATTTGAGAACCAAGCAGCCCATCAGCTTCATACATGTAGTGGGCCTAGGACCAGTCCATGAAAGTTTTGGTTGGTGGTTCAGTCTCTGTGAGCCCCCTTGTGTCTGAGTTAATTGGCTATGTGGGTCTTCTTGTGGTGTCCTTAATCCCTCCAACTTCCTCCAATCTTCCCCTAACTTTTCCTCAAGACTCCCTGATTTTTGCCTAATGTTTGGGTGTTCATCTATGCATCTGTTTCTATTAACTGCTGGATAAAGCTTCTTGAATGGCAGTTATGTTGGGTTCCTGTCCAGATACCTTTGTCTATCTACTTCCAGTGTCTATTTTATCTCCACTATTTAGAGGGGTTCCAGCATCATTCCTTGAGCCCTCCTTGTTACTTAGTTTCTTTGGGTCTGAGGATTGTAGCATGGTTATCCTGTATGTGTTGGCTAATATCTGCTTATGAGTGAGGAAATACCATGTGTGTCTTTTTGTGTGTGCACTAGCTCACTCAGGATGATCTTTTCTGGTTCCACCCATTTGCCTATAAATTTTATATATCCTTGTTTCTGATAGCGGAGTAGTATTCCATTGTGTAGATGTACCACAATTCCTTTATCCATTCTTCGGCTGAGGGACATCTGGGCTGTTTCCAGTTTCTGGCTATTATGAATAAAGCTGCTATGAACATAGTTGAGGAAATGTCCTTGTGATTTGGTGATGTATGTTTGGATATATATGCCCAGGAGTGGTATAGCTGGGTCTTGAGGTAAAACTATTCCCAATTTTCTTAGGAAGCACCAGATTGATTTCCAAAATGGTTGTGCAAATTTGCACTCCCTCCAGCACAGGAGGAGTGTTCCCCTTTCTCCACATCCCCTCCAGCATAGGCTGTCACTTGAGTTTTTGATCTTAGTCATTCTGATGGGTGTGAGATGGAATCTCAGAGTCATTTTGATTTGCATTTCCCCGATGACTAAGGATGTTGAGCATTTCTTCAAGTGTCTCTCTGCCATTAGAGATCCCTCTGTAGTGAATTCTCGGATTAGCTCTGTACCCCATTTTTAAAGTGGATTATTTTGTTTGTTGGTGTTTAATTTCTTGAGTTCTTTATATATTTTGGATATTAGAACTTCTAGTCTCTGAAGAAAGAAATTAAAGAAGATATCAGAAGATGGAAAGATCTCACATGCTCATGGATTGGTAGGATTAACATAGTAAAAATGGCCCTCTTACCAAAAGCAATTTACAGATTCAATACATCAAAATTCTGACACAATTCTTTACAGACCTTGAAAGAGCAATTCTCAACTTTGTATGGGAAAAAAACCTCCAGGATATCAAAAACAGTACTGTATAATAAAAGAACCTCTGGAGGTATCACCATCCCTGACTTCAAGCTGTGCTACAGAGCAATAGTAATAAAAGCTGCATAGTATTGGCATAAAAACAGACAGGTTGACCAATGGAATCAAGTTGAAGACCCAGAAATAAACCCAAACACTTACAGACCCTTGAGTTTTGACAAAGATGCCAAAACCATACAATGGGCGGGGGGGAAGCATCTTCAACAAATAGTGCTGGTCTAACTGTATGTCTACATGTAGAAGAATGCAAATAGATCCATATTTATCACCTTACACAAAAGTCAAGTCCAGATGAGTCAAAGACTTTAACATAAAACTGGATACACTAAATCTAATAGAGGAGAAAGTGGGGAAAAGTCTTGAACTCATTGGCACAGGAAACAACTTCCTGAACAGAATACCAATAACTCAGCCACTAAGATCAACAACTAATAAATGGGACATCATGAAACTTAAAAGCTTCTGTAAGGCCAAGGACACTGTCAATAGAACAAAGCTGCAACCCACTGATTGGGAAAAGATCTTCAATAACCCCACATCTGACAGGTTTTCATTCTTATCTTTTTGCAGGGTTTGCTTCTCTGTCTGATTATCTATGCCCACCCCCCAATTTCTGAGGGGACAAACCATATCTGAACCATAGCAATATCCAAAAGGAGACAGCAAGTGGTCACTGGGTAGGTAAGTCTGGGAACTGGGACAGAGTATAGAGCTTGAGAAAATCTTAAGACTCAAGAGCCACAGTCTGGAAATGCTGTTAGGGCCAAGTAAACCTCCCCATCCCAGGAGTAAATATGGATAGAAAGGAGAAGGTGGCAATGTGGGTATCTCTACTTGAGAATGGGGAGAAGGAACAGGAACCAGAAATGAATCCAAGAAGGGATGACCATTGAGGAAGAAGGAACCCAGGAGCGACTGGTGCCCGCCCTGGGTGCTGGAATTTACACCAATGTCTCCAAAACTTTCCCCCTTGGTTGCCCACATTTATTTCTAGTCCTTACTGCAAAGATTTGTTCATGGATTTGTCTCCCTCTGTTAGAACACAGCCTCTCTGGTACCCCAGGTCTGGTACAGATTTTGGCATGTTTGTGGAATAAATTCAGAGGAGTTTTGTCATTTTTAGGAAAAAGGGTGGCCTGGCATTTCCATTATTTAGTCACAATGCACTGAAACTGAAAATAAATAACTTCATTGGCTCTTGCGTTCCTGGCAGGGAGCAAGTGAAGGGGAGGTGCCAGTGGGAGATGGTAATGAGGCACTCAGTTCCGTCTTGGTGTGTGGACACGAGAACCAACTATCATCCCACACACAGACAGAAACAATGCCAACAGCATCATATGCAATCAAACTGTGAAATGTAGACTCACCACCACACAATCACAGTGTCACCATTGTCTCAGATACTCCTGCCTCTTCAAGCCCAGAGTCAGAAAGCAGAGCACCCTTGGGAACCGTCCTCCATGTTGGCCCCTTTCTGAAAACCATTTGTACTCGTCTAGAAAGGCTGGAAAGCTATTTTATTATTGATCAAACAAGACACTACAGAGACCCAGCCTGAGATGAGAAAATCTTAAAAGGCTCCCTGGGCTAATTCAAGATGCTCTGATTCAAGTCAGATAAACAAACCCTATGCTCATCTCAGGAACCAAGGCCTAACTGGATGAAAACAAGCTGACAGACTATACCTACTGATTGTGGTGCATTGGAAATTCCAAGCAGCTACCCCTTCTTCATAATCCTTTAATTACTAGGATCAGAGCAGGCCAAAGGTACATCTTTTCCCTGACCATGCTTCTTCTATGGGAAGATCCCTGCTGGCTCTGTCTGGGTTACTGTGGGCAGCATGGGGCTATTTGCCTCCTGCATACATTGTTGGAAGTTTCCAACTTGTCTGTGTCTGTTCATGGGAGGCTGTGGGCTTCTTTTTAAGAATATTTCCTTTCAAAAGAGGAGAAAAAGGAGATTGAAGATGGGATGAGAAGCTTACTCAATACAGTACTTGCCTTGCAAGCATGAGATCCTGAGTTCAATCCCCCAGAATCTATGAAAAAGCAAATCAAGATGTAATGGAGGGCATGTAATCTCAATAGAGGGGAAGTGGAGTGAAGTAGAACCCTGGGGAGGTCACTGGTCAGTCATCCTGCTCTAATTGGCAAGATCTGTTCTCAAGAACTAAAAAAGGTGGATGGTATCTGAGGACTGACATTTCTCCATGTGCTCTCTCTCTCTCCCACCCATACACACACATGTTCTTCCCAACATGTGTGTATTTGCACATAGATGGCCAGCCATACATACATTCACACACCCACACACAGACACTCTCTCTCTCACATGTTCTGCCCCACATGCGTGTACTTGCACACACATGGCTATTTATACGTAGGTTCACATGCACACACACATACACACACACAGAGATATGCATTAAAAAAGAAACTGTATTACTCCATTAAATCCATATAGATACTGTGTTTTAGATTATATACACACTCATAGAACATACACAAGGTCTCAAGCTTTAAATAAATAGAAGTCTGATCAGTTTCAGGAAGGGGTGAGAGTCAAATCCATTACTTTATGATGGCCTAGAGAAAGAAACGGGGGGGGGGGGGGGGAGGGAAGCGGAGAAGGGGAAGGAAGAATATTCTCCTCACCCCCACCCCCTCTCCTCCTCCCAGCCTGGGAAAAAGAATGATACCTTGTTTAAGAACTTAATCAAGCCCTTATAAATGGCGATCTCAAAGCATTGGCTGGGTCCTTATGTAGCTAAAGGAACAGCTATTAAGGGGTGGGAGGCTCAATAATGGGCCCATTTTTTATTCTCAGTGGCCCCAAAGGGTGCAGTTTGAAGGGAGTTTGGGGACTGGGAGGGAAAGAATTAAATAATGTGTAGAATATTAGCCCCATTGTGGGTGAGATGGCCTTGCAAATTAAGGAACATATAAGTGATGTTTCCTTTCTCCTTATGCTCCAAGAATTAATAATGTTCATCCTTGGGAGGTGTGTGAATATATGTGTGTCTGAGATCTGTGAAGCTCTTTGTAGCTTATTAAAACTTGCTTCTAGACCTCTAGTATTTATGACAATAGCCATGCGCCACATGTAACCATTAAGATTTAAATTCACTTACATGAGGTATAATTAAGAATTCAGCTTCTCTGTCTCACTAGTGGTTACTGTATCAAACAACACTGATCTGGAGGACTCCTGTCATTACAGAGTATTACATAGAACAACACGTTAGAACTTCAGCAGAGGAGACATCAACTAACACCTTCAGGGGACTCTAGAGGAGACCAAATTTGGAGTGCCACACCACACTGATTTGTCTTGGGCGTGGCTGTGCCTTTGTTAGGTTAGTAGTTGGATACAAGCAGGCTTGAAGACCTTTGAGGATGGATCCCTCCCTCATTGCCAGTTTTGAGCTCCATCTACTCTGTCTATGGCAACACACTAATTTTAAAGGAAGAAACGTACCATAATTGCCCCACCTTCAACTCAGTATCACACGAAAAGGAGGAAGATGGAGGCCCATTAAGGGAGGCCTATTTCCTCTTAGAAAAGCATGGTTGCTTTTATTCTTTTTTTTTTTTAATTTCCTTAGTTCTTTTAAATCTACTTTATTGCATAATTTTTGATGAGAAGAATGGGATCTGAGTAGTATCTGACCCTAGGTAGAGTCATGACTTTCAGAACTGCCCAGATGACTGCAAGATTACTATATAGCAGGATGCTGTTTATTAACCAAACCAACCAAACCAAACCAAAGGCATACTGTTGTCCTCTTCCTTAAGAATTAATCCAAATCAGCCTGTCAGTATGAGGAATACAAAAATTCCACCTAGGAAAGCTGTCTATTACAAAGACATTAGAAAATAGTAAAAGGTCACCTAGAGATGTGTGCTGACACAGTGGGTTCTCTGGTCGTTATCCATTTTCACTCCATGGGAGAATTTTCTTCCACAACGTTTCCTTTTGTCCATTGTCCATCCTGTCCTTAAGGCTATTCTACTTTACTCTTTAATAAACTATGCCTTCTACAATATGCTCTGTGTGTCTTACTTGAATTCATTCAAAAATGAACATAAGGACTAGGGAACCTAGGGAGGCCAGAGCAAGAACTTACATTGATTGACTGAAAATTGAATTAATACATGTGATCATTGGAGTAATGTGGCTGTAAGGACAGCGATCTGAGGAAGAGGAGAGATAGTGAGATTTAAGATTCAAGGGCTGAAGAGATGGCTCGGTGTTTAAAAGCACTTGCTACTCTTTTTTTTTTTTTTTTTTTTTTGGTTTTTCGACACAGGGTTTCTCTGTGTAACAGCTCTGGCTGTCCTGGACTCGCTTTGTAGACCAGGCTGGTCTCGAACTCACAATGATCCACCTGCCTCTACCTCCCAAGTGCTGGGATTAAAGGCATGCACCATCATGCCTGGCCACTTGCTACTCTTGTAGAGGACCCAGTTTGGGTTCCTAGCAACCACAGGGCAGCTTACAACCATCTGTAACTCTAACTACAGGGAATCCAACACACTCTTCTGGCCTTTGTGGGTGCTGAATGCATTTGGCGCACTTACATACAGATAAAACATAAAATAAAAGTAAATCCTAGCAAAATTGTAGATAGAAAGCCCCCTGCACCAAGTATGGAGGGCTGGTGTTGGGTAGAGGTATCAAACATGGGGATGGAGGGGATGAAGGCACTGTGAAGCCAGAAATCTATGCATCCTTCAGGGTGACCCATATTTCTTTCCTTCTAAATGACATCTATAAGAAAAACTTGAGGACAGAACCATCATATAGTGACAGAATGGCCCTTCCGTCAAAGTCAAATGACTTAGAAGATGACCCGTACTTCACTCTGCTTCCTGATTTCTTAGTGGTACTTCCTGCAAACTTTAAGGGAGCCATATTAGACCTGTCACCTGTTCAGTGCCTGTATGAGTTCCCATGACTACTGTAACAAAGGGCCTCAGATTTTTGCTTAAAGCAACAGAAACACAAATTCACCCATAATGCTGTATACTAGAGGTTTCAAATCAAAGCATTGGCGAGGCCCAGCTCCTTCTAAAGACTATGGAAGGAAGCAATCTCTCTTGCCTAGTCCAGCTTCTACTGATGGCTTGGAAGTTCTTGACAGTCCCTAGACCCATTGCTCCAATCTGCTCCTGTGAGGTTGAATACCTGAAGGGTATTCACATGACCTTTCCTCTCTCTGTCTCTCTCGGCCCAGATTTTCCTCCTCTTCGAAGGACAGTGGAAGATTATAAGATTACTGTCATATTGGATTTAGGCCCCACTCTGATCTAGTACAGCCTCATGTTAGCTTGATTACATCTACAAAAATCTTATTTCAGTTGAAGCTACATGTATAGGTTCTAATTGGATGTGAGGATGCTTTTTGTGCGGAAGCACTGCTCAAGCCAGTAGCCTGAGACTGAGCATCCTACCTACTGGTTAATGGAATTAGAAGCAGAAATCTTCTTTTTCCACGCCTGCAAAAATTCATTGCAGAAAGTTTGCTTAGCACACACAGAGGAAGCTGTGCTAAGCTCCTGGAGGAAAGGGGGAAAAAAAAAGGTAGACATAGCTCATGGCTCTAAGGGCCTTGCAGTCTTACTTGTTATGGAGTTTGAATTTCAGCTCTGCTCTGAGAAGCTGATAGTGAGTCAGAACCATTTTGGTTTTCTTATGAGGCTCCAGAAGGCAAGTGTGATAAATAGTTTGCATCTGGAATGTATGTCAAAGGCTCTTGTGTTAAAAGGCTCCAAAGAGACCTTTAAGAAGTACAAGCTAGTGAGAGGTCTTACATCATTAGGGACATGCTTTGAAGGGGATTGCTGAGTGACTATAGTCTCTTGTTCCCCTCCCCTCCCCTCCCCTCTCCTCTCCCCCCTTTTCTCCTCTCCTCCCCTCTCTCTTCTCTCCTCTCCTCCTTTTCCTCCTCTTCTTCCCCCCGATTCTGGCTGTAAGATGAATGAATTTCCTTCATCACAAGTTTTTCCCATGACATGCTGTGTTAACACATGTGCAGACGCAACAATGCCAACCACCATGGCCTGAACCTCCAAAACTCTGACCTCCAAATAAGCCTTTCCTCTTTTGAAATGGATGGTCTCAGTTATTTTGCTATTGTTACACAGCACAGGAGGGCAAATATCAGACATAGCCATAAGGGTAGCCTGGGAGGCAAAGGGAAGAAGTTCACAGTGTACAGAATCTCACTAGTAGCCAAACCTCACCTTGAAGGGCGTCTTCAGACTCTTCATACTCTTCAGACCAAAGGAGCTTTAAAGCCCGACCCAGAGGCCCCTACAGCCTGCCAGTGCAGCTGTCCTTTGTTATTTTATTCATATTAACAGTACTCCTTTTGTCAAGGAAACCTATTTTGATATGATCATAATTTATGGAAGTAAATAATCTTAATACACCAAAGTGTTGTCTGGATGTCATAGTGAGGCATCCACAAAATGGTGATCCAAAACCAAAAGAAATATTGTTTTAGAAATCAGATTTTGATATTGATTCACTAAATAATAATGAATTTCCTTCAACCCAGATAGAACAACAATAAGAGAAACCAAGAGTGAGATTATTACTTCTCTGAGTGAGATGGATAGATCTCCCCTGTCTAATAGAACACAGCCCTGGTGCCCCGGTAGCCTGCCTCTCGCTTTCCCCACACACTGCCAGTTCTGCACTGGGCAACCACTCAGCACTCTGTATTCCTTAGGCATCCTGACTTGCACATCTCCTATGGGAGAGAAGGCTACAAAATGGCCCTAGAGTGTCTATTATGTGTACCATTGAACTTTGCATTAATTACCCCTAGTCCAAATCAAAATGATTTCATCATACTGTGAGGTGCTTTATGCTGGCCCAGTTCCCCCGGTGTGGAAGAAGGAGGTGACTGGTACTGGGTAACTCGGATAAACAACCTCGCCATTCCTCACATTAGCCCTTTACAAAGCCCTATAATGGTTCTTTCTGCAAAGCTAATGTGAACACGGAGTGTACCAGGCCTCTCTTTGAGTGACCTCCAATTACTGTGTCACTATTAATAGGCCCTCTTCTTCTGTTTCCTCTCATTTCAATGCTCAATTACAGGGACACCCTCTCAGCTTTTATGTCCTTTCCATTTGTTTACCACTGGTTGGGGAATATTTCCAGGGTGGACCATCCACTGGGTGCTGAGGAGTGTGGACAGCCTCTATCTTCTAATTGAAGTGTGAGTCACACTATTATTTTTCAAAACAAGAAAATTGCAGTGGGGATAGCGAGAGTTGATTGTGAGTGAAGTGCCACTCGAAGCAATTAAAGGGCTCAGAAGGTGAATTTCATTAATGGTGTGTTATCTAGAGAGCTCGGCCCCTTGGAAAGAAAAAAAATCCAGCAAATCTTTCTCCTTCTTGGATGGTAAAAGGTCTGCAGAAGTCTCAGTGAATCTGATGAAGCCATGGAGAAGCTAGATCCTGAGGGAGAGACTAAGAATTGCACATATTTCCTTTTCTGGTTGCTGACAGGAATTTGAAAAAAGTCTTCAATTACCAGAATGATGACATCTCTTTGCCAGAAGGCCACATCTCAGGTGCAAATCTAGACCTGTGACTGGATAAGGTGGGCAACAAGAGTGGGCTACGGAGAGAGAAAACATTTCCAACCACCATTTTTTTTTCAGATTTATCTTTAAAAATCCATAGCTAAATTTCAGCCCTTCCATTGAAACCTTTTATTTAGCATAGTCTCAGCTGTCAAAATGTTTCATTACATAAGAAAGCGTGTGTATAGCTCATATGAATACCATTGAAACAGACATGCTCTGCACAGCCACCAGAGCTTGGAGTCAGGCGCCAAATCTAGTTCTTGCAAGGCTGTCACAGAGGGTACCTTGAGGGTACATCAGCCCCTTGAGGGGGAGTTATAAAATCTCCGCCAAATCACTTTACATGCTAAGAGG
Organism: Lophiomys imhausi; assembly: GCA_907164525.1. Classification (NCBI taxonomy): domain Eukaryota; kingdom Metazoa; phylum Chordata; class Mammalia; order Rodentia; family Muridae; genus Lophiomys; species Lophiomys imhausi. The sequence continues at coordinate 2,758,332 of CAJQZJ010032812.1, forward strand.
ATCCATCCAAGACAAAAGATGAGACTATGAGGAAAATTCCTCACTGGTGCTCCTGTCTCTGGGTACCACTTGTCTGGGGATGCAGATGAGTGTCTCCAGCTCCAGCATCCTTGCCCAAGACTTGTCTCAGGATCAGCATTCTGTGTGCAGGCAGCTGGTGCTTCATGAGTAAACATACCAGGCCTGACACTGATACTTCAAAACAGCTTTCTCGATGAAATTCATTTTTCCAGCCATTAGTATAATAACCATAATCAATCTCTTGGTTGCCAGGCACACAGAATCCCTGTTACAGCCAATTCTCAATGATGTGAAGCAACTGATATGCCAATCAGATAAATATTGTGGTAAATGGCACTAAACAGCAGTGACAAATGGCATGTTATCCACACATTAAAATCGTGTTTCTCCTTAAATCCACCTCAGAATTCAAGGCCATCAAATTAAAGTTCATCATTAACTAAGTCAAGAGAGGGAGGTGGAGGTTGTCATGCTGTTGAAGGCATTTCAGCCTGTGTCACAAGCCAAGCCCAGCTACAAATAAAATGTCACTATTGTTTGTGTCATTAAATGTTGCTGCGGCTTGTCTTGTGACACAGGCTGAATAAGGTGCTCTCTTTCCCCTCTTCTTCATGTGGCATTTTCAGTGGATTGCAAGAACTCTTCTTACAGTGGCTCAGTACCAGTGTTGGAAGGATCTACATGAAAGGGTGTGGTTGCAGAGCAGCTTAAGTCATTTGTGATCATCTAGCAGTGTTCCTCAATAGACCTAAGAAACACACACACACACATGCACTACACACCACACACACCACACTCTGAACACACATCATGCACACACACACACACCACATACCACCCACACATTACACCCTCACACATACCAACACCCTAAACCAAACCCCCTTATCTCACATGGCCCCCACACCACACACACATCCCCTCACACCATATACCATGCATACACACACCACACACGCACACATACCTACACATCCCTCACATCACACACATACCCCATGCACAAACACCTCCCTACCCCTCCACATAAATCACACACATTCATACACCCCCCCACCCACACTTATATACACTTTCTCTCATAGGTATGAATACCATTGTGGATCAGCATATATTTTTCCTGCCACCAGGAAACCAACATCTTAGGCTCTAAAATTCACCACTTTTTTTCCTCACCTCACCTCTGCCTTTAGTTTTATTGATATATAATTTACACACAATAAGCTCCCTCTGTTAAGTACTTAATTCAGTGGTTCTTAGCTTATAGAATTATGCAACCATTACCATAAGCCCATTTTAGAATATTTTCATTGTTACTCCAAAGAAAGCATATCCATTAGCACTTTACCCTAGGCAGGACCCCAGCTTTAACGCCAGCCAGAGGTGACTACTAATTTACCTTATGTATTTCCTTATTGTGGACATTTCATGTAAATGGATTCATGCCTGGTATTATCTCCTGTGACTCACTTCTTCAGAATTGTGTTTCCAAGGCTTATCCACATTGTAGCATGCATTGCTGCTTCATTGGTTTTATTGGTGAATCATAATCCTTTGTGTAGACAGAGATACCATGTTTCCTTTATCTATTCATCAGATGATAGATACTTGGGTTGCTTCTACTTACATCTGCTATGACTAATGTTGCTGTGAACATCTGTGTGCACACTTTTGTGTGGCCATACAATTTCATTTCTCTTGAGCTAGGAATGGAAGTGATGGGTTGAAATTGTGTTTAGTATTAAGGGGTGCTGCTAAATTGTTATTCAGAATATTTGTACCCCTTCACAGTTCTTGTTTGCTTTTATACTAGCAGAAGATGACAAGATAAATCCCTGTTTAAGATGGCTTGACAAGGAGATAGGGGAGATCATACTATCAGCAAACCATTTTTGGTTCCAGAACACTGGACATTTTTCATTCAATGGTTGATTTCCAATCCTGAAATGAATACTGGAATGAGCAGAAAGGTCTGAATATGTGGAGTATCCTAGATGCAATCCCTTGAGACTCCGAGGCAGCTGTGACACTGGTCCATGGGCTCTGGATTCCCTGGGTGACATGGTTTGGCAGTAGGGCTTGATAGATGTGTGCTCAGCACTGGGTTGCCTATATCACCCAAGTGCCATCTCAACAGCGTAGGAACACAAAGAGCTTTGACACATAGCCATGGGACCTATGGCAGGAGACCAAAGTGCTCCATGACACTTTAGTAAGTCTTCTGTGTCTAACTTGAAAAATAACTTTTCAAAGCATTTTTCCTATTGCTGACTTCTGTGTTAGTCAACCCTAATATGACCAAGATTCCTGAGATAGATAGACTTAAGAGGGAACCAATTAAAAACTCAGAGTTTACGGCACAAGAAATGCCAGCTGCTCTCGCTCACTTTATGGAAGTTAGAGTTGTGCTGCTTCTCAGAGTCAGAGGCTCTAAAGTACCAGGGACTCACTGGTTCAGACTGGGGAGACATGTGCTTAGTTGACTTGGGCAATGTCAAGAAAATTATTTCTCCTATGTCTCCCTGACTACTGTTTGGACAATCTCCTGAGACAATCTTAGGTGTCTTTTAGTTACCAGGGCTCACTTTTGCTAGCCTTAAAGTAGAAGGCAAAATCTGCCAAGTCATTTGGCATTCCTTATCCCACGCCCATTGCTCACATGACTGAGTCTTCTTAGGTCAAGAGGCTTCACCTAGAACCTCATGCATGAAAACCATCTCTTAAAAGAGATATCTAGCTTCATTTTGGTGTATTCCTAAAGCACTCTTAAGAGTATGGGCCCCACTCTAGGCTCTAACCATTTGTGTTGAAATTTCCCATACATTCTGTCTTGCTCAAAAAAAAAAAAAAAAAAGAATTTGGGCTATAGTAGGCTGGTCTGGCTTTCCTGACAGCTGTCTTGGTGGTGCCTATGGTTGTGCATTGTGAAGCAGGCTCTTCACTCATGTGCAGCTGAGATGAGTAAATGGAGGGAAGATGAATTGTCCTCATGCCTCTAATGTGATTTCCTTTAATGAGAAATCATTCTAGTCTATGTGACTCTTCTGCAAAGATCTCAGCCCAGGAAGGCTATGTTATGGGCAGATGTGTTTGCAATATCTGACTTCCCTGCATTCCAACTGCTGCCATAGAAAGGGAGAGACTGAATGTGCTCAATTTGCTCATGGTCAAGCCACACAGCCTTCTAGAGACACACAGGGATGATTGCTGTGAAAAGCTTCAAGGGCCCTTACTGTCCCTTCCACCTCATCCAACTATGAGCTCCTCCACCCTCTGACCTATAGTCTATTCTTTCTTGATTCTCTCTTCTGTTCTCTTCTTTTCCCCCTCTCACCATAGCTCTTAGCTCTTCATCCCTGAACACCCACAGTTGACTTCTGCTCTTATCACATCCTCTAAAGAAACTACCAGAACCCATCTGTCTCTGAGGAAAATGGCCTATGTACCAATATGGAGTTTCCTTTTGAATATTGAGTGACATTAAAATTTTAAGGATGACGAAGACAGAAAACATGTGAATATGTTTCCCTTTCTTCTTCAGAAGTGTCTAGAGTTTCTTTCCCTTCCAGCCCCCAATCTCTTCTCTACCTAGGAAAATGAAATATTTGAAGATGGGGGTCAGGAAAGGAGTTCATGGGGCTGAGAGGTGGATGTGTTAGGGGGGACACAAGAGAGTTGAAGAGGTGAAACTGGAGTGGATATGTATAAAATTTTCAAAGAACAAATTCTTTTTTTCCTTAGTTTATTTGTTCATTTTACACCCCAATCACAGCCCCACTCCTTCCTCTCCTCCTAGTCCCACCTTCCCATCCACTTTCCCCATTCCTCCCCTGCTCCCCGAAGTACCAACCTGCCCTGGCACATCAAGTCTCATCAGGAGTAAGTGCCTCCTCCAGAAAAGGGTTCCAAAGGCAGGCAGCAGAGTCCAAGTCAGAGACAGCCCATGTTCCAATTGTTAGAAGATCCACTTGAAGACAAAGCTGCCCATCAGCTTCATATGTGTAGGGGGCCTAGGACCAGTGGATATATACTCTTTGGTTGGTGGTTCAGTCTCTGTGAGCTTCTGTGGCCCCAAGTTGGTTGGCTCTATAGTTTTTTTTTGTTTTTTTGTTTTGTTTTTTGTTTGTTTGTTTTTTTTGTGGTGTCTTTGACCCCTCCAGCTCACTCAATTCTTTCCCTAACTCTTCCACAAAATTCCCTGAGTTTCACCTGATGTTTGGCTGTGGGTCTCTGCATCTGTTTCCATTATCTGCTTGATGAATCCTCTCAGAAGACAGTTATGCTAGATTCCTGTCTGCAAGGATAGCAGAGTATCAATAGTGTTAGGGGTTGGCACCCTCCCATGGGGTGGGTCTCAAGTTGGGCCAGTCATTGGTTGGTAATTCTCTCAATCTTTGCTCCATCTTTTTCCCTGCACATCTTGTATGCAGGACAAATTTTGGGTCAGAGGTTTTGTGGGAGGGTTGGTGTCCCCCTCACTCCACAGGAAGTCCTGCCTGGCTACAGGAGGTGGCTACTTCAGTCTCCATATCCCCTGTTGCTAGGAGTCTCAGGAGTCACCTCCATGTCCTCTCAGGAGCTTCCCTGTCCTAGGTCTCCAGCTTGTCCCCCCTCCACCAATTTCCCTTCTCTCTCTCAGCCCTCTCATACCCCATTCCCATGCTCCCTATATATGATTCTGCCTCTCTGTTCCCCTCTCTACCCCCTCTTTCACCCAGTTCCCTCTCTCCTTCCACTTCCAAAGTCGATTTTATTTCTCCTTCTGAGTAAGATTCAAGCACCCTCCCTTGAGCCCTCTTTGTTACTTGGCTCCTTTGGGTTTGTGAATTGTAGCATGGTTAAGGAAGAGGTGAAGAAGTTGGGAGGGTGATATACTGGATGGTCCTGGAGGAGTTTAAAGTGGTGTGGGGAGTAGATATCATCAAGATATATTGTACACATGCATGGAATTCTCAATGGATAAATCACACACAGACACAAATACAGACACACACACACACACAGACATACAAACAGACAGACACAAACACACACACACACACACACACAAACACACACACACACACACACACACACACACACACACACACACACACA
>CAJQZJ010032812.1:2769288-2806436 GCA_907164525.1 Lophiomys imhausi
GGATGGGGGGTTGTGGGGGAAGAGGGTGGAAGGGTGGGACTGGAGGGGGGAGTAGGGAGGGGATTGTGATTGAGATGTAACTTGAAGAAACAATAAATAAATTATTAAAAAAAAAAGAATAGGTGAATCACACCGCTATGTTCTAAAGTGTGAACATACCACACCACTCATGAGTATGTAGGAGGAAGGGAAAGGTTTCCCTCTCAACTGGTATAAATGATGCTCAAACTGGTTCATGTACAACAGGCAACCCATCAGCCCAGCAAGATTTAGAAACTCCACATAGGGATAGGGGACTGGGATTGTAAAATGGATAACAAATGGCTTTAGGGATGCTAAATGGATAATATGCAGTGACCTGGGAGAAAGTCTGTTGGGCCACAGAACAGATAGTAAGTTGAAATGGTTTTCTTAGGAATACTGAACTGGAGCAGAATAGAAGACACTGGAAAGTGACAGAAGTCTGTCCAAGTGTGGTGGCACTTTAGTTTTTCTTCCTGTGACAGAAGTTGATGAAAATTCAGGCAAGGGATGAGAGATAATTGTTCTCTTTGGAAGAAGCAGATAGCAGGTAGATGAGGAGGGGTACAGCCTCCATCAGCTGCTGCTCTCTACCTGCCTTCAATCTAAATGATCAGCACACTGGGATACCACATTTGGGGGTGAAAATTCCTGGATTCTTTCAGAGAACTGGCTTGCTTGTGAAGCATTAGAATATAGCTAATTTTCTTTGGAACTCTGCTGCCAGTCAGCATAGCAAGAGGCCAATTCTGGTCCAGGAGATGAAATGGACTTGTTTGTGCTATATGCAGGCAAGGGTAGGGGAAAACATGGGGAGCCTGGCCTGGTGACACAAAGCTGAAATCCCAGCTACTTGGGGGAACTGAAATAAAACTGTTGGAAATTCAAGGGCTGCATAGGCTACTGAACAAATTCAAGGCCAGAAGAGTCGGCTTATAAATAATATGAGTCAAGATGCTCTTTTAATTAAATCTTTATTGGGAAGGTGGGTGTGGGAGTGCACACCTTTAATCCCAGCTCTCAGGAGGCAGAGGCAGGTGTATCTCTGTGAGTACAAAGCCAGCCTGGTCTATAAATCACGTTCCAAGACAGCCAGGACTGTTACACAGAGAAACCCTGTGTCAAAAAAAAAAAAAAAAAACCTAAACCAACCAAACAAACAAACAAAACAACAAAATCCCCACAAACTTTACTGGGACCCCCCCCAAAAAAAACCCAAACACTCAAATTAACCAGATTCAAAGTCTATACCTGCACATCTCGGTGAACTTTGTAGCTGTTCTGAAACTGTGGAGCTTCGCATCAAATTGGGTTCTCTCTCTCTCTCTCTCTCTCTCTTCAAGTTACATCTCAATCACAATCCCCTCCCTACTCCCCACTTCAGTCTCACCCTCCCACCCTCTTCCCCCTCAACCCCCCCTTTGCTTCCTTTCTTTTTTAATTTTAAGGTAATTTTCCCCCCCACCCCCAACAGCTCCCCCTTTCAGTCCAACAAATGTTTTTCAACATCCTTAACTGAGCTGTCTTTAGGAAAGTGAACAATTTTGATTTTGTCAGCTTTGCTGAAGTTTCTGTCTGCTAGCCAGATTCTGGAGTAAGGGGCTCCTTTTTCTCCCGATGCCCCCTCCATATTTATTTCCTGGATTTATATCCCATCTCAGTTTTATACAGAAAACAATAGTGTTTCGTGTATTATTCAGGATCTTGAGATGTAGAGACTATTCTAGATTATTTGGGTGGAACTCAAAATTCAGTCACATGTGTCCTCACAAAATGGAGGCAGAAGAGACAACATAGCAGAAGAGAGGCAGAGAGTGCACGGGAGCTTCCTGAAGCTGAGGCACACAAGGCAAGGAATATATATATACAAATACCAAATTGGAAACCATAATAAACAAGCAAAGGACCATTAAGACAAAAAATAATGTCCAAGCAAAGGAATATGAGACAAAAAGTACAAAAACACCATTGAGTTTATTTTGTGTTGACCATCAACTTCTGGGCATGGGCCTCCCCTTAAGTTTGGCTTATATATCCTGTGAGACTTCGCCGGAGAAAACTAATTTTTCCTTTGAGAGCAGTTGTCACTTGGGAATAGCTCATGGTTAGGTAGGGATGGGAACTCATGTGCACTTCCCCTTCTCAGTGCTGAGATCCCATCTGGTTTGTGCAGGTCCTGTGCACGCTCCCACAGTCTCTGTGAGTTCATATGGGAGTCAGTCATGCTATATGTGGAAGACACTACCTCTTTGTGCCCTCCATCCTCTCTGGTTCTTACTGTTTTTCTGCCTCCTCTTCCACCAAGTTCCCTGAGCTTATTTAGCAATGAGGGCTCCAAGGTCTCTCACTCTGCACATTGTCCAACCGTGGGTCTTGGTGTTATTTCCCACTTACTGCAGGAAGAAACTTCTCTGATGATGGCTGAGAGAGACCTATGGGTATAGGAGAACACCATTAGGTGTCGTTTTATTGGTATATTCCTCCAGCACCAGCTAGCACTAGAACTTCTAGCAAAAGCTTCTCAACCTTCCTAATGCTGTGACCCTTTAATATAATTCCTCATGTTGTGCTGACCCCCAAACATAAAACTATTTTTGTTGCTACTTCATAACTGTAATCTTGCTACTGTTATGAACTGTTATGGAAATATCTGTGTTTTCCAATGGTCTTAGGTGACCCCTTTGAAAAGGTCATTCAATCCCCAAAAGGGTCTCAACCCACATGTTGAGAAACACGGCTTTAGCAGACCAATAATATATGAAGCTTTCTGGGAATTTCTCCTCAGGTCTCCAAGGTTAGAAATTAACTCCATGGTGGAATTGTTGCGAAGGATGTTTAGGAAAAGCACTGTTTACCTGTGTGATGATGAAGTCACCTAAAACTTCAGGTTCAGTTAAGAGGAAATAGCTATTTATATGCAACTATCTTTTCCATCTTGTTCAAGTTGTTTACAGTTTAGTCAGCAAGGCAGAGAGAGAAAGCTCAGATTAAAATTCACAAGTGTATGTACTTTGTGTACACACACACACACACACACACACACACACATATATCTTACCTAGAGCAGATTTTGGCTTTGGTAAGGCAGTGTGAACCTGATGTTTGTTTATGAACTGAAAATGACCCAGGAAAGAGTAACTAGAATGGCCTGGGTATGAAATCCACATAGAATAGGAAAAGAAATGGGTTCTTCTGATGTTTCCTAATTTATGTATTTTGTGAAGGATAAAATGCATGTTTCCAAATAAAATCAGGACTAATCTTGTGGCCATGAGACTGAACCACCTCCATGAGAAGACAGAATGGAAATGTGGTGAAAAATAAGCCAATTTAGCTTAATATCAGCAAGAAGCCTGAATAGCTACCTCCAGACAGAACTTCCTTTCTGGGCTGGGAGCTATGAGGTTGGAGAGTGGGTCCTGGCAGCAGACTGGGCCAGATGACTTCCTTCTGGTCACATGACTCAGTAGGGAGTCAGGGGAGGCCCCTAGGAGCTTGTTAGAGATCACAGTGGAAGGCAAAGCACTATGGGGATCTGTGTCTAATTAAGAGCCAAATGAATGAGTCTGTCAGAGAGCGAGAACTTTCCATACCCCTGGGAAACAAAGAGGTGATTGTTGCTGGGACGAGGCCTAGGGTCTATGCCAGTAACCCAAGGATGGGATGCGGGGAGTAGGCTTAAAATATGGACAACCCTATTTGGGCAGGGACCAGGAAAATGGAACAGCAAGGTCTCATTTTATTTGACTATACTGTAGGCCCAGAGTGGGCAGTCAGCCAGTTCCCATCCTCTGAGGCAGTTCTGACAATCTGAGGTCCCTAGGGTCAAAGGCAGGGGCCAGAGGCCAGGAAGAAGTCAGCATTTTTTTTTGGGGGGGGAGGAAGTGTATATAGAATGAAACACTGAAGTCTTCTATGCACTTTTGAGGACATTTCTCTGGGAGGCTCTGATGAATGCATGATGGTAGCTGGGTTCCTGTGGCTGTTTGGATTCCACAGACTTTGTAGTGAGGTGCTTATAAATGGCACATGCAGAAAGAGGAAGGGGAAGCAATGGCTCAGATCCTGAAAAACAATAGCTTTATTTCTACTGAAGCCAATGAGAACATATAGAAAGCACAAAACATACCAAGGCTCTGTCTTGGCAATTGGTGATACTGTGGGAGTGTCCACATGCCAGTCTAACTTGAGCAGAAAAGAATATTCTTGTGACTTGTATGAGTAGAAATGGATGTCTTGGGGCTGGAGAGGTAGCTCAGTGGGTAAAGTGCTTATCACAAACAAACAACTCAGGTGTAGTGGCATGTGAGGCTAAATCTCAGTTCTGGGGTGGTAGACACAGGCAGATCCCTAAAACCTACTGGCCTGCCAGCCTAGTTTACTTGGTAAGTTCCAGGGCAATGAGAAATCCTGTCTTAAAACAAACAAACAAACTGAATGAGGTAACCCAGCCCCAGGAAGACACATGTGGTATGTACTCACTCATAAGTGGATATTAGTATATAGTACAGGATAATCATTATACAATCCACAGACCCAAAGAAGCTAAATAGCAAGGAGGGCCCAAGGGAGGGTGCTTGAATCTCACTCAGAAAGGGAAATAAAATGAACCTCAGAAGTGAGTGAAGAAAGGAAACAGGGTGGGGAGGAGAAAGAGGGTGGGGGTTAGATGTGGTGAGGGCAGGGGGAGGGGTGAGTGGGCTTGGAGAGAGAGGGGAAATTGACCCTGCGGGGCATCTCTGGGACAAGGTGGAGACCCACGATGGAGGAGGCTCCTGGACGGATATGAGGGTAACTCTAGCTGAGACTCCTAGCAGCAGGGGATATGGAGACAGAAGTGGCCACCTCCTGTAGCCAGGTAGGACTTCCAGTGGAGGGAAAGGGACACCAATGCACCCACAGCCTTCAACCCAAAATTTGTCCTACCTACAAGATGTGCAGGGATAAAGATGGAGCAAAGATTGAGGGAATGGCCAACCAATGTGTAGTGAATATGTAAGGGCATCTGAAATATAGACTCTTAATAGCGGCATATGAAGTCAGGAATACTCAAGCCTTGTACCTGTGGGAAACACCTAGCAGCACCCATGGTCCTGGTTAGCAGGTGTACCTTGGGAGGAGGGCATAAGGTTGACTGATGAAAAAACAGTTTGATGTATAATTAAGAGATAGTGATATAAATGAAGGCCCAGGAAACTGGAGAGAGAGGGCTTTTTGCTTGGCATTGCTTCTCAACAATGCCTCACTTTGAAAGACTCTAGCTACTGAGACTTGCTGAAGATTGCAGCTGAGCTGGACAGAGCCCAGGAAGGCTGAGAAAATCTGTGGAAAGCCATGAGCAACCTGGCACAAGCAAGACCAGGAAGGCTGAGAAAAGCGGCAGAAAGTGGTACCTGCCACGAGCAAGTTTGGGCTGGCAGAAGAAATGTGGCATAGGAGCTGCTCAGAGAAGGTTCATAAGAACTGGGTGGGCTGAGGAAAGCCACACTGACTGAAAAGGCCTGACCTCAAGCTGAGGTGTGCCAGAGGCCTGTGACTAGGCTAGCATATGTTGAGTAGACTGTGCCCTTGGGTGGGACTAACCCCGAGGCAGCAAGCTCAGGCTAACAGAAGAGGTATGGCAGAAGACATGCACAGAAAAGGTTCATAAGAACCTGGCAGGCTGAGGAGAGCTGTGGCAGGCTGGTTGTGTGGTCCACCTGACAGCAGCGGTACTAGAGGCTGACCCCAAATGGAAGTGAGGTTGCCATAGTAACACCAGAGCCAGGTGACCACTGAGTGACTGCTGATTGCCATGTTCCTGCAGACAGACTGCTGACCAGTTTCCCTCAAAGGACCTGCCCCTGAGGACGTCTTGATCTGGGTATCCTTTCCAAAGTGTTAGGGTTGGTTGGTTGGTTGGTTGGTAGGTGTTTAGAATTATTAATAAATATAGTTTAAACATTACACTTACACCAATGACTGGCCCAACTTGAGACCCCCCACCCCATGGGAAACAGCCAACCTCTGACACTATTAATGATACTCTGTTATGCTTGCAGACAGGAGCCTAGCATAGCTGCCATCTGAGAGGCTTCATTCAGTAGCTTAATGGAAGCAGATGCAGAAACTCACAGCCAAACATCAGACAGAGATCTTGTGGAAGAGTTGGGGGAAGGTTTGAAGGAGCTGGAGGGGTTAAGGACACCACAAGAAGACCTTCATAGCCAACTAACCTGGGCTTATGGGGGCTCAGAGAGATTGAACCACCAACCAAAGAGCAGGCTGGACCTAGGCCCCCTATACATATGAAACTGATCGGCTGCTTGGTCTTCAAGTGGGTCCCCTAACAACTGGAGCAGGGGCTGTCTCTGTCATGGACTCTGTTGCCTGCCTTTGGATCCCTTTCTCCTAGCTGGGCTGCATTGTCTGGCCTCAGTGGGAGAGGGTGTACTTAGTTCTGATGGAACTTGATGTGCCTGGGTGGGTTGGTTCAGAAAGGGAAGGGAATAGGGGAAGAAGTGGGAGGGAGGGACAGAGAGGAGAGGAGGAAGGTGTGACTACAATAGGGATGTAAAGTGAAAAAAAAAATAAATTAGTGAAAAAATTAAAAACAAACAACCTCCCCAAAAAAACCCAGAAAAGCCTCAGGGATGATAACTGAGGTTGACCTTTGGCCTCTGCACATACGCATATATATGCATATGTATACATGCAAACCTATAAATATGCACATATGTGTTACATGCACACATGAAAAATAAGAAAAGAAGTAGGTGGCTTATGTCATTACAGTCTTTCCCCCATCTCTCTTTCTCTCACTTTCCTTCTTTTCTTCTTCCTTTTTCCTTGCTTTGATTTTTATTGGTTTTGGCTGACTATCCTACCTCAGCTAAGCAGTATCTGAAGAGATAATTCATGTAACCCCAACTTACAGCTCACATCCCAGCTTCTGTGTTTTCATATCTGCTGTGTTCTTCAGCCAGACATCAGCTCCCTCTCAGACAATTGCCCCTATTTAGAGGGTGTCTAGAAACAGGAAAATCCTTAGCAGGGAGCTTGTAAGGCAGGCTCAGCATGGTCCTCAGGGCTTGCCATGCCTTCCTTCTTCAGCTACCCAGGAGTCTGGGAAGGTTAATTTGTGTGTGTGTGCAGCAAGGCATCATGCCAGCTTTTCTGGTGGAGGTGCCAGGGCCCTTTAAGCAGTGGTTGTTCTCAAGCCCTGGACAGGAGTTCAGCCATGGAACATCCAGCCTGCTCCCAGTCTACCAACAACAGTGCTTCCTGCCTTGGTCTGATCTGAACCTCAGATCACTCCAGCTCTAGACCAGTCATTCTCAGCCTGTGGGTCATGACCCCTTTTCGGGAGGGGGTTAACCAAGCCTTTCAAAGGGGTTGCATAAGACCATTAAAAATATCAGTTATTTACATTACAATTCATAACTACTAAAATTACAGTTATGAAGTAGCAACAAAAATAATTTTGTGGTTGGGGGGGAGGGTCACCACAACAGGAGGTACTGTATTAAAGGGTAGCAGCACTAGGAAGGTTGAGAGCCACTGCTCTAGGCTCAAGATCCTTTGAGTGGTGTGTGTCAATTGACTCCGGAAGGCCTTTGGTCCCAGCAGTCCTCGGGAATCTTCCCAGCAAAGGCAGCTGAGATGTCTCCCAGCAAAAACCATTTCACAGACATGGAGCAGGCTCTCTGCCATTCTGATCAGGTCTTGTAGGACTGGTAGCTTTTCCATTTGTCTAAAAAAACCACTGGAGATGTTTTCTACAGGTGGGTTAGAGTCAGGACACAGAAATTAAAAGGCTCTGTAAAGATTCATCGAGCAAGAGAGATGTCAGTAAGGCTAGACTTTGAAACCGCACCACGTATTCTTGCCAGTCTTACCTGGAAGACTCAAGATTCCTAGTAATGGGCAGCACAGGCCGATTCTAGGCGATTGAGCATGAATGGTTAATAAAAGAATGCTGTGTGGCTCACGGCACCAGTGGAGCCTGGACAAGCAAGCTGGAGGCTACACGTTCACAGTAATGATCCATTATAGGCTGCAGAACTGGCCTAATGAGGACGCTGCTGTGGCCACTGCCACTGCCAGCTGGATGCCACAATTCCTGTCACTGCCAGGAACCTGATCATCTCCACCACTGCTACCTTCAGGACCAACGCCACATCTGGTCCAGCAATGCCACTCTGGCATCCTGCAGTCCCTCTGCCACTGATTTTACCTTAGCTACAAAGGAGTCCAGAAAAGTGGCTGCTTGTGTTTCCAGTATGCAAAGTCAGAATCCATAGTATGGGGGGCTCCTACCATATAAGGAGGTGTTGAGGAGATGCCAAACAGATGGACAAGTTGATAGCTGCCTGCTACACTAGCACTTTGATGAGGAAGAAGTTTTTACTTTTTGGGGGATGCTGCTCAAGAGGGTGGATGCTGGAACTGTGCCCTCAGAGGCACATTGTAGAGGAAGCAAAGCCTTCAGAGCCAAGTCTTAGTGGGGAATTCCAGTTCCTCATACAGCAGTGGGGGTTGGTGGGCCTGCCAGGACATTGAAGTGATGGTGGCTGATGACTTTCATATTGGTACCTCCAGGAACAGTTGATGCCTTGGCCTCTTCAGCTCTGAAGTACAAGGTTCAGCTAACAAAGTACTCAGTGTACATCTTCTCTAATGTTGTCTGAAGAAAAATGCTAGCCACACACCATTTACCTAGAAGGAGTCTGAGGAGGAAGGAGTCCCAATGTAGGTCTTAATTTGTTAATGCCATCTCTTTTAAATCCACTTTCTGCCTGGTGTTTCCAGCAAGATGTGGTTCATATAGAGCTTTGCTTGGAGTCTGGCCTGCTGGATACCCAATACAGGTTTCCAAAAATAAAGCTGACATTTATTGAATACCATGTGGTGTGTCAGGCATTGTACAGAGGCTTTACATAAATTATCCAAGTAATCCTCATGAAAACACCAGGAAATAGGAGCTGTTATTACCTGTGTTTTGCAGTTGACAGAGTTGTGTGAAAGAGGATGCATATATACCTCCACAGATACTTAGTCCATAGGTAGCAGAGCTGACATTTGAACCAGAAGCCTGACCTCAAGGCCATGTTGCTAAACAACCTCTCCAGGATCTGGTTGTCCCCACACACAAAGTTTGCATTCAACTTTGCTCTCTAGGGGTCAGTCTAAATCACAGTCAGAAAACTCTCCAGCGTGCAGAGACATCTGTTAGGCCCCACAAACAAACTCTGAACTGATACAGTGACTACCCTTCCTTAGGTTACACAGCTCATCATCCTTAGATGACTCAGTCTAGAGTTCATAACTTCTGAGCAAAGATGACCTGGGTGTCAAAATGCTGAGCCCAAGACAATATTTTTTCACCTTCTAAGGAAACTGCTCAAGCAAGGAGAGAAGAAAGAATCTGAAAGGAGATAAACAGAAAAACAGATGTTGGTGTGTTATTCAGCTCTCCATCACTGTAACACAATTGGGAATCACCTCACAGAAAAGAAAGAGGTACTTTGGTTCATAGGTTTTTGGAGGTGATGTTTTGTGACTTGTTAGCCTTCTGCTGTTAGGGCCAGTGGTGAGGTAGCACCTCATGGTGGTAGGGGGCAGCAGAGAAAAACTGTTCAACCACCGGCCATGACAACAAAAAAGAGAGAGAGGATCAGCTAGGGCCTTGTTACCTTCCTTGAAGACACAGCTTCCTGATGATCTGAAGACCTCTCATTTGGTCCCACCCTTACCTCCTAATAGCATCAGTATGGTGACCATGGTGACCAAGCCTTTAACAACAGAGGTGACACCAAGGAGGTTGCAGTGACAAGGACAAGACAGATGATGGGGTTCACTGTAGGACTGGCATTTGGTGGATGACAAATACAGCAAGGAGTTTTACTGGGAACAATTGGAACAAAGACTGCTCAGACTCTCCTGAAGAGGCTGGATGGTGCCCTTAAGCTTTATGAGACATCTTTCTCTGAACCCTGTCTGCCACCGGTTTTTGTGGTTTGTTTTTAAATAACTGTCTCCCATTCCAGAATTCCCAAAAAATAAAATCTAACTAACTGTAGGTCTTACAGATAGGGTGAATTTTGTATCTGCTGATTGTGTTGAATAGATGAGTCTTATCCTAGAAGCAGCAAGGATTTTGGTGACCTCTTTAAGGTCTGGTTCTGCATACAGTTGGGACAGGCAGTTCAGAGATGTGACCACCTGGCAGGTAGATGTGATGCCTGTTGAAGACACTGGCACCCCACAGTCCCGTGTCAGTCACCAGAGGACATATGATAATGCAGGCCTTGTTTCCAGTTGGTGTTTTTCAGGAGCCTGCATAAGGAATTGAGAAAACTAGACACTGAAAAGAAGCAGGGCAGGAAGCAGAGTAATAAAAACTGTGGGAAATGCCAGGATGGTCAGAGTAAGTGAAGGAGATAATAGAAATATCAGATTGATGGGAGTCAGCGTGATGTCTTGGGAAGCTTCAACTTCAGAGTCATTCAGTAGACTTTTACTAAGCATTTAGAATATACCAGGGTGTTAAAAACAGGAAAGACAGGTGAGTTAGATAGTCCCTAACCTCTAGTGACTGTAGCTGAGTAGAGAAGACAAGGACTTTACACTTACAAGGTAGTTTAAAAGAAGCCAATTAGGTGTTACCAGGTACTATGGGAGACAGAGGGAAGCCACGCACCCTGAGTTGGGGAAGGGAAAGAGACATCTAAGGTAAAGCATGGAGTGGCAGTTGTCCAGGGGAAAGGAAATGTTAAGAGCTGACTGTGTCTCCTCAAGTTCATATGTTAAACTTGAGGGTGGAGACTTTAACAAGGGGGTGAGGCCCTGAGCAAGGAGCCCTCTAAGGTGTCTTGAGAAAGATGTCTTGAGGAGTTAGGCAGTCATTCTGCATGGAAGGCCCCAGCAAGAAGCTGCACAAAACAAGGTACCCATTCCCATCATGCTTTGATTCACAGAAACCTGTCAGTCAAGAACCTTCAAGTTACCAAGTCAACTGAAAAACACAAGTTTGATTTTACATTTCACCCAGTTTTTGAACAGTTTCTGAACTAATGAAGACAGGAAACAATGGAAAAGGAATTAGCTTCAGATACAGAAGAAAAAAAACTTGCTTATTAATAGACATGAAATCAGCTTCCTATGAGGACGGGAAGGAAGGGTGAAATGAGTCTGGCAAGGTAATTAAGGACCAGGTCTTGTAGGACCATGCAAGCCAGGAACAGGATTTACAGTCTTGACTCAATTTGAATCAAGCAGTTGGTCCCATGCAGTGTAGCATTGATGTAGAGCTGCTTCTGGAAGTGGGGAATCCAACCACCCTAAAGCAATTCAGATCTCTACTTAGATCATTTTGAGAATGCTAAAGGAACCCAATCACAGCCCAAGGTAATGTTTCTCAGAAATCCCCTTTTATCTTCCCTGTCTCACTTCCCACGGTTCTTATGAGAGGGTATATTGATCAATTCACAAGAAAAGTGATGTGACCAGAGGCTCGAGGGATCCTAGCTTGAATTTCCCCTAGGAGCCATCACTCATTTGCTAATTCAGCATTCAAGGAAACACTACAGAATACAACTTCCACATTTACCAAGGTCTGAACTTAGTAAGCATCCGATCGATAAGAACTCTGACTCCCTGTCTCCAGGCTCAAATGCGGAGGTGGTGTCCATAATAAAAGGTGAGCCCCCTAACAGCAGGCTTACAGTATCTGAAAAAGGAGTTTGCCCACAAAATTGCCTTGTTCTATCAGCCCAGTTTTGCTGTGTTCAGATATGCATACCCCAGTGTAAAGCGTAAGAACCCACAGAAAGTTTTATCTAGAAGGGGAAATGTGAAAAGTAAAAGGTGAAAGAGTGAGAGAGGGTAACACCAGGGCTTGATAAGTCAACTTTAGCTCCGTGGTCTGTAATTGAAGGAAAGAAAGCAGGCCGTGGTAGGCAGCCAGCTAGCTGAGGGTTCCATGGTTACACTTTTCAATTCCATCAGAGAAAAACATAGGGAAAAAGTTTGAGGGGAAAGGGATGGGGGAGGGGAAAGAAAGAAATCTTAATGGGGTGGAGATTAGGGAAGCTTGGCAACTGGCCAGCCCCATTCTATCCATTGACCCATTGCAAACCATTATGGACCCTTACCAGGGAGGTCCCAGTGCCTGCTCTTTCCTTCATCTCTTGAAGGTTTTTTGTAGGAACAGCAGTGGGATTGTTTTTTCTCCACAACGAAGAAACAAAACAACAGCAGCAAAAAGCTCAAGAACATTTGTTCACCTAATCAGCTTTTTCTGGAATGCTGTGTGGAAAATCAGGCTGCCAGAAACCAGGTCCAGTCCTCAGCAGACATGCAGGAAGTGATCTTGGCAAAAGGCTTCCTGAGGGCATTCTCCTCTGGAGATGTCCAGCACAGGGCCAGGGAGGGAAGCCTTGGATTGTGTGGGACAAGACAGGATGCCAAGCCAACTATGCGGAGGTTTGAATAACACACTTCCACCTGCCTTGCAGCTTCCAAGGACCAGATCCTGAGATCTTGTTCCCAAGGCTCTGATTAGCTGGGAAAACTCTGAGGGTCCTCTCGGTAGAACTGTCTGGAGTGGAAATGATGTTGTCATGAAGACTGTCTGGTGTAGCTTCTCAGGCTGCAAGCCAGCCCTTCTGTGGGGCTAGTAGCTGGCTCCCCACTTACAGCACATCTCATGTAGGTGAATCTAGGTGTTGATGCAGCCTGAGATTGTGCACTGTGGTCGTTCCAGACTCTCTCACCCACTGTGAATCTTCTTGTCGGACCCAGAAAGAACCAGGTCACACAGACAGGGTATCTTTTCTTTTCTTTTATAAATGTTTACTTATTACTTCAAGTTACATCTCCATCACAGTGCCCTCCTTCCACCCCTCCCAGTCCCACCCTCCCACCGCCTACCCCCTCTCCCTTCTATCCTCTGGAGTGGGGTGTCCCTACATAACAGTCCCCCACCCCAGTTCAGTAGTCATATGAGGGTTAAGAGCCTCCTCATACACTGGGGGCCTATAAAGCAGCACCATTAGGGTAAAGTGTCTCATTAACAGGTAACAAAGTCTATGTTCCTGTTTCTTTTGGTGCGTTGGTTGTAGTATAGTTATCCTGTACTATATGGCTAAATTCCAGTTATAAGTGAATAGATGCCATGTGCATCTTTCTGAGTCTGGGTTAGCTCACTCAGGATGAGCTTTTCTAGTTCCATCTATTTGGCTGCAAATTGCATGAATTTTGCATGACTTGGCCTGTCAGAATGGCTAAGATCAAAAAAACAAATGACAGCTCATACTGGCAAGGTTGTAGAGAAAGGGGAACACTCCTCCATTTTTAGTGGGAGTGTAAACTTGTACAACCACTATGGAAATCAGTCTGGCGATATCTTAGAAAACTTGGAATAGCTCTACCTCACGACCCAGCCATACCACTTCTGGGTATACATCTAAATGATTCCTCACCAAATCACAAGGATGTTTCCTCATCTATGTTCATAGCAGCCTTATTTGTAATAGCTAGAAACTGGAAACAACCCAGATGTCCCTCAACTGACAAATGGATAACAAAAACTGTGGTACATTTACACAATGGAATAGTACTCAGCTATCAGGCAGGGTTTCTTGGAGTTCATCTCATGAGTGTGGCAAGATGGAACAAATGTCTCTCAGAACAATGGATTCTGCAGGAATGATTTAGTAACCCACATAAAGTACAGAATGAGGTCCTCAAGAGGCATATTGGACCAACAAGAGATGCTTGTGCAATGCCTTTCAAGGAAGGTAGGTCCAGTTGCGACAAGAGAAAGGCATTTACGGTGGGGGCTGGTGTGAATGGCTTAGTGTGATGATTCAGGTTATCAATTCAACACAATCTAGAATCGCCTGGAGGTGTTGCTCTGAGCTTGCTCATGGAGGATTATCTTGATTGCCTTAGTTGCTGTGGGAGGAACCATTTTCATTGTGAAGGGGACCAGTTCCTGTACAGAAGATGGTGAGCTGAAGACATGAAGAAAGTGAGTGGGGCACTAGTAAGTGTTCACTGCTCTGCTTCCTGGTTGTGGATGTGAGCAGTTGCTCGGACCTTCTGTTGTCTCATCTTCCTGGATCTGATGTGTAGCACCTTGAACTCGGAGCCTCAATAAGCCATTAAGTTTCTTCATTAAGTTTCATCTGTCTGACTGTTTTATCACAGCAACAGACAGAGAAACTAAGACACTCAGGGAGGTTGAGGGCTGGCACTCTTTCCCCCTCCTTCTTCCTCTTAGGTGCTTTTTAAGCCTAGCTGCTTTTTCTATGGCCATGAGGTACCTAGCTGGCAGCCATTTTTATTACATAACCTTTACATGAGCAGTGGCCAGACCCTTCTCTGTGCACTTCAGGGGCTTTCGCTCTCCTATGACATCAGTGCAGAGTTCCTATAGGCAAGCCCAGCCCCATGCATTTGGTGGTCCATCCACCTGCCATAGATTCTCTCTCCTAGACTGGAAGTGGAGTTTGCTGGATTTTGATTCTTTAGTTTTGGGTGGCACTAACCCATCCTGGGTTTTTTATCTTTTAGACTCTTGAATAGTGTTACATACTGAAAAATCTTTTCATTTGGAGAAAATTCAATTGTCTTAGATGAGGGATTCTACCCTGGTTATGAATTATGGAACCTTCTAGATATAATCCCCTATTGGTCTTTCTGGGATATGCAGATATGAGCACAGGAAAGTTGAGCTGTGAGAGCAAGGTATTTTTTATGGGTGGGAGTTTCCTCAAATCTGCTGGCAGGTGGTTCACCATTTACTAAGGATATCACCTCCCCACTTGAGCTTGGAGGCAACTCTGTGAACCCAGCATTTCTATTGGTTGAATCCTGATGAATTAGGAAATAGTGATGTCTCCTTGGGGAAATTCAAGTTAGGATCCTGTGAGCCACTGGTCACATCACTTGTGCTGTAAGCTGACCAATACATAATGCTTTCATGTTGTGTGTGTGTGTGTGTGTGTGTGTGTGTGTGTTTTCATAGAGCCAACAGATTTCCACCTCTGTGATACAATACTGAAACAATCAACTTGACTCACAGTTTCAGAGATTTCATTCAGCCCATGGTCATTTGCATTTGTGATAGAATACTGCATCATAGTCATGGTGGAGGAATGAAAGAGAGAGGAAGGGGCCAGGTCCTAACATTGTCTTCTACAGCATGCTCCCCAATGGCCTAATTTCCTCTCACAGTTTCCACCCCTTATGAGTTCTACCACCTCCCAGTAGTGTTGCTAGCTGGGAGAAATTCTTTAGCATATGGGTCTTTGGGGGACATTTAAGATCCAAACAAAAATACTACCTCATTGAGTATACATTGCTGATTCATTCGAATTAAACTTACAACCAATGGCACGGCACCACACGCCCGAATGGAACGAGCCCAGCACTCTATTTCTCTCTAAGCACATCTCAGCCTTGGGAATAGAAAATATTCCTTCAGCGCTACACTTGGGGTCCATTTTAGACAGAAAGATAGTCTCCCCAATGGCACAAAAACACATGTGCTAATTAGACCACAAAGAAGACCAGGTTTGCAGTAAGAGGGCTGAAGCCAGAAAGAGTGTCACCTCCAGGCTGGCACCCAGCTAGAATGTGCACATCTCTCTACAGAACATGTGCTGCAGATGACCTGGACTGACTCGGGTTCAGGCAAATTTTAGTGATTATCAAATTTGAAGCTGACAAGCAATGAAGTTGGATTTTCTGCCCCAGGGGATGTCTGGAGAGGTGAGGAATGACGCTGCCCTGGTTCTTGCAGGGTCTGCATCTGACGTTCTTGGAGCTGCTCAGGCCTGCAGACAGTTCTCTGTCTCCACAGCTTGGGCTTGGAATGAAACATTTCCATGGGTCTAGCTCCTTGGTGGGTAGAAGAGTGACCTTCAGCAAGGTTCACCTTAATACTTAAGGCACAGAACATTGGTGGCAGCTATGTTTGTATTGTGAAAAGAACGGCCCCTTGTACTTTGGTTCTTTTTGAACAGTTGCTAATAATTTTGCACTCAATTTCCATTTAAATGGAAACATTAACCTCTGGGGCCTGCAGAGGAGCCTAGAAGGGGCTCGTAAGTACAGCTCTTATCTCCATGGCTCAGAGTGTCCTGGGAGTCAATGCAAACACACTTCTAAATCACTTTCTCCCAGGCAGATGGGGGGGGGGTGTCTAATTTCTGTTTCCAAAGACCCTTGTCTTTATA
Organism: Lophiomys imhausi; assembly: GCA_907164525.1. NCBI lineage: Eukaryota > Metazoa > Chordata > Mammalia > Rodentia > Muridae > Lophiomys > Lophiomys imhausi. Next base: position 2,785,536 of record CAJQZJ010032812.1, read on the forward strand.
CTTAAGAATAAGGTTCACTTTCTCATTTTCTCAACTGCTCCAATGTCAGGAAGTTCTTCTTTAAGTCTAACCTGCAGTCTTTCTGGTAGCATATATACCTTCTTTTTCCTGGCTCATTTGCCAAGGAAGAAAATGAAATCTACCACCTGAGGAGAGAGCTGAGCCTCCAGTGCATGGCTGGAACAAAGCCTGGGGTCATCCAAAGTAGTGTTTTTGTTGACAACAAGAAGAATCCACATCATACCCTGAAAAATAAACAAACAAAAAACATTTTTCATATCTTTATTCCTCCATTTTGTTCCACAATGTCTTTGGTGATGAAGAATTCCACTTTCCCAGATTCTATTGGTGAGAGAACTAGGCATGGTAGTGCATCTTCATTTTCACCTTGACAGAACTTAGGATCACTAGGAGACATACTTCTAGGTGGGTCTTTGAGGCATTCCTAGAGAATTTTAATTGAAGAGAAAAGGGTCACACTGAGTGTGTCTGGCACCATTCTGTGGACTTGGACCCAGGGCTAAAAGTAAAGGAGAAAGGCCAGCTGAGCATCAGCCCTGTTCCTCTCTGCTTCCTGACTGCACATGCAATGTGATCAGCCACCTCCTACACCTGCTGCCATCTCTTCCCCACCACAATAGACCCATGGCTCACACCATAAGCCAAAATAAACCCTTCCTTACCTGCTTTTTTCAGGGCAATGAGAAAAATAGCTAATGTACTGGGGAGTAAAGTTAGCCAGAATCAATTAGGAACTGATAAAGATGGAACCCTGGAGCTGTTGGTCTTCTCTCTACAATGAGTAGGAAGTTCTAGGAGTTTCAGTGTTGGTGATAATATTGGTGATGGTGGTATTGATGATGGTAGCAATGGTGATTATGGTAGTGATGATGGTGATAATGGTGGTGTTGATGATGATGATGGTGATGATGGTGGTGATGGTGGTGTTGATGATGGTGGCAATGGTGATGATGATGATGGTGGTGATGGTAGTGTTGATGATGGTGGCAATGGTGATGATGATGTCATTTAGAATTTAGCTACTTTCAGTGGAGCCAAAACTCTCTAGTTCTTATTTGAAGATTTCAATATTCACTGGCTTTGCTGGACCCACAAAGATGCCAGATAAGACAGGCTAGCTCACTTTGCTTCTTAAGTTCTAGGCTGTCCCTTACTTTTGTTCTCCTTAATTGGAGATGAATCTCCATCCAGGCAGAGTACAGGCTGAGTGGACTGCTATGGAGTAGCACCTGCTTTATGTATGCATGAAAGTGGGCAGCTGGGACTGCACAAACACACCTTGTGGGGAGGGTGGAAACCAGTGGTGTTTCATCATGCAAGTGGGAACCCGAGGTGCTGTGTCCAACTAGAGGGATTCTTTTATTCATTTGCTAATTTGGGTGTCTTCCTGTATTTTCATGAAGGTGTTTTGTAGTCTACAGCTGACCATGATGGTCAGTCACATCATGGAACACACTCATGGTGACCATACATTCACATGTGAACAGCAAGGGTGCAAAACCAGTTAGCTTCCACTGTCTGGTCTCCAGTACTCCCCTCTCTTCCAGTGTCCAGGTCCTGCAAAGGGAGAGGAGACAGGTATGTGTTGGGGGGAGCTGGGGTGTGAGTGTGTAGATGAGGAAGAAGATTGGTGGAATAGGCAGGGATATTGTTTCCATCTCATGGAGCATGTGGCCTCCTTGTTTCCAGTATTCCAAATACCCTTGCTCACCTCTTTCCCCTTCTTCCAACAATGAAAGAGACAAGAGGTTCTTTGGTCAGCTTTCCATTTTGTAGGAGGCTCATTCTTCTCTCTCTCTCTCTCTCTCTCTCTCTCTCTCTCTCTTTTCACTTTCTGTCTAGGTTCTAAAAATAGTTCCAATTAGAGAAGTCTGCCCATCATCCCTGGGCTTTTTTTTTCTCATCTTCATTTAAATTCTGTTGGTTCTATCTCCTGTAATTTCTGGCTGAGTTAGAGGAGCCTCTGCAGATGGTTAGAAAATATGTGACACACATAATCTCTCTCTCTCTCTCTGTGTATATAACTGTGCACATTAACATAGATATTAATGAATACATGTTCACTTGTGGATATGCTCACAGCATGTGTACATGCATACCCATCTAAGTGTGTGTAGGTTTCCTTATGCCTACATGTACAGATATATCTGTGTGTGCGATGTGTGTATCTGGATTTTCTTGTGTAGATATGTACATGCCTGTTGTATAGGTATTGTGTCCGCACATACTTTATGTTATGTAGTACACTTACTAACTGTGCAGGGAATGTTGAGAACAGAGGAAAGCATATAAAAATGTCTGGGTCAGGTGTCTGCACCTGTGCACTAGCGATCCTCCCAGCATCTCTAATGCAGAGGGCCCTACTTCTAGGTGGGGTGACTACATTATATTTGCTGGCTGGCCTTCTTTGTGGGCTTCTACTCCCAGGGAGCAATGGATGAGCACAGCAGTAGGTCTCTTGCACCCCAGATTTCTGTTGAGCATGGCCAGTGGTGGGGAAGCAGGGTGATGGGAGGAAGATCAAGGCGTTTACACCCTGCCTCACTAACTCAGTGCACCATGGCTGCCACATTCCTTGACAGTGATATTTTCAAGACGGCCCACCCTAACAGCTGTTGTTTCTGGGCCTTGGTAACTATCCCTTCCTTTATCTCTCTGGGTCACTTCATTCACCCTTGCCCCCCTGTGCCCCACTCATGTGCTTATAAGCAGTCTTGATTAATCTTCCTCTATTAACCTGAATGTAAGTGTGCTGTGTGTTTTCTGTTGACACCCTGAGTGATGCAGGGACACCCGGTCATTTCACCTCTAATTTTTGTGAACAAAAAATGTTCTCCTTCTCTTCTGGATGACATTTTATAACATCTTCAGAATGAATGATGATCAAGATTATTGTTCCCAATAACTCCTTTCAGCTCTTAGGTGGAGAAGGGTACTTTACTACACCATAAGACCAAAGGGGCCTTAAAGGGGTTTGTCATAATAGTCATTTTATGTTACTTTCAGATATTTTATCAAAAACTAACCTCAATGTTGTGAAGGCAGCTTTCAGATGTGACATTTAAACTGTTTGAGTATGTGATTGCACCCTCTTTAACTATTAGAAGACCTTAAGGACAAAGACTAGTGTTTTCGGAAGTGGCAGCTAGACCTCAGGACTTCAATATGGATGGATACACTTATGGTTTTCAGCTTCCTCCTGCCCTGAGCAATATGTTCTGGAACAGAACTTCCAATCTCTACTTGAGTCTCAATGTACAAGGGAGAACCCTCCCCCCACCTCCTGATTTTGGATTTTTTTCCTTTATTGTATTCAAAAGAAACTAAATATTGTTGAAAAAAAAAAAAAGCTCCACTTGATTCCTAGCAAATCCCAAGTGCCAACCTTCTTCTTTGGTAGACAAAGGGGCTCAGGGGCTCATAATCTCTCAGGTCTCTTCTGGAAACTTAGAAATTATAGCCTCATTGTACAAAGTGTGTTCTTTGGTGCCCTAGGTTTCAAAGGAGGTGTTTTAGCAGCAATGACATGTTAGAGAGCTGGAGAGGAATCTAAAAGTCTCCTCACTAAAACTTTGGAAATTGTGCTCCTCTGATGCTACTTGAAACCACTAGTAAAAAACACATAGACTATATTTAAAAAATAAAGTCATGAACATTTAGAATTTATCACTTGGTTATTTTACTATATTGTACTCTTATCTATGCTCATGAGGGGTTTATAGTGACAGCATCATGTTAGGATGCAATGTTTTGAGCAATAGGTCCAGCTTCAACTTCAGGAACCACACATCAGCAGCTTAAAATCACTGAACAATGCAAATATGCTGCAAATCACACCTCCCTGATCCCAGATCCATTTGTTGAATATTTAGAGATTGGCACAGTGGAGGAGTCTATGGAAAAAGACTCATAGCTGGGAATTCCTAGGGTTCATGTCTCCTCTTACTCTTTGGATCAGAGCACCTGTCGGTTTGTTGCTTTTGTACATCAGGATCTACATAAAGCTTTGGTTTGATAAGAGTATTGTAGACCTTGAAGAAAAATCTTTTCACTGCAGAAACAAGGTTCCCTCTTGCCCATCCATTCTTTCCTTCGTGTATCCCATTGAACATTTGCTGATATTTACCTGGTACAGTGTAGATAAGAAAATAGAGTCGTTGAGGTAATTTACAATATTTATTAGAGTTTTACTCTTTTCTCAAGGGAAGAGAAAGAAAGCAAAATGTCATGGCTTAGGTAGATGTAGATGGTGTTCTCAAGTCAAACTCACCATGGGCAAAAGCAGGGAATGGAAGTATAGACCAGACCAAAGGACACATGGGGCACAAATGGCTGGATCTTGTCCCCACTTCCTCCCAGTCTCCTCACTAGAGCTTGAACATCAACTCATCAAACATTTTTGGAGCACTAACAAGGTTCTCACACTGTTTTAGTTGCTTGCTGGACATCCGTGAACACTGATCCAGTCAACTTGATCTGATGGAACCACAAGAAGCATCTTTCTTACAGATATTTCTCAGCCTCAGTCGACCCAAGGGCTGTGTCTCAAGCTAACTGGATACTCCCCTTGGTTCTCTGAGAATCATGCACTGAGTGGGAGAGAACCAGACAGGATGGAAGGCAGGAGTTAAGCATGAGCTTGTCAAAGCAAACCACCAAGCTGAAAGTCTTCCCTGCATTTTTCTCATTCTCACTGAAGATTAGTAGTCCCAAAGTCTTCCCTGTGGCTCCAACTTCTCTAGCTCCCTCAGGCTGCAGAGATGTGTAGGTTACTGTGTCAAGAGCCACCTTCTTCTTTGGCTTCGCATGTATTCTCTGATCAGGATCCCTGAGCCTGCAAGGTTGTAGAGCTACGGTGTAGTTTGACTCTCTTTCCTTGTGATATAGAACCTGCCCACCTCTTCTTCAGAGACACACATCTGGCCTTCATTTCACAACTCCCTTTGTGCCTAGGCAAAGCATACAACTGTACTCTGCAAATAGAATGTATTTAAATGAGGTGGCCACTTCTAGACCTTCTGGCTGTTATATATTCAACATGATTATGTATGGTCTTTCTCCTTTCCCCAGCCACATGGCAAGAGGAGAATGTCTAGGGGACCCTAGAAGTTGAAGGAGTCACACATAAGAAGGAACCCAGTTGTCTAAGTTATTGCATAAGAGCCAACTTAAAACAATGTATAAGCAGAAAAACTCTTACTGGATTTTTGAAAAAATGAAAAGTAAGCTATTTTTGTATTATCATTGGGATTTGGGGTTGGATGTTATAGCAGCTAATAGTGCTTGTACTGAATAATATATATTGGAAGTAAATGGTACAAAACAGTGCTACTTACTCACGGACTAATATTTTAAAGGAAAAAAAGTAAAGGGAGGGAGGACAGGGAATAAGTTATCCAGAGGAAGGAAGGTCTAGGGAAGTTTGATAGCAGAGTACAGGAAAGTAAATTGGGTTGAGAGAGTCTGCAGGGTCCTGGCCATCGTGTGACTGTGGGCATGACGGATAACGAGTGAGATGAACAATGGTAACTGGTTCATTCAGAACTATTCAGGTGCAACTAACAGGCCACAACAGAACTCTCTGGGTGCTACATAAGCCAGCTTAATCTCAGAAAAGGGACTTTACACAAGAATATTTTACGGAGGTCAAGGTCAGGGGGCTGACTTTCAAGGGGTCTAGAATCACAGGGCCCCTGTCGCCATCTCTTGTTTCTGTAGCCTCTTTACATCTGCTTTGTAATAAGTGTTGACAAAAGCTCTCACCTCAAAAGTGAGATGTTTTATTCTAGAGCCAAATAAGAGTGCCCATGGCCCAGGACATAGATTCAGGTATTTCCCAAATACCAGGCTCCAATGCATAGCATGTCCATGAAGTTCTTATAGAAACAGAACAAAGAAATTCATAGGTCAACACACTTTTCAAATATATTGATGAGTGTCTTAGGGTTTATTTTGCTGTGAAAAGACATCATTTCCACAGCAACTCTTATAAAGGAAAAGATTTAATTGGGGATGGCTTACAGTTTCAGAGGTTTAATTCATTATCGCCATAGTGGGACATGGCGTGATCCAAGCAGACATGGTGCCGGAGAAGGAGCTGTGATTTCTACATCTTGATCTGCAGGGAGTAGAAGGAGACTGTGTACCACACCACTGGGCATAGCTTGAGCATATGAGACTTCACTGCCCATCCCTATGGTGACACACTTCCTCTAACAAGGCCACACCTCCTACTAGTACCACTCCCTATGGTCCTATGGGGGCCAATTACATTCAAACCACCACAGTAGGTATATCATTCAGACACACTGGTTTGGGAAATTGGGAACACAGTACTATAGGCACCAGATGCTGTCTGGTAGCATTTTTAGCCTTTAGATTTGTAGAAAGTAGGGGTCTGTTTGTATACCCTGAAGGATTTACCTGGTCATCCCAAGGATGTTAGGTCATATACAGTGGAGGGCAACAAACAGCCATTTAGGAGCAGCCATCAACCAATCACATGTAGACACAGCTTCTTTCCAGGCATATTTGTTTGGACAGACCACCTAAGTCTGTGGTAGAGGATGAACAATAATCATTTCCCAACTCCTGTATTCACTGTAACAAGCCCAACAGCAGAGACTGAGACGACTCTCTCCTTATTCTGATTGTACACAGATCAATTCAGCTCTCCTTGGATTACAAAGGCAATGCCCAAAGGACAGGCCTAACTTTTGCTGCTTAGTTAGGTGTCCTCCCTTGTCTGTTCTGCTATGACTAGAGAGGTGAAACTATGCAGTAGGGATATGGTTGCCAGGAACCTTCCTTTCAGATAGTTGGAGGTCACTCTCTGGGAAAGCAAGGTGATCATTTGCTGTCAGTCTCCTGGACACTTCCCCAAGGACAAAGAAACCATTAGACTCAGAAACGAAGAATGTGTCTCTGTGCATGCTTACTTCTCTTAATCCACTAATTAGGCAACTAACTTCAGTTTCTTGAGAAGTAAGAGATAGGAAGGCAGAGAGGGTCAGAGTGTTCCCCTGGAAGTCTTCCTCTTCCTCGAGGGAAACTTAATGAAGGAGACAGGCAAGTTTTACTTCCTGAAGAAAATGTGGAATGTGCCAACTCAGTGCTTGATGGTTAGGCGGTTTGTCAGGTCATTTCTTCCCCCACTTCTCTCCACCCCACCTGGTTCTTTCTTCCTAACTCTTGTTTTCTTGTTGTTGACAAGAACAGTGTAATATGGAGCCATATCAGAGCCGGAGGCAAAAAGAACAAACAAAACCAAAAAATACTGGCCCCATTTTTGCTTTTCATGAATTGCATGAACTAACTTTGACTTTTAAGATATTTCATATTTTTAACATTCTGTTAAATCCTGATTATGATTTGGGATCCTCACTTTTGAGGGAATTGGCTTCATTTTGCCCTGGTACTGGCCTTCCCTGTCAGAGGCAGTTAAAAGTATTTAGAGATATATTTCCTTCCTCAGCAGCCAGCTCTTCCTGACTTTGGGTTAAGATTTAATTTAAAGCCATTTTTAAACATGAAAAGAATTTTCCCACTAAGGCTTATACATGTAGGTATCATTGCTGAAGAGTTACCTAAGAAACTAATAGCTGATGTTGCTTCTGAAGGGGTGAAATGGATTTCAGAGAGGGGAAGGAAGGAAGATTCACCTTAAGAATATTTTAAACTAATTAATCCTTTGCAAAACTGAGTTCAAACCCATGTCTCAAATATGCTACTCCAACCCTCTACCTCTGGGCTATATTCCCAGCCCATTCTTATTTTTAAAAACTAAGGAAAACATTTTCTATTTACAAAAGTGTTACTTCACTATTGAAAATTTGAAAATACAGATAAAGCAGGAAACAGAAAGAATATACATCCATAATCTTACCATTCTTTTAAAACTTGAGTATTTATCTTATTCTAATTGCATATGTCGATTTCATAAAGATAGCATGCATTCAAAACATCTTTTGTGGACTTTTCTTATTTAAAAACTCTGAACCAATTTCTAAGCAAAACATGTTTATTATTTCTCAGTAGCATTATTTTTAGTGGTTGCCTACCATCTATCTTGTGGATTTACCAGAACTTGTTTGACTAATTCTAACAATTAGTTCTTTAAAAATTGTTTTTTGTTTATTTCTCCTTCTCTTATATATGACATCTCAACTACACTTTCCCCTCCTTCCTCTCTTACTCCCCTACCCCACCCACTCCTCTTCTGTTTCTTTTCAGAAAAGGGCAGGCCTTTCATGGATATCAACCAAACATGGCATTTTAAGTTTTAGCAAGACTAGGCGCCTGTCCTCGTATTAAGGCTGGATGGCGCAATCCAGTAGGAGGAAAAGGTTCTCAAAGCAGGCAAAAGAGTGAGGGACAGACACTGCTCCCACTGTAGGAGTCACACAAGAAGACCAAGTTACACAACTGTAACATATATGTTGAGGGCCTAGGTCAGACCCATGCAAGCTCCTTTGTTGCTGGTTTAGTCTCTGTGAATACCTCTATGGCCAGATTCTGTGGTTTTCTTGTGATATCCTTGAGCCTGCTGGCTTCTATAATCCTTCCTCCCCCTCTTCTGAAGGATTCTCCAAGCTCCTCCTCTAATGACCAGTTCTTAATGATACTAAAATGGAGACTTGGCTATGCCCTCTTCTGGCTGTCCATTGCTTTAATAAAATAAATTTAAATTTATGGATCAGTGCATGCTGGTCCCAAAGGACCACACACACACACACACACACACACACACACACACACACACATTCTGGTTTTTTTTTTTAATATAAACTGTCAGAGTACCTTTAAAAAGTCTGTACAAGTTTATTCTCTCACTGTGCATCTGAGTCCTACTGCTAACTTTAAAACTTAATCTTGGTGGGCTGGAGAGAAAATGAGGCAGATGCAGGCAAACCCATATAACCAGAAAATGAATTGTTCTTATATTATGGTTAAAAAAATCATGTTTCTCAAAATACCTGTCTTGGGACATTACAAATAACATGAATGAATGCCTTTAAGCTAATATTTGGGCCACAAAACCAGGAGCCCATAAGTAAAGCTGCAAAGATGACAGTGACCCTGCTTCATCTTCCTTTGGCGGTAGCAACATTGAGCTCTGATAGACTGAATGAACTAACAGCTCTGTCTTAGTTTTTTGTTTTGTTTTGTCATGTTGCTATACTATCCTGACAAAAGCAACTTAAGGGAATAAGGACTTCTTTTGGCTCACAATTTTCAGGTATAGTCCACCATGATAGGGAAACCACCATGGCAGCAGCTTAGGGCAGCTGGTCAACTTTTATCTGCTGTCAGGAAGCAGAGAATGAGGAATGCTGATACGCAGCCACCTTTCTCCACTTTATGCATTCCAGGACACAAGCCTAGGGAATAGCCCTGCCTGCTACTAGGGCAGAACTTTTTATTTTTAATTAACCTAGTTAATATAACACTCATGCAAGCCCAGAGGCTAACATAATATAAACAGTCCCTCATAGGTGTACCCAGAGGCTTTTATCCAAGTCGAGTCTTGATTCTGTGATGTTTACCTTCAGTAGTAACTATCAAAAACCCCTTCCCTATTTATACTATATCTTATATATTAAGTTTGGTCTACATTTCTGCCCTTCTCATCACTCTTAAACACTCACTATCCTTGGCTCCTCCTAAGGGTTATCTAGAAAATACAAGATATCAAGTAGTCTTTCTTTCTTCCTTCCTTCCTTCCTTCCTTCCTTCCTTCCTTCCTTCCTTCCTTCCTTCCTTCCTTTCTCTCTTTGTTTTTTAAAATGGGAGTTGAGGAAGGCATTCTTTCCAGAGCTTCAACATACTACTTTTCCAAGCCTCAGTTGTGAACTCCACAAATGATTGTCATCTTTATTGTGAATTCACTGCTGAGGAAAACCATTTCAGACTCTCTTGCCTTTTTTTTTCTCAAAGATTCTCAGGGTTCAGCTTGCTTTTTTGTCCTTATTCATGACTCTAGAGGTTTTCTTTCTCTGAGGAGAAGATGATTTTTAGGCCTTTCATAACTGTTTTGTGATTATCTTAATTTGGGGGTAATGGGAACAAGGCAGAGGTATTACCTTGGGCATTCTCCACAAGCTCTTTCCTGTAGGTATTCCCCTTGGGGATAGATAGCCATGAAGGATTTATGGGTGTCAGAGGCATGTGATGGTCAACTTCATTGGACTGAGAAACAACTAGCAGATTAGTAAAGCACAGAACTGATAGATCATGAGAGCTCTGACCTAATGAATAAATTGAACCCTTGATGGACTCATAATATGATATTATGGGGAAGTAATGAGAAGTAGGAGGTAAGTCCTTGTTTCAGGAAGCAGATCACTGGGAGGAGGATTTTGTGTATGGGGTCTATGTCTTGCCCTAAACCTTCCCTGTGCCCTCTTCTCTGTGCCTCCTGGACACCATATTGTGGGATGCTGCTCTCTCCCCACCTTGGTGGACTGACATTTCTGAAGCAGTGAGCCAACAGAAACCCTCCTTTCCTTGGGTTTTGTCAGCTAGCCCATCACAGTAACACAAAAAGCAACTACTGTAGGTGCTTGAGGTCAAAACAGTTCCACACATCTCTTATCATCCAGCACAAGTATGCCTTGGTTTATTGAGCATTTTTGGAAGTAAACCATAACTGGAATTTATAAAAACGGCTTGTCAAAGAGCCTTGGGTGCTGTTCACCCTCAGATTGCTTGATTCATTCTCAGGCACACCAGCTCTTGCAAAGCAAGGGCTGTGTACGTCATACTTCTCCTCTGACTTCCTACAGTCTCTTGCCTCAGGTCAATTACAAGCCTGATCTGGGCCTAGAAGAGAAAATGGAGGCTGGAAGGAAGATGCTTTTTCTTTCTCTTCCTTCAGTACACACGCACGCGCGCGCGCGCGCGCACACACACACACACACACACACACACACAAAGAAGGTGTCTTTTATTTTTTTAATTGCTTCATGTTACAGGGTGTTCAAGTCAGATAAGCCATTTTAGTGGACCAAAGAGAATAGAAATGGGCTGGGGATGATTGACATTAGTCCCCTGGTGTCATTTTCCAGCATCCTCTGATTATCCCTGGGAGGAAGATGTGTCTTTCTGGCTCCTTATTACCTCACTGTTCCTCAAGCAAGTCCTTATCTTCCACTTTAAAATGTTGAAATCATCAGTTAATAGAAAGAAAGAAGCCGGATAATAACATCAACAAGCAAGGTAAAAAGTCTTGGGTAATTTCTTACAAGTTCTCATTTGATTGATATAGAAATGTTAATGGCTCCACTCTACTGTTGCTGTTTACTTTATGGTTAGGTCCTTTTGTGAGGACCCCTTGTCTTCTCCTTTCCTAGGTCACAATCTCTCACCCAGTTCTTCCCCCACTCCTTACTCTCATAGCTCTGGAAATCCATATTGGATGGTTCAGGAGTATACTTTCCTCAAGCAAGAAAATAAGCAATGTAGGGTAGATGTCTTTTTCCTAATATTTGGAAAGCATTAAGTTAATGGGTAGAATTTCCTCTACCTTAAAATTTATTCTCTTAAGTCTTTGACACTAGCTACTCCATTTATCTAAAATAGAGTCAGTTTTTAGAAGGTGTCTGTTACTACAAACATTTTATGTTGGCCCAGATTGCATTTCATAGGTCCATATCCCATGAGAAGCACAGCATTAAAGGACATGTTCAAATAAGACCAGGATAGATCATGTGTGGAGTTCTTAACATGAATGAGGCATTTATGTCTTGGGAAGATGGTAGGTCTGTGTCAAGAATATACTTATCTAAACCTTCCACATCCCTCTAGGCAAGCATAAGAAAACTTGCAGAAGAATGATCCATTCAATACAGACTTTCTCTGTTTCTTGACTGTCTCTCATGTAGTCCTGTTTTCTTGTGTTCCTCCCTGGTCCTGCTCATGTCATGAGAGGCAAACTTGGACTTGACATCACTACAAATGACACAATTTTCCAAGTCCAGATGTCTAATGTGTTGTTTTCTAACCTGCCTATTGCTCTGTGTGTCTTGTCCACTCTCCTCTTCTCTTGTTAATCTTCAGATTCAGAGCTAGAGAGACGACGGCTCAGTGGTTAAGAGTGCACACTGTTCTTACAGGGGACCTGAGTTCCCAGCACCCATGTCAGGTGGCTCACAACTATCTGAAACTCCAGATCCTGGGGATTCATGTCCTCCATTAGCCTCCATGGGCATACACACACACACACACACACACACACACACACACACACACAAATATTAAAAAAAAAAAAACAACCAGATCTTTAGATTCACAGAACTACTTTTTCTGGGGTTTGGGTGTGACTATCCCCTTGACCTCATTCAGGAGTTCAAGGCCTAAAGTATATGCTAATGATAACAAGTTGGTAGAAAGTTAGTCTCACTGTGGTATTCACTGGTAAAGCCTTTGGGAAGTGGTTAGATGAGGCCAGTCCATTAGAGTAGATTCTCCATGATTGAATCCTTATAACATTAGAAGAGGGAGAAAGACCCATATTGGCATGTAGATATTTATATTCCTGCTTGAGGTGCAAAACTTGTGCCATGCTGCTTAGCCTCCAAAACTATGTGCTAAGTATATCTGTTCTCTTGATGAGGGAGCTTGCCTTGAATATTTGGTTACAGTGATGAAAACCCTATTGATATAATCACCTTTAGTTCTCACTCATTTTCTTTATTTATTACTTCAAGTTATATTTCTATCACAGTGCCCTCCTTCCACCCCTCCTGGTTCCACCCTCCCACTCTGACCTCCCTTTCCCACCCATCCCACTCCTCCGATGTGTAGTGTCCCTATATATCAATCAGCTCCTGTCAGTTCAACAGTCATATGAGGGCTAAGACCTTCCTCTTGCACTGGGGGCTTGCATGGTATCACCCCTAAGGTAAATTATCCCATTAATAGGTAACAAAGTCTATGTTCCTGATTCTTTTGGTGTGTTGGTTGTAGGATAGTTATCCTGTACTATATGGCTAAAATCCAATTATAAGTGAGTAGATGCCATGTGCATCTTTCTGAGTCTGGGTTAGCTCACTCAGGATGAGCTTTTCTAGTTCTATCTATTTGACTAAGAATTGCATGATTTCCTTGTGTCTGATGGCCGAGTAGTATTCCAATGTGTAAATGTACCACAATTTTTTTTACCCATTTGTCGGTCGAGGGACATCTGGGTTGTTTCCAGTTTCTAGCTATTACAAATAAAACTGCTAGGAACATAGATGAAGATATGTCCTTGTGGTTTGGTGAGGAATCCTTTGAGTGTATACACAGAAGTCATATGTCCAGGTCTTGAGGTAGGGCTATTCCAAGTTTTCTAAGATATCGCCAGATTGATTTCCATAGTGGTTCTACAAGTTTGTACAAGTTTGCACTCCCACCAGCAATGGAGGAGTGTTCCCCTTTCTCCACAGCCTCACCACCATGTGCTGTCATTTGAGTTTTTGATCTTAGCATTCTGACAGGTGTGAGATGGAACCTCAGAGTCATCTTGAGTTGCATTTTTCTCTGATGATTAAGGATGTTGAGCATTTCTTCAAATGTCTCACTGCCATTAGAGATTCCTCCTTAGTGAATTCTCGGTTTAGCTATGTTCCCCATTTTTCGATTGGATTATTTGGTTTCTTGGTGTTTAATTTCTTGAGTCCTTTATAAATTATGGATATTAGCCTTCTGTTGGAAGTAGGGTTGGTAAAGATCTTTTTCCAATCTGTAGGTTGCCGTTTTGTTCTAATGACAGTGTCCTTTGCCTTACAGAAGCTTGTCAGTTTCATGAGGTCCCATTTATTGATTGTTGGTCTTAGAGCCTGAGCTATTGGTGTTATCTTCAGGAAGTTGTTACCTGTGCCTATGAGTTTGAGGCTTTTCCCCACTTTCTCTTCTATTAGATTTAGTGTGTCAGGCCTTATGTTAAGGTCTTTGATCCACTGGGACTTAAGTTTTGTGCAAGGTGATAAGTATGGGTCTAATTTCATTCTTTTATGTATCGACATCCAGTTAGACCAGCACCATTTGTTGAAGATGCTGTTCTTTTTCCATTGTATGGTTTTGGCTTCTTTGTCAAAAATTAAGTGACCATAGGTGTGTGGGTTCATTTCTGGGTCTTCAATTCGATTCCATGGATCCACTGGTCTGTGTCTATACCAGTACCATGCTGTTTTTATTACTATTGCTCTGTAGTATAGCTTGAAATATGAGATGGTGATACCTCCAGATGGTATTTTCATTGTTCAGGGTTGATTTAGCTATTCTAGGGTTTTTGTTATTCCATATGAAGTTGAGAATTGTTTTTTCAGGTCTGTAAAGAATTGTGTTGGTATTTTGATAAGAATTACATTGAATCTGTGTATTGCTTTTGGCAGGATGGTCATTTTTATTATGTTGATCCTACCTATCTATGAGCATGGGAGATCTTTCCATTTTCTGAAGTCCTCTTCAATTTCTTTCTTCAAGGACTTGAAGTTCTTGTCATACAGTTCTTTCACTTGCTTGGTTAGAGTTACCCCCAGGTATTTTTATATTGTTTGTGGCTATTGTGAAGGGTGTTGTTTCCCTAATTTCTTTCTCAGCCCATTTATCTGTTGTATAAAGAAGGGCTTCTGATTTTTTGAATTAATTTTGTATCCAGCCACCTTGTTGAAGGTGTTTATCAGTTGTAGGAGTTCTCTGGTGGAATTTTTGGGGTCGCTTATGTATACTATCATCTTCTGCAAATAGGGATAATTTGACTTCTTCATTTCCAATTTGTATGCCCTTGATCTCCTTTAGTTGTCTTATTGCTCTAGCAAGAACTTCAAGTACTATGTTGAAGAGATATGGTGAAAGTGGACATCCTTGCCTTGTCCCTGAGTTTAGAGGAAATGCTTCAAGTTTCTCTCCATCTAATTTGATGCTGGCTACTGGCTTGCTGTATATCGCCTTTATTATTTCTAGGTATGGTCCTTGTATGCCCATTCTCTCCAGGACTTTTAGCATGAAGGAGTGCTGGATTTTGTCAAATGCTTTTTCAGCATCTAGTGAAATGATCATGTGGCTTTTTTTCTTTCAGCTTGTTTATATGGTGAATTACATTGATGGATTTTCATATGTTGAACCATCCCTGCATTCCTCCAATGAAGCATACTTGATCATGGTGTATGATACTTTTGATCTGTTCTTAGATTCAGTTTGCCAGTATTTTATTAAGTATTTTTGCATGTATGTTCATGAGGGAGATTGGTCTGAAGTTCTCTTTCTTTGTTGGGTCTTTGTGTGGTTTAGGAATCAGGGTGACTGTGGCTGCATAGAATGAGTTTGGCAGTGTTCCTTCTGATTTTATTTTGTGGAAGAGTTTGAAGAGTATTGGTATTAGCTCTTCTTTGAAGGCCTGCAAGATTTCTGTGCTGAAACCATCTGGTCCTGGACTTTTTTGGGATGGGAGATTTTTAATGACTGTTTCTATTTCCTTAGGGGGGTTACAGGACTGTTTAATCTGTTAACCTGATCTTGATTTAACTTCAGAAGGTGGAATCTATCAAGAAAATTGTCCATTTTTCTTAGGTTTTCAAATTTGGTGGAGTACAGATTTTTAAAGTAGGATCTCACTCATTTTCTAACAATACCTGCTTAGCTTTCTTTCCTCCCTAGGCCTGCTGAAATTCCACCGTCTACCCCTTTGCTGCTCTTCTAATACTTTTCACTCTCTTTTTCTCTCATGCCCAATATTGTTTTTTTGCAAAGCTCCTCTTGGTGATGCTTTTCTTCTCCCTATGGTGCCTGAGAAGCTGAACATCAAGGGGAGAAAGTCACAGGATAAACTACCTTGTCAATTAATTATGGTGATGATATATTCCATGGTGTTACCTATCACTTCCCAGTAGCTCTCCTGTGTTCTAGTTCGGTTGCTCTCCAATCATCTCACAACTTCTCCTCTCCCTGTATGCTGCCCATCCCCTTACTCACACCCACTCTCAGTTGATGACTTCTGTCTTTATCAGAGGAACAGAAGCCATTTGGTGCTCACTCCCCACTGAAGCTTCAAATCTATTGGCATTAGCAACAATTCTTTCCTCCCTCCTTCCTTCCCTCCCTCCTACCCTCCCTCTCACCTCTCTCTCCCTCCCCCCCTTCCCTCTTTGCCTCCTTCTTTCCTTTCTTCCTATTACAATGGAAAAAGAATCCCTTGTACATGAATGGGCAATTCTTGCAAAATGCTCTGGTTGGAACTCCCTTTGTATCTCAAGGGTTGTGTCTGTCTCTGGGTCTTTCAGTTATTTTCATTCTACTATGACCAGGTGTTTGTTGAAAAACAACTGAAAGAAAGGTCTGTTTTGGCTCATGGTTTCAGGGGCACAAGGAGAGGAGGGGGGGAATGGGAGTGGGAGTGGGAGTTAGTTAATCATATTATCATATTGTACTCACAGTCAAGGATGGTGGGAGGGGCTGATGCTCCACTGACTTTCTCCTTTGTATCTAGTACAGTACTTTATCCCCTGCCCTGGACTATCCTCTCTGAATTCTGGGTGAGTCTTCTGTATTCAATTAAATCTTTGGAAACACCCTTAAAGACCATCAAGAGCAATCAATTGAGATAACTCAATACCTTCTGACCAGCCAGGCATCGTGGCACATGCCTTTAATATCAGGACTTGGGAGACAGAGGCAGGTGGATCTCTGTGAGTTGGAGGCCAGCCTGGTTTACAAAGTGAGTTCCAGGACAGCCAAGGCTGTTACACAGAGAAACCCTGTCTTGATCCCCAACTACTCCCTCCCCCCCCCAAAAAAGACCATCAAGAGCTGTGTCTTATTGATGATTCTAACATCAAGAGCTGTATTTCATTGTACTTCATCGGTGATTCTAAATTCAGTCAAGTTGACAATTCATATTAACCATCAGCCTGGAGATCATTAATTTTTCCCATTCTGCTGAATCATTCTCATTAGGCAAACACGCTCTGGTATGGCCCAACCTACAAAGGGCCCTTCCTTTAATCACATGCAGCCATCTACTGTCTACATTGGCAGGTGGGAAAAGGAGTTGTTTGAGTCTCCAACCTCATGTTTATCCCTCAGCCCTTTCCCTTCTGGCTGCTCCTTCCATACACCACTAGACTGTTCTTTTCAAGGTCACTGCCAGCTTTCTGGTGGCCCAGATGGTTCTCATCTTGATTTCTCAGCAGAATTTGACACCGCTGATTACATTTCTCCCTTGAAACATGAAACTCTTTGTGGAGTCTGTGACCTTTTGGTCTCTAGTTTTCTTCCTACCCCACCATCTTCTCCTTCTCATTCCCTTTGCTAGATTACCCATATCTAAATGCAGGGCTTCTTTGAGGTTAAGTCACAAATCTCTTCCTCCTCCCTATATTCTTCTTCTTCATATTCTCATTATCATGGCTTTAACATGTCGTGTGTTCTGACCATAGTAACTTTACTTCTCCAGTCAAGCCATGTTTCCTGAAGTCCACATATTCCCCATCTCCTCCCAAATGTTCCATTGACATCTAAAAGTTCATCCAACAGAAACCATTTCACTTCCACCTCTCCACCTGAAACAACCCTTGCCTCTTCTGCCCCATCTCAGTAAATGTGGCTTGCAGCCATCTAATTACCTGCATTAGAACTCTAGCATTGTTCCTCATTCATTCTCAAGCCCCAACCTATGCAGTGCAATAACAAACTGTCAGTTTTATCTTCTAAACAGATTCCATACTGTACCTTCCCCAACCCTCACACTCCTCACTTCCCAATGGAATAACTGAAATACCCTTCAAATGGGCTTCCTTTTCCCAGTTCTACTCCTGAATGCCCCAAACAGCAATTCCAGCAGCATTTCACAAATCGTATTACATCATGTCACATATTGGCATGACATCCTTCAGTGAGGTGTGACTAAATCCTCTACTTCTCTCAGCTAACACATGTCCCCTTCCCTTATGCCAGATTACACCATTACTTCTGTTCTAGAAATCTATCTGCATTTAAATATACTGCAGGAGGATGGGTGTGAGGACTCCTGCCTACAATCTGAACAATAAGGAGCCAGAGGTGGAAGGATTCTGAGTTTGAGTGTTGTTTGGGATATCATGGCAAGTTCTAGGACAACTTGTGCTATGTAGACAGAAACCCTGTATCAAACAGAAGCAAATACAAAAACAAACAAACAAACAAAAAAAAACCTCTGTAGATTCTTCCATCTTTCAGTGAGGTCATCTGTTCCAGATGATCTTACAAGGCTTCCTCACAGGGCTTCTCGGTTTTCCAATGAGATTATAACAGTTCTTGTTCTTACCACTATGTCTCAAAAACCATCAAGAAGCTACTTGAGGGCATAGTCCTTTGTGGTGGGGAGATATGAGAGCCAGAAGGTGAAAAGGCTGGTTTCAGGGCATCTGTAATCAGGAAGCAGAGACAAACAAATGCTGTGGCTCCACAGTCTTTCTTCTTTCTCCTTTTACTCAGTTAAGGCTCACAGCCCACAGGGCAGTACCAGCCACATTCAGGATGGGTCTTCCATTCTCAGTTAAAGGCCCCCAGACATGTCTCCACAGGCTAGTCTCCATAGGCACTAGGTGTTTCCTAGTGATGCTGAGCATAGACAAGCTGACTTTGAAGATTAACCATACCCCATCTCCTCGCTGATATCTTCAACTGGCTTTCTAAAGAACACACACTCATTCCCCCCATGATCTACCTTAGCCAATCTTTCATGTTTTTGCTTCATTGTGTTTAGCATGATGTAGAAGGCCTTTTAACTTTTGGTGTTGTTTAACTTATTTTCTGTAATATTTCCTAGAATTAAAATTCTATGAGGCCAGGAACCATGTCATCTGTGTTTCCTGTCATGTCCCTAGGCCTGGCCCAGTGCTGGACTTCCAGGAACATTTATAGAGTGGCTTGATGAATAAATAATAAGTGTTAATGAAGGTGCACACAGTATCCAGCCCATTCAGGGCATTTAATGGATCTCAGTTCATCTTCAGATGTGAGTCTCTTCCTTTGTGACCCACCCAGAAAGTATTTACTTGTCTCCACTATAAGAGAGTAGCCAGATGAGGTTCTTATCTTTAGGATATACCTTGCTTTCTCCAAATCCAAAAGTCGTTGTTAAGCAGATAGCATGGCTTACTTGAGAAACAAACGCTATGAAGAGAGACATCCTGGGTTACACTGCTACTCTCAGATGAGTGACGGTGAGCAACACAAAGCCTTCCCTGGGCAATGACTTTTCTCTTACGTAAAATGCAGAGCAGTATCAGCTTAATCTGCTTCTGAGGGCTTGAGTTAGACTTTTTCCTGCTGTGACAAGCACCTGAGAAATACAGTCTGTTGGAGGAAGGACTCCCTTGGCTCATGGTTTCAGGGGTTTTATTCTATGGCCCTGGACTAGCAACATGGCAAACACTTCAAAAGTATATTCCCAGCAATCCAATCCGCTCCCTTCACCCAGGCCCCTCCTTTCAGTTATTCCACTTCTCAATTGTCCATTCAAAATTTGGAGCTATCAGCTGACTACGACACTGAGGTCAGCGCTATCATGATCTAATCCCTGGGAAAGCCCTTACAGACACATCCAGAGGTGGGCTTCACTCATATCCTAGCTGCCCCCTCATCCAATCAAGTTAACAATCAATATTAACTATCAGAGAGCCATGGTGGCAACTGAGGGTGATAATGAGTGGAAGATGTTTGTAATTGTAAAATGTTGACCAGATGGTTTCCACAAGTTTCAGTCAACTCTTCTTACCAGGAAATGATAGCTTAGTTTTCTCCCAGAATTGCCTTAAAGCATGGATTTTCTATGTTCCTTGGCTGCTCCTAGGCCTGGATTTCCTACCTGTGCCCACAAAGGGTTCCTTATTTCTCCTCTGTAGTGAATACATGAGACACTTCTACTCCCTAAGGCACAGTTCTGTTTGAGGGATTGACAGAATGTCAGGCTCAGCAGCCACTGGGTGAGAAGCATGGTCTTGGTCCACCAGGTGGTACTTCCTCTTGGGTGGAAAAAGCTCAGGGTCTTTGCACAGGATACCACAGCTCTATTCAGCATGCACTTACCACCTTCAGCCCTCCCTGAAAAGGATCTGTAGCTATGAAAACCCAGGTCCCTCTTCCACTAGCCTGGCCCTTTCCCTGGCTAAATAGAAGCTTTGTTTGTCTTGGCTCCCTTCCTAGAAGAGTTTCTCAGTTCCTCAAGAACACCTGCCCAAGGCCTGGTGTCTAGGAGCCTTCAAGATTGCGGTCATTCTCATCCTGGTCGGGGCTCAGAGCTTTACTTGTGTCACACCCTTACTCCTTGTGCCCCACTCATTCCTGCCACTGTCCCCTTACCTATCATTCTTTCTCCAAACCACCTACTGACTGGAAGATAGGAGGTCTTAATAAATCTCTTTATACATCAAGCCCTCGCACTGTAACTGAACAGCAGGAGACACTTAGTACAAGTGGTGGGTGTCAAGAAGGTCCCTCTTTCCAGGTGGGAGGAGCATTCTTTTCTGTGCACCATAATGCCACTCTGCATCAATGTCCAGTTAACTGGAGAGTCATTTCTCCACAGTGACCATAGTGTCAATGTCACATCCCACAACCCAGCATTAAAGGTCCTTTACTCTATGTCTCAGCATCCTCTAAGCATTTTGCCTTCCACACTGTAAGTCCTTATTCATTGTTCACTCAGTGTATCTCCTCTCCTGCCTCATTCTCCATCCTCCAAGAAGCCCTCAGGATGCCGGTCTTCATTTATTTGGCTCTTCTCCCTTTCTCTCTAGCCCAGACAACTGCTACATACACAGCACTCTGCGGTGCCTTCTTCACTGTTTTTCTTCATTATCCTAGTTGGGTTTGTGTGTGTGTGTGTGTGTGTGTGTGTGTGTGTGTGTGTGTGTGTGT
>CAJQZJ010032812.1:2806446-2816906 GCA_907164525.1 Lophiomys imhausi
GTGTGTGTGTGTGTGTGTGTGTGTGTGTGTGTGTGTGTGTGTGTGTGGTGTGAGTGTGTGTGTGTGTTTATGTGTAGTTCTTTCATTTTTCCCCAACTCAATTGGACTTTAGGACCCTTGGAAAGAGGATGGGATCTTTGCATAAACACTTGAGAATATGTTTGGGGAACAAGACAAACTTGAGCTCAAATTTTATAATTATCAATGGCTAGTTACAGCATCTTGATTAAATTGTTTCTTTCTTCTGGGCTTTTCAGTTTCTTCACTTATAAAGTGGAGATCACAGGTTTTCTCACCATTTAAAGTGAGACATGAAAAATAAAATATAGAGTGTGATTAGCAGAATGCCTAACTTATAATGAATGCCCCCAAAAGGGAAAGAATGTAGGTACTTTTAAAGTCCTCCTTATTCCACACCACACATCCTAGAGTCAGGGGTATAATTGTGTGTTAATATCTAGCAATTTATGTAGATTCACACTGTTATGCGGAAAGGGCCTGAATGCATACTATAGCTGGAGCCAATGTTCAGGTCTCCTGAAGCTAGCTGGGTACACTTCCTTTCTCTATGCTATTGAGTAGATCAAGGAAGATTTTTGGGGGGAGGAGGGAGGAAAGAGAAGGGATATCATATAGTCACCAAGCAAAGTACACTATAATAAAACTAACAATAATATGTTCTTAGCACCAGTTCGCTCTTTTACGCTCATCCAACCCGTTGACGTTCGATTTGACGTCGCCGTCGGCATCAGTTGGGTGACATTCATGGCTATCCTGGGAAGCACGTGACTGAGGCTGCAGCTTGCATACACCTGGATGACAATAAAAATGATGAAAGCCACAGGAAGATACATATTTAAAAACAAACCTAATAGAAGGAAAACTATTTGAACAATTAGAGCCACCTAAAGGCTAGCATGAATTACCCCATAACATCACTTGATCTCTAGCAATGAAAGAACTCAAATCTAGCCAAATGGCTAGATGTTAGGGAAATTATGGAGCAACATTTTAAACTAGGTAGAAGATTGGGTCAGGTGACATCAGAGGATCCTTCCAACACTTCTGTCAGTCTAGTGTCACACAGGCAATATAGAAACTGACACCTCCTCCATCAGAACCGGCCACTGTCTTTCACCCAACCCTGCCACCTTCCAAAACCTTCTCACAGACTAAGGCTGCAACTGCAGCAGTCTGGGAGACTGGAAAATGCCTTAACATTTTTAAAGGAATGTCCAGAGCAGTGGAATATATCAGTTATCCCTGGCTTAGGCCAGAAGTTCTAATACCTGTTCAAGGACACTGTTGTTTAAGTTGCCACTTCCAGAAAGGCCAGTGTCATTCCAGAAGCACTACTTATACCTGTATCACAGCTCCTATATTATATTTTTTGGTGATGGAATTCCCCACTACCATCCTTCTGGCAAAGCTTCATATAGGCTGGTCTCAAATTCCCTATGTGGCAGAGGATGACCTTGAGCTTCTCACTCTCCTGCCTCCATCTCCATCTTTCAAGTGCTAGGATTACAGGTGTGCCACCACACCCCATTTGTGAGGTGTTGGAAGCTGAACCCAGAGTGTCATGCACACTAGGCAATCACTCTACCCACTGAGCTATATCCCCAGCCTCCTGCCCTTTCTGACTCTCCATGTGCGGGCCTGGATTTGTGGGTGGTCTTAAATTAAGGTCACTGTCACATGATATCTTCAGTATAGAGCACCAAGAATAGAACTGTTGGGGAGGCTGTCAACAAAGGGAGCAAGAAGGGTGGGGAGCTACTTAAAGGGAACAGAGTGTGACAAATGAGGGAATTCTGAGTGAGATCAGAGATGGAGGAGACACAGACACTTGGCCTGGGTTGGAATTATTGCAGACCCATCAGACTCTTGCAAATTGAGACGATAATTTGGATGGTTCATATTGTCACCAGCTTCCCCATTTCCATTAAGCCCTGCTGTCTGTCTCCCCTGAGCCAGACTCCAGGAACTAACTGAAAGGGTCAAGATAGCGATGAATTAATAAGGCCGGCCCCCAACCCAGAGGCTGCAGTCAACCTTCAATGGCCTCTTATCCTCTCTTCAGCCTCAGGTGCTGCCTTGACAGAGTGGTGCTCACTGACAAAGCATTCAGAGCATTTGGTCACAAGCCTGAGGGCCACGAAAAGTGGGCTTGAACCATGAACACTGCTTAATTAGCTCTGTGACCCTGGGTAAACTATATAAGCACTGAAACCTTGGCATCCTCATGTGTAAAATGAGAGAGTTAAAGCACATGCTTGCTCTATGTATTTCAAAAACATGGATTAGGCTGATGGCGATGATGGGAGAAGTTGAAAGTGTGGATCATAATATGGTATGTGAGTGTGAGTGACTGTGGGTCTTTCCAGAGGCCCCAAGGGGCTATGTGCCCATCAAAAACCCAAGAGAGATTAGCATCTGTCCATACTTTCCTTGTCTCAGGTTAGGAATCTGTTCTGTCCCTGCATTTCATGCCCCTCAAATGACATGCTCAGAGAAAGAGCATCAGGTACTACCAGAGATGTGCCACATGTTTGAGGGTGGCTTCCATATTCTCTCTAGCTTCCTAGTCTCTACATCAACAAAATGGGAAAGGGGAAAGGACCTTCAATGAATAACTGTGTGACAAACCCTTCTCTTGCCGTGCTCTATACAATCATAAGCTCTACTTATTCCCACGTAGGAACCAAACAAGCTTGTGGTGCCTGTCATATTCATGTTACAGAAGATGAAAGTGGAGGAACAAGGAAACTAGGCAATGAATGAGCCTGTAACCTCAACTACTCAACTCAGGAGGTCGAGATAGGGGAGGGGCAGGCTCAAGAGCTCAAAGTCAATCAGGGATACAGAATAAGCTGACAGTCAGACTGGATGACTTAGTAAGACCCTGTCTGAAAATAAAAAGAGGCTGAGGCCATAGCTCACTGTGAGAATGCTTGCCTAGTATGGCCAAGGCTCTAGACTTAATCCCCACTACCAAACACACAAAATACTATAATCAAAAGAAAGAGAGTAAAGGGAGAGGAAGAAAGGAAAGGAAGATAGATAGATAGATAAATAAATAGACAGATAGATGATAGATATAGATAGATAGATAGATAGATAGATAGATAGATAGATAGATAGATAAAGCAATTTGCCTGTGGTCACCAAGGCCTTGCAGCCAATGGGTAGGGGACTGATTTTGAAAGGCTCCATCCATCTAAACCCACCCCTTCCAATCCACTGACTTCCAATCTCTGAATTGACCATTACTTCCTTTACTTTGAGCACTGTATTGGAGTAGAGTACCGACAGAGTCATCCTTCAGCAAGTGGGTGGGGTTCTCTGCAGTAGGGATGGAGGAGAGGCAAGGCAGAGCCTAAGGATCTCCACTTCTTCAGAGAAGCCCAACAGGAGGAGCGCTTTCAATTTTCTGTTCTTTAAAACAAGAGTCTCAGATCTGGGATGATTCCCATGTCTGCTGTCCTCTCTCAGCTCCCTTTCAGTGTACAGTCACCTCACCCACACAGAGGGCTGCACCTGCGGCTAGAGACTCTGAGGTCCAGGTGGCAGGACGTGTCCTCATTGTCCTCTAGAGGGTCTCATGAAGCATGGGCCATTCCATGGCTGGAGCTCCTCCCCCCCAGGCCATGAATATAATTTCGGTTCAATATTTTGATTATCTCTTTGTAAATTAAACTTAATGGGAGACCAGCCAAGAGGAGTTATAGCCTTAAATTGAAATAGAAATTAGCCAGAAGGGTAAAAATTGTCCCAAGAGGTCACAGGAAGCTATTGGAATCTTATTCCCACATGGAGCCATTAGAGGGACGACTGAATCTGTGTGCTAGCTGCAAGAACACCCAGACGTCAAGGGGAAATGAAATCAGTTGTCACAGGGGGCCTCAGCTCTCAACTGTAGACAAGCTTTTGAGTGCTGATTTGGTTTTCCACGTTTATTCAAGACATTTCTTTTCAGATATGCATTTTAGTCAGGTACTAATTATACCACAAAAGCACCCCTGGGGGTGGGGCATCTATCCCCAGTGTGCTTGGCTGAGGAGGCTCTTTAATACCTCTTGCAGAGGGGAAGGATAAAAAGATCAGGAATGGCATGTCTATGCAGAGGGTTTGCCATATTCATTTATCTGGGAATGGCTGGGAATGACTTGGGCCTAATGCAACTCCCATCTCTCCAGCTCTCTGAAAAAGACATTAGCCTCAGGGAGGCTCTTAGAATCTTACTCCCTACTTGGAGCCTTTTGAGGGATGACTGAGTCTGTCTGCTGGCTGCAAGAACAGGAAGTGGAACCACTGCTTTTGCAACCACTCAGAAAGGACATGTCTGGTTCTCCTGGACATTTACTGAAAGTGGTACTAACACTGTGGCTGGAGGGGCAAGTGTAATATGATTATGATTATGCCATTCCTATGTCTTTCCAGGCTGCTTTTCTCCCTCTGCTCTTTGGGTGTTCGTGGGGTTCTGGTCCTAGCCTGCCTGTACTTCTCCTCCATATCTGCCCCACTCTTTCTCTTGAAGATTTTCCTCATGTGATGACCAAGTAGGACTTTTTTTTAAGTATCCAAAGACTTTCCACCTGGATCACTAGCACAGCAATGGGGTAAGGATTGCTTCATCTTTCTGGTTGCTCAGGTGTGACATTTGTTGGGACAACTTTTCAGTTCTTAGCTTGGTCTCTACACCATCTGTGTCTGTCGCTGCCTGGAAGCAGGCTCTGGTGTATTTGTGTGCACCTGATTAGTCAGTAGGTCCCCAGGATTCCCAAGGAAGCTGAAGTGAGGGAGGAGAAGGAAGGGAGAGAGGGAGGGGGAGGAGAAAGGGAGCAGGGAGGGAAAGAAGAAGAAGAAGAAGACATCATCTGGTAATAGTCGTCAATCTTCACTGTCAACCTCCTGGATTAAGGCACACCTAAGGTATTAGTGACACACTTTTTGGGTGTCCTTGAGGGTTTTTTCAGAAAAGAATTAACTAAGGAAAGAAGACCAATCCCGAATGAAGGCAGGGACTACCCCTTGGGCTGGGGTCTTGAACTGATCTAGTTCTACTCTCTCTCTCTCTGCTTCCTGACTATGATTGTCGTGTGACTAACTGACTCATTCCTCAAACGCCTTTCTGACGTGAGGGAATTCATCTCCTCAAACTCTAAGACAATGATTTTGCTTTGGTTAGATATTTTGTCACAGCAATGAAAGAAATAACTAATACTTGCCCTCTGCTATGTTGGCTTATGTGAGGAAAGGTTCTTAGTTCCTTAGGACCCTCCAGCTCATAACCTTGTAATGAAGGCAAGTCTGGTGTCTTGAGCTCACCAAATCCTCTCAGACTGCTCAAGTCCTCTCTGTAGCTACAAAGGACTGCCTCTGCATGCCTTCCAACAGGATACTCATCCTTCTGAGTAGTCTATACTATGTGATTCCTGGTGGGAGCTGTTTATTTCCCCCGTGAGTAGTTTTTAGTAGCTAGAGGTTTGGAGTCAGCAGTGGCTTCACCTACAGCATGAAAAGGTGGCCCCGGGCAAGACTGTAAAGGAGTGAATCTTCCATAGGGTACTGGTCTCAGCTTTTCTCAGAACACAGGTAACTCCAATGACATTATTTACAGGATATCCATCAGGTGCAAGAAATTTGTGTTTAAAATTCTTCACTAAGTGCCTTGACCTCTTGTGTTTGAGTTCTGACCTATAACTTGGTAGCTGTGGACCCTGGATTAGCACCCGAGTCTCTCTGAACCTAGGTTCTCCATCCTGCAGTGAGAAGACACAGTTAATGGAGAAACTGAGGTGGTTACATTATAACAGCTTTCTCTCAAGGCTCCTATTCGAGCCATTAGCATACATTCAAACTTAACAAATGGTGGCCATTTTCTAGGATCCATGCCTTTTTGTTGTTGCCTGTCAATGAATACTATTCTAAGAGAGAAAATCTTAAGGTGCTTTGTACATTGGAAGGGCTAAAACTGAAGTTTATATTATTGACTCTATAATTAATATTCTCAGTGATAATAGACTCCTCCCTTCCCTGTCAGCCTAGTGTGACCTTTGAACCCTAACTTATCCATCTTCTGAGTCTGGCTCTGTACTGTCAGATGACCAAGGAGAAAATTCCAGCCCTGTGTCTGGGCAATCCTATGCTAGTCACTTCCAAAATTGTCCCCGCCTGGCCATCAGCTCTTGCGATAGGCCTTCATAACACAAGCCAAAGTGACTCCTCATCCCTGAAGGTTGCCTTTCCAAAGGTCAGGAGTAGCTCTCAGCATTGTCTGCACTTTTGTGAGGAGAAGCAAGCCTGATGCTTAACCTTCACTGTGAATGGGATGCGATTTGGAATCACCATGGAAACCAGTCTGGGTGCCTGTCCATAAGTATTATATAAATTACATTAGTTGGTGTGGGGACCGCCACCCCAGATGTGGGGGCCACAGTTCCCTGGGCTGAGATCCAAAGGAAAAAGTGAACTGAACACAAGCATTCATTTCTTTTTGCCTCCCGACTAGACACAAAGTGATTAGTCACCTCCTACCCCAGTGGCCTCACTTTCCCTGCTTTGATGGACTTTACCTCCCTTTTACTATAAGCCAAAAATAAACCCTTCACCCATTAAAGTTGCTTTTGTCAGGGCAACAGCACTGGTAACTAATAAATTAAGCTAGAGGGGAGTCCTACCCTCTTCCTACCTCCTGAGAGGCCATCTGGGTCTGCACTGTAGAGCACCATCTTCTTGGAATCCTTTCCTGTTCCCTTGAAGTGTCTGTGCACAAGCCCTGCACCAACTCCGA
Source organism: Lophiomys imhausi (assembly GCA_907164525.1). Classification (NCBI taxonomy): domain Eukaryota; kingdom Metazoa; phylum Chordata; class Mammalia; order Rodentia; family Muridae; genus Lophiomys; species Lophiomys imhausi. Next base: position 2,813,243 of record CAJQZJ010032812.1, read on the forward strand.
CACCAGAGCAGGCGCCATCGTCTCTCTCTTTGGTAGCTGGCTTGATCTCTGCAAATCTTCCTAGGAGGCATGTGACATAAAGGGAAAGGCTTAGGATTTAGCACCAGAAAACTCATGTTCTGCATTTAACTAGCAGAGCGATTTTGGGAGAAATTGCATAACTTAACTGTCTCTCTCTCTGTTTTCTCCCTTTGGTAAAATGGGGGTGATTGTTGAAGTAGATAAACAGCCATAGAGGTGCCTTGTAAGTGATGAATACCATAGAAAACTTACACATTTCTCTTCCTAGTCCAGGTCTGGGTTTGTTTTCTTTTCTTTTTTTTTCTCCCCCAGCTACTCAACAAAAGGAAGAAAGAGGAAAACCCAGTAAATGCTGAGTGCTTTAATAAACTTTTTGTCTTTTTATGGAGATAAGGAAATGTTGGCTTAGTTTAATGTTATTGCTAATGTCACACAACTGATGCTTAGGACATTTGAATTCAAATCTGCCTGACTCTAGAGGTGGGGGTTTTCTGCTTATAGGAGGGTGAACAGCAATCCCTCAAATATGCCTACAATCCCAGGGACCCTTGAACATTACCTTATATGGCAAAGAAGGACTTTGCAGATGCGATTAAGTTTGCCAAATTAAGAGGACAGTTACCCTGGATTATCTGATGGAACACATGGGATCACAAGAGTCTTTAGGAAAACAAAGGATGTGTGGACAGTAGCAGACTTTGGATAGGCTGAGCTGCTGGCACTGAAGAAGGCGGAAGCAAGCATGAGCCACAGATATACCGAAGGCAACTCTGGGAGTCTAGAAAGCCAGAAAATGGATTTTTCTCTGGAGACCTGGCTTTGCTGGCACCTTGACTTCTGTCCAGTGAATCTGGTTTTTAGCTTCTAGCTTCCAGAAGTGTAAAGGTGTAAACTTGTTGTTTTATGTCACCAAGTTTGTCTTTTTTTTTTATAGCAACTATAGGAAAATAATACACCATTCCATCATCCTGTATTTTTAATTCACCAGCTTATATTTACTTTGGTCCCTCAAAGCACCAAATTTTAGGCCCTGGTCAGTCCTTCCCAGTCAAAACAATTGACTAACAGCTGTTTGGCACATGCCTATGATGGGAAGGACCTTGTGTGAGATGCCTTGAAGGATGACAGGAAGGGGTCTTCACAGAGCTTATGGGTTGTTTGTGGTATGACTCAAACCTCAATGGCTTCAAATATAAATATTCTATTAGTTTACATAGTTGATGAGAGTCAGGAATCCAAGGACTGCTTGACAAATGACTACTTCAGAGTCTGTAATGAGACTTCTTTCAATGTACCAGCTGGGATTGCTCTTAGCTGGTAGTTTAACACAGTTGAAAGATCTGTTTCTCTCTTTGTCTCTCTTCCCTTGCACTGTGTGTGTGTGTGTGTGTGTGTGTGTGTGTGTGCGTGCACCTGTGTATTTATAGGTTTAAGCAGAAGAAAACATGGATGCCACTCTTGGGAGTACACATTCATTTCTTGAGATAGGGTCTCTCACTGGCCAGGAGCAGACCAATCAGTATAGACTGCCAGGACAATAAGTCCCATCTCTGACTCCTCATCACTGGGATTAGAAGTGTGTGCCACTAAGCACACATTTTTTTTTTTTACATGGGGGGTATTGTCAAACTCAGTTCCCTATGTCTACAAGCATGCACTTTACTGACTGAACCATAATCCCAGCCCGGTAGAGGATCTACTTTAGAGATAGAAAAACAAAAACAAAATTAAACTAGGATTTAGCATTGGAAAACCCAGTTCTTAAGCCCACTTCATTCTTAGAGAAGTGATTCATACTCCTGTTGACAGCTCTCAGGTCCTTGCTGTTTATTGGCCAGACATCTCAGGTCCTTAGGACGTGAGCCTTTCCAAGAGGCAACTTGAGTGTTCTAGGACATGGCAGCTGGCTTCTACAGCCAAACATGAGAAATGGGGAGGAGGAGGAGGAGGAGGAGGAGGAGGAAGATGAAGACATGACCTAGTCACTGCCCTCCAGGAATCACTAGATACAGACTTCAAAGTGAAGAGAAGAGCTTCCACTTTGTCTGGGTTAAGAGTTCTTGGACATACTTTAACCTAACCCAAGAATCTGTAGAACAAAGGAGAGAAGAACAATGGGAGGACAATGGTGAACTCTCTAATGACAGGCGGAACAGAGTGAATCTACCCTGGAGCTAGGACCAGGACACAAAGGGTTTAGACGCTGAGGGTTGGCAAACAGCTCTGGGCATGAGGCATGATGAAAAGGTAGGACCACTTCTTTCAAAAATAGTGAAAAGCAAGGCATGTACTGTGCAGACACGTTTTTTGAGTATGGGTGGATACAGAGAAGAGAAGGAAGTTAAATCATCTGGGTAGACTTGGAGGAGACGAGAGAGTGGGGACATGAGCTTGAGCAGGAAGATAGCACCCAGAAGCATGGGCCTGTGGAGTCCCCACAGGAACCACACAGGTTTTAGATGTGAGAGGTAGTCTATTAAACAGCCTCTACTAAAAATCTCACACCACAATGGTTGTTCCTGAGGAGGCAGGTGAAAGCTTGCCTGGACCCCAGGACTAAGCTGTAAGTAAGAAGGGAATGTGCAAGTTTTATGAGAAGCATGAGCCTGGGAGATGAGGTTTGGAGATGGCACTAACTTCATAGAAAGACAGAGGGTGGGTGCTGGGGTGTCGGATCCTAAGTGATGTTGGGGACTGTGTGATGGGAGTCATCTGGCAGACTGCTAATGTCAGAGGGAGAGGTGCTGCTGCATACAAATTGAGCAGAATAGTCAGTCAGAAAGTGCTGGACTGGCCACTGGTGCTGAGGATTGTGAACTCCAAAAACAGATAGTGTCTTGGAGGGAGAATTCTGGAGCTATCAAGGGACCGAAGTGAAAGTGACTGGGGTACCAGTTCCTGATAAAGGATGGATCCAGCCATCCACCCTCGCTCTCTTCTTCAGTGAACTGGAGATGCCACTTCTCAGACTGCCCTCACAGTTACCTTCAGTCAGACACTTCACAATCCAGGCTCCACTGAACTATTACATATAGAGTCTGACCTCACCCTGACAGAAATTCCATGAGATGTTATGTTATTCTTATCCCAATAAAGTCTTGACTGTTTAGAATGCAAATCTCCAAATGGCAGTAACTAAAGCCTATGAACGTTTATTCTCCCGCAGACAAGAAGCTCAGAGCAAGGCAGCCTAGGGCTGCTGTGGGGCATCTCCAGACTTAGCAGGATCAGCATCACCCAGCATTCTGATTTGTTCAGCTTTTATTCCCCTGTCCCTCTTGTATTCTATAGTGAACACAAAGTTCTAACCAAGACACTGAAGTTCTGAACTGCAAGAAGAGGGACAGAGAAACAAAAGATTCATTTTCTGGCTAAAGTAAGCAGCCTGTCTGGGAGTTGTACATAGTATTTTTTAGTTCTGTCTCACTAGCTAGAAATGATTCTCATGGTCATATGGTCATATCAAGCTTCAAAAGGGCTAAGGACTTTGGCTCTATATGTTTTTGTTCCAAGCAAAGTCTGAGCCTGTCTGAAGGACTGAAGAAGCTTGGATATAGGGTGACTTACAGAAAGATTTTCCAAATCCCCAAGTTGCTTTCTCTCTCTCTCTCTCTCTCTCTCTCTCTCTCTCTCTCTCTCTCTC
>CAJQZJ010032812.1:2831249-2869414 GCA_907164525.1 Lophiomys imhausi
TGTGTGTGTGTGTGTGTGTGTGTGTGTGTGTGTGTGTGTGTGTGTGTATGGAAAGAGAGAGAGAAAGAGAGAGAGAGACAGAGAGAAACTATATAGGTAGGTATAGGTCATCTAGTGACATTGCCATGGCCCCAAAATACAAAGTCTCTTCTGAGGAATTCCATTCTCAGCTTGGTGTTTCGGGGATGAAAGTCTATAGGTCATCTTATGTTTTCTCTCTGGTGTTTCTGGAAGCAATCTACACAAATCACCTGATGAACAGGGCTGGGACTCCTACACAGGCCTGGAAGCAGTTCTGGATAGCTCAGGAAGGCCTAAGAGACCCTGGATGCAGCTGGCTTTGTGCTGTTTCTCCTCCACCACGCATCTTGCTCCTGAAGGAGCAGTAGGCTAGTCTGAGGGGACAAGGCCGAAGCAGATGCCTATGCTGTCTCTCAGCAGCCTAGTCAGGCAGTCAGCTTGATTCACTCAGGGGGATGAAAAATGAAAACTGAGTTTCTAGCATCCCAAAGAGCTCAGCATTTTCAGGAGTGCAGGTCTCAGGGCATGTCCCCTGTTTGCCACTTCGGCTTCAAATGAAAGCCAAACAAATGAGGCAGAACACACATACACTGTTCTCCAGAGCAGGCCCTTCCCTGTAGACATGCACAGGCCTCTGAATTTCTATATTTTATTTTATGTTTTAAGAAAAACAGCATCTCCACCCAAAGCCATTCATGCGTCCTGACTTAGAGCTGAGCCGACAAGGAACGTCCTTCCTTCTCTGTCTGTTCTTATTCTCTTGGGCTGGTGGCAAGGTCCACGGCTCAAACAGCTAATACTTTTTTTTTTTCCTGACACAGCAGTGACTGTATTTGGATTTCAAAATGTAAGGGATGTGGAGTTCTACATTTCTGAGGGAAACTTGGGCTATCAGCCAGGTTATTCATCTGCCAGATACTGAGTCTGCAATAGTGCAGTGGGGGGAGGGTAGGAGACAGAGGCAGGGAAGAGAACAAATGGGAAGTGGATAGGAGATATAGGAGAGAGGTATGGTAGGGTGACTTTGAAGGACAAAGTCTACCAATGGAGAACGAATTCTAACATGTTGGCAAGAGCAGCAAATGAGACAGGAGACTCTGGCTCTACCCATCTCTGCTGCCAATGGCTGAATGACTTTGGTGAGTCCTATCTGCCATTTTTGCTTCTTCATGAATTTCTCTATCAAAACATAGTCTTGTATATGAGCTAGATGTCAATTTAAATGTAAGAAAATGAGAATGAGCTTCCATTAGAAAAATGTATTTTGCTGAAATAAGGAGTTTTTAAAATTGCTTTTGAGGAGTTTTACCATTTAAAGTGTTAAGGGCCCTGATCTACTAAGTGTTAATTCCAGGAAATCTTTGCATTAGATGAGCAAATTCTTTGCAGAAAGAGATGATTGCTTACACAGAGTCCTAAAGCAATAAGAACCAAGAAATCTTAAGGGTCATGAGCTCACCTCCCACTCAGACAAACAATCCCTCTTACAAATTCCTTCAAGTTCCCACAGCACTTGGCAGCATAGTTCTCAGAACCATTTGCTTTTGTAAGCATTTTATACCCACAGGCTGTGTCTTTCTCCTCTTTTAATCCAATGTTTCATAGAACAAAATGAGAGCATTGAGTAGGCACACAGTAAACATTCTCGTGAGTGACCGTGACTGTATACACTCCCGTAGTTGTTCCTTCAGATGAGTTTGGAAGCACCAGTAGCAAAGATTGACAATGCAGTTGTTTCATTCTCAGCAGCTCCAACGGTCAGAATGTTTTCCCATACTAGAGCTAGAATGGAACTGCTTATGCCCCATGAGCCCTGGAGGGTTCCGTAGAGTCTGCTAGGGCTCAAAAGAAGACCAAGGAAAATCCTTTCATTGTTTTCATCTATTTTTTTTCTCCTCAACCATTTCTGCTTCCTAAGTCTCTCTTCACATTGCTCTTTTTCCACTCCATTTTTGAAAAGACATGTGACTGTTATTCTTAAAATGTGACACCTAGAATTATCCAAATATGATTTTGCTGGCACATGGTTCAGAGGACAATAGATACTAAAATTCATACTTACTGAATGCTGGTACCTTCATGGATTACCATGACCATTAGCACATTCCCTTTCATTCATTTGAAAACCACCATGTGAAACGAAGACTGCCATCTCTGCTTTACAAGATACTAACGCTCCACAAGTTCATTTACTGTGGCTGAGGTCTCGTTGCTGGCATGGCAGAGCTAGGAACTGATCTCGGATATGTCAGGCAGCCTCTCCTCTGTCCATTATACAACTATTGTGTGCCATGCAGGTGGCTATCCTTGTGATGAAGTGATCTCAGGAGTGAGTCCTTCTAATTAACCAAGCCATCATTTGTGACTCACTACTCATGTGGTAAGCTGGGTTAGCAAAGCCCACTGTTGTAGCAACATCACATTGCAGTATGTGCTGTGTGCCTTCTCCCCTTACTGTTGACTCTTGGTGTCTATCTTGCTTCCCACACACCTCCATCATGAGAGGAGGTAGTCATTAGAGTGCCTGGCATGATATAAACTCCAAGTTAGTATTTGTGGAAAGCATGAAGTACTGATTTGTTAAATCCAAAGTTATACCTTTCATGCCTAAAGGTAGAATTTCAGGAACAAAAATGGAGAAATACCAGAAGAGGAGGATGGCTCTCTAGCTGAGCAGAATATCAAGCCATTCCTGCTTACTACTGAGTTGACACAGTAGTTGAATGAAACAGCTTTGTGTTCAGTGGGACACTGACTTCTCAGACCTGGAAACCATTGCTCACGAACATGTATCTGATAGTTTATCAGCAACTCGGGTAGCTACTGTAATCTTTCTGATTTTCCACCCCTCTGAAACCCAAGGTATTTTCCAGGATCTGAATTTGGGGCTTTAGGACTGTGTTAAATCCCATTCATTACTTAACACCTATTACTGAGGATGGGTTTTGTGCTTGTTTTCATTGGCCCACTGCAAATGGTGTCAGCTACAAACTTGATTGGCCTGCTTTCTGAGGTTTGTTTGTTTGTTTTTTAATGACTGGTAAAACTGTTCATGGCCATGGCCAATGACAGTGTCCCAGGGCACGTGGCCAGAGGGAGGCCTTCAGTGAGCTAATCAACATTTTTCTAAACAACACTCAAAATAGCCAGGATTTGTTCTTGCTCTATTATTATATTGCCTATATTTTTAATGTGATTGACAAGGGTATTGTAGGAGTCATTGTTGATTTCTTACTATCACCCAAAAACTTCCCAGGAGAAGATAGGGCAATGTTGCTTAAAGAAGAGAAGAGAAAGTTGAAGTTGAAGAGAAGGTGGCTGGCTATTGGCAATGAGACCACTTTACTAGGGTCCAGAAATTGTCTTCAGTGAATGCTCTGGGGTCCTACTGAGAGCCGAGATAGGATTTTTGTTTCTGAAACTTTTTTTACTCTTTTGGTAGAAGGCCAGAATAACATCCCTCTGTTTCTATTATTGGCTTTTTTGATAATCTAATAAAACTATGGACCCTTTGTCCAACATTTCGCTTGTACTCTCAGGAAATGCAGGCCCCAAAATTCTTAATTAAGAACAGCAAAGAGAGAGCTGGAGAGATCTCAGCAGTTGAGAATGCTTACCGTTCTTGCAGAGGACCCTGATTCACATCTGTTCCCAGAATCCACATCAGGCAGCTCACGACAGCCAGTAACAACAGTTCTAGGGGAGTCCCATGCTGTCTTCTGGTCTCTTTGGGCACATGGTGCACATAAACTCATGCAGGTACACACACACATACACACACAAATAAAAAATAAATAAAAATCTTAGAAGCTAAGAACATCGAAGATAATTAAATATTGGAAAAGATAAGATGGATGATTTTAGTGAAGGAAGCACTTACTTTTCTGAGGACTTAAAGGTGTACCCTAAAAATATTACTATTGATACACAGCTGGAATTCCCAGGAGTGAATCAAAACAGCTACTTCAAATTCTTGTCCAGGTTCTTTGTCAGGATTGCTCCAGGGAAAATACAAGCAACAATAATTACACTTACACTGCTAAGCCATCTTTGTTTTTGACTGACTGTAGGGCTCAGAGGTGGCTCTGTTTTGCCCTGAATCTAAATTTAGAACAAGTAATAGATTGGATCAGTGTCCTTTGCTGCATCAGCTCCTTGATGATGGTATATTGCTCTGCTCCCCAGAGCTGGGTTATTTTGTTTTGTAAATGGAATATACCTTCTTTCCCTTTAACTTGAGGCTTGAGCATCTTTCTGCCCATCTTTCTATCAATGGGATATTAGTGACTATGCTAAAGCAGAGAGGGGCAAGAGTAGGCTTTGTCTTTTCCATTTGCCATGGCTACAAGGGAGATACTCCTAGAGCAGCCCAGGGATTCACAGATATGGGAAACAGGTAGAATATGGTGGCCAGTTGATTCCAAAACCACCTGAACCCAGCTGATACCAGATGTGTGAGAAAGAAATCTCAGAAGCTGTGAGTGTGTTTGTGAGTTTGTAGGTGTGAGACATGGTTAATTTTGATTGTCAAGCGGATTGGAGTAAGAGACACTTCTGGTTGTGTCTCTGATGGCCTTTTCAAAAAGGATTAGATCACAAGGGCTCTGAACTAATGGATGGATCAAGTCCTTGATGGAGTCATACTATGGTGACATTATATAAAGATGATGAAAGACAGGAAGGGGGGTATAGGTGAGGAAGCAGGTTACTGGGAAGTAGGGGCTTGAGGGCTATGTCTTCTCTAGTTACTTCCTGTATTACCCATTTTTGTCTCTGTTTCCTGATAAAATAAAGTAAAGAATTCTCTCCCCTTCATCATGTGCACTGGCCATCCCAAGAGACTACAGACCAAACTCTTAGAAATCACAAGTCAAAGTAAGCATTTCTCCTTTTACATTATTTCTGTCTGGTATTTGGCAACAGCAATGGCAAAAGTAATATATTGTTATGTAGTTCTCAGCAAGACAGAAGGTAATTTTTGATAGCCATTGGCCTGTTGCTGAACAAAATCTACTGACTCAAAAATGTGCTTGCAATCTCTGTGGCAGCTTCAGAGGTAGGCCTTTGCTGATGGCTCCTACTTGTAACATAATCTTTGAGCATGCATCCATAGCTCTGAGTTTCTTCTGAGGCAGTTAAATATTTACATACACCCATGCCCACACACATCTCTTTTCTGTCCATCAGGACCTAGCCTGCAGCTTCTTCTGCCTGGAAGGGCTGAGCTATTTTGGAACTGAACCAATTAAGAGCAACAAGGCCCTGAGGCTGCTGGGAGACTCAGCAACCATAGATCCTAACAATGTACAATGCTGGAATTAAACTGACATGTGTGAGAAAAGTGTGAGCTCTTGATTGGAACTAAGCAGTCTCCATGTCTCACATGTAAGTACATTTCTGGGATGCTTATCCACCAGAAGGCACTTGAATACTGTTATTAGTTATTGTGGTTGAAAGGTGGGGTGAGACCAGTGCTACTTCACATATGATGACAACTGCTTACTCTGCTGGAGGAGTATAGTCCTGTTTAGTATTAGACCAACTAATATATAATAATAATAATAGTAATAATAATAATAAAGTAGCAATATGCTATTCATAAAACCTAACATCTCCATCAAACTCATACTTCATCTTGTTCAATCTAAACAATGATTCTCTGAGATCTGTATAGTTCTTGACTGTATTTGTGGACAAAGAATGAGCCTCAGAAAAGATAAGTGATTTGCCTAAGTTTCCATGACCAGTAAAGTGAAGGAGACTGACAGGGTAGGCAAGCACGAAACTCACATCTTAATTAGTAGCTCAACGCACACATTTTAACGGAAGGGATTTTTTAAAGTTTACAATTGCTAGTCTAGAGGTGGGACATGGGAGAGAGCAGTAAAGTAGAGAAAGAGGGCATTCTGGTATTGAACTTTGTTTGTGGAGATTTATTGGAAGAGAGTCTGTGAATGATCAGGTGTGAGAAGGTCCAGGAGAACAAAGTTGTGGGTCAGGATCCAGGAAAGTACTGCTAAAAGAGTAGGGCTAAAAATAGAGGACCTTGTACTGTCTGGTTTTGTGTCAACTTGACACACGCTGGAGTCATTAGAGAGGAAGGAGCCTCAGTGGAGGAAATGCCTCCATGAGATTCAGCTATAAGACATTTTCTCAATTAGTGATAATGGGAGAAGGGGGGCAGCCCATCATGGGTTGTGCCATCTCTGGGCTGGTGGTCCTGGGTTCTATAAGAAAGCAGGTTGAGCAAGCTATGGAGAGAAAGACATTAGTCAGCACCCCTCCATGGCCTCGACATCAGCTCCTGCCTCCAGATTCCTGCCTGCTTGAGTTCCTGTCCTGACTTTCTTTGCTGATGAATAGCAAAATGGAAGTATAAGCCAAATAAACTCTTTCCTCCCCAACTTGTTTTTTGGTCATGGTGTTTCATCATAGCAATAGAGACCCTAATTAAGACAGACTTGTTTATGGTCCTCAAGGGAGGACCACAGCTGAGGCATCTGCATTGGATTGGTGAAGTTATGTTCAGTTAAATCTACAAAACAACAGAAAACTCATATGCTGCTGAGGGTGCTGTAGGACATATTAACAAGTGAAGAAGCTGAGGTCATGGCCAGGGGTTGCACCACTAGACAAGTGTTCACAGTATGACGGCAGACTGCACCAAGCATCTCTGCATGTCTCTATGAGAAGCAATGAGTTCCAGTTCTGACTCAGCTAGACAGAGACTTTGTGGAACAAATGGACTCCTTCTTGGAGGTAGGGTTAGTTCTGGGCCAGGGAGCAGGGCCAGGGTGTGGACTGGGGGCTGGACTTCCACTGCTCATTACATTGGGGCAGGTACAAACTTCATTAAGGACTGTAGGGTCCCAGTAATTTTTTCCTAGCCTGCAGTAGAAAAGTTATGCCTGAACAGAGGGCACCCAGGTTGGAAAGATCTTACATTTAAGCAAAGTCCTAGAAGATGAGTAGGCTTTTACTAGACACATGGCAGAGATAAATTCTTCCTGTCCCTAGAAAACAAATGTAAGTATGACCTTGAGATTCACCAGTGGCTGACAGTGTGCTGGGCTGCGAACCTGAACTTCCCATGGACAACCCTCGCTGGAGCCCTACAGTCGACCCAAATAAATACAGACTATAAAGACAGCTTCTCTATGGCAGGCAGCAGAGTTTCAAGGTGACTCTCCTCATTTCCTTTCCAGCCACTCTGGAGATTCCTTTGTACAGACAAGGCCACAGGACACAGGCGGATAACTGATAGTACAGTTGTAACTGGCATATGAAGAGGTTTGGCAGTGTCTGCTTGTAGAGGAGTCTGGGGAGGATGCTTGACTGAAGTGAAAGGAACCATGAAGAGGAGAAGGCAAGGCTCCTATTACAAGGTCCCAGGGGACAGTCTATTTATTCCCCAGCATCTGGTCTTACACCAGTTATTAACCATTTATTGAATGACTCCATCTCCCAGCTGGACCTTCAAAGAGCAGGACACAGGGCAGGTGAGATCAGATGCAATGACAGGTTTAATAAGAGGATCTTCAAGGTAAAGAGAGGTAGAGGTAGAATGAATGGAGTCCAGATCTGGGACAGTAAAGGCCCATAACCGAAGGTAATAAACACCCATTCCCCCTTTCAAACACTGTGTTACTTATCTTAAGCACCTGGGTATACAAATGGACAATAGTTTTTTTTTTTCCCTCTGATGTCGTTCCTGGGTATAGCCTGAAACATGTCATGGGTATCCATCACCTGGCCCATCTTAGCCTTGTCTGGACCCAGGCTTCGGAAATCAGAACTGTAGGTAACAGGTTAGCATCTCTGTTTTCTTTCTGGAATCCTAGAGGTCTGGAACAGGAGAGTTCCCCACGTAAGCCTGAAGGTCAATGGGCAGGGAGACACAGGCCAGACTCGGTAGGATTTACTCCAGCCAGCTGGGCAGAAATACAATGGGGTTTGGTGATTGACAGTTGTACATTAGCTCTAGACTCCTGGGGAAATGCAGTCTACCATGGAGCTATAACATATATCATCTCTTCCCGGGTAAGAAGAAGAAGCAGTTGGACCTCCTATCTATTAATCACATCTTCCATTAATCAGGGTAACTCACCATAATTGTGATTACAGTTGGGAATCAATTAATGTTCACCTTAAAATAAAGTGTAGAGAGGAAAGCAATTAATGTAATAGAGTTAGAGCATCAGAACAGCACAAATGTTATTGACAGTTATGAATAACGTCTTGCAGTGTGATGTCCACGGCTCTTTCACAGAGAGGTTGATGATGAAAGGGGAAGACAGGATCAGGTGGGAACTAAGGTCTGTTGCTCTCATCACCGTCCACCAAAAGAAGCGGCATGCCTGCCTGGGGCTTCCCAGCTACCTTGTCTCCACCTCACAGCTCAGCTGCAGCCACTCAGCCTCCAAGGATGGAAAGAAACAGACTGAAGAAGGGCCACAGTTTCCTGGCCTTTACCACTGAAGACCTAGTTTATTATTGGTTTTTCTCCTAGAAACAGTAGTCTATGGTCTTTCAGACTTGTATCTGCTTGGCTATTTGTTTGATGGGTGTCATCTGGAAGACATTTATGATATTAAATAGGTTTGACCTACGCTGAACACAAAGAAAAATTTTAAACTCATTCTGAACTCTGTGTGTGTGTGTGTTTGTGTGTATAGTGTCTTCTATATGCATTGTATGTATGTAGAGTGTGTTTGATTTGTACATATGTGTGTGGTACCTGCATATGAGTATATGAGTTTCTTCTACTGCTTTTTGTTTCATTCCCTTGAGGCAGAGTCTCTCACTGAACCAGAAGCCTGCCATTTTGACGAGGCTGGTTGACCAGCAAATTCCTGGATTTGCATGTTTCTTCCTACCCACTCCAATGCTAAGGTTACATGTAAATGAAGATTTTTATTTGAAACACCTATGTTTATTAATACTTAACAAACATCTATAAAATACCTATATCCTATAACCTACAAAACTTAACACCTATAAACACTTAACACCTAAGAACACTTAACCAATCCTATTTTAACCCTTTTGAAAGGATATCGGGCCATGGGTCCTCAGGGCACCTTGGTTTGTAGTCAGTCTTCTATCTGCAGGCACCCCTTATAGTAATTAGCAGTCTGGCTCTGGCAGTCACCACAGGAGTGCTATCTTCAGCTTAGCTTCCTCTGGACCTATCTTTGCAAGTTCGTGTGGTCAGTTTATTTCAACAGTTAGCTTGTGACTGGCTTAGACCAGCCTGCTTCAGCTGCTAAACTTGGGGTAGGCCTCTTTCATCAGCCGAGACTCACTTTCATTGTCTCCTCAGCCTGTCTGTGCTTCACCCAGTCTTCCTCATGGTGGCCTCCAATACTCCGCCCGGCCTTGCTCACTTTCCTGGCCCCTGGATGGGATGTCTTTAGTGTTCAGTTTTCAAGAACTTTCTCTCAGCAGGTTCTAAGCCATACCTTTTCTGTCAGTCTTCTTGGGCTGGCTTATGACAAAAATCATTTTCTTGAACTCTGCCTCTCAGTTTTCTTGGCAATGCTCAGTTTACTTACTGAGTAAGCTGAGTCTTCTCACTGCTGCTTTGCCTCAAGGCTTTTGCACCCTAAAGGCTGGCAAATGGCATACCTTGCTTTACACTTCTCCAGTGTGAACTTCTGTATCCTCTATCCATGGGGGCAAGGGAGAGAGATCCACGTGGAGCTCCCTGGCTTATGTAGGGAGTCGTCTCATGGTCCTTGGTGGTCTCTTGGGTTCATAAGCTCTCTTGAGGTATCTAGCAGTCCCTGTAGCTTCTCGAGGTAATTTTCTTTTTCCGAGGCTTCTGTGGCTTCTTAGTCATGGCCTTTCAACATTTCTCAACTGGGCTCTGCCCATCTCAGCCCCAAGTCCTAGCCAGTGCTCAGCAGCCAAGAGCTTCAGTTAGCGTCTCACAAAGTGTGGCTGTGATGAGAAGCCTTCAAGGACTTTGAGAAGGTCCATATGCTGCCATGTGCCATCTACTTGCCTTATTAAGAGTTCACAAGTACTCCCATAATTCACTAAGAAAGCTAATTCTTATTACAGTTACAGGTACATCTATCTTCCTGGCTTTTTTTTTTATGTGGATGCTGGGGATTTGAACTCAAATCCTCATGCTTGCACAACAGACACTGTTGTCCACTGAGATATCTGCCCAGCCCAGCTCTTTTTTTTTTTTTTTTTTTTTTTAAAGATAGTTTCTTAGGGTGTCTTAGACTGGCCTCAAACTCTCATAATCTTACCTCAGCTCCCTAAGTGCTTGGATTATAGGGGTGTGTGTGCTATAAATACACCCAGCCATATTGCATGTTTCAAGGAAGCATTTCTACCTGTTTATACATCTCCAACCCTTTAGGAAGAAGGTGAGATAAAAAAGCAACTGTGGACTTTTTTTTTTTTAAGCCATGGAAAGGCAGTGTAAGTGACCTGTGTAACTATTTATTTATTTAAACTGTGGAAGTCCAGTGTAAATGACCTGCTAAGGTCACTTGGTGACTTAAAGGCAGGAAGAAGCTCAACACCCTGTCTTTCCACTAGGTCTACTTCATAACAACCATGATAACACAACTCAACCCGTGGCTGTTCAAGTTCATATTCAAGTGAGATAGTCTCACTTTCTGTATGAAGTGCTCCTTGAGAGCGGCCCTGAGTGAAAGATCTCGGATCTTTTATTTCCTCCCAGCTAAGGGCTTCTTCCAGTCACTCTGGTCATGCCCAGGGTCTGTAATAGGCCCCACAGTAGCCTCAGTGAGAAACTGGAGCTTTTGCCAAAACTTTAGAGTATGCAACTTCATCTGGAAATGCTCAGAGGGGTAATTAAACTGACCCTTCATTTTCCAGATGAGAGGACTGAGGCTTGGGGAGGGGAGCGGGGGCGGGGGAAGGGGTGGAGAGGGGAGTAGGGAGAGGGGTGGGGATAGGGTAGAGAGGGGGTGATTAGCTCCATATCCAGCTTTAAGTGGAAACTGTACATTTTTGCTGGGCAGGGAGCTGTGGCAAGACTGTGGTCTGGGAGCAAATGAAGGCACAGCAACTGGAAAGGGAATCTTTGTGAACTTCATTAGAACTTTCTGAGTAGGCACTGACTGTCTGAACAGTTGTACATTTAAATGTGTGGGGCATGCCGCGTGTCTTATCCATCTTAATGCCTAACATAGGCAGGCTTGCCCACTCCTTGTGTTGTTTATTTGATCTATTTCTTAAGCTTCCTGGAAAGTCCAGACCTACGGTTCTCTGGTATGCTCTTTCTCTGAATATTTATGGATCTGCCTTCAGAACAGCCATTGTAGGTGAGCCTGACTTCTGTCACAGCTGAAGTTCTGGGGATCATCCCCCAGGCCACTTTTATTCCCCCTGTAGAAGACTCTTTGTGCCTACCTAGTGCCTGGAGGCTGAGACCTGGAGCTTCTTGGATAGAATGACTCAGTTCATTTGAAAATGGCTACAAGGACTCTGACTTCTTCTCCCAGCTAAGGATTTCTTCCAGTCACTCTGGAAGTGTCTGGGCCTTGGCAGGCCCAAGGTCCATGATGACCCTCTGCAGTAGCCTCAGGAGGAAACTGGGTTGTGTAGGCAAGACTGTTATCCACAGTAAATGGTGATTTGGGGTTCAGTTGCCAAATAAACTCCCATTGATAACCCACAGACACTGAAGTTTCATTTTTTTTTCCTATTTAATTGATGTCAAGTCACAGGCATTTCGCAGGGAACTATCTGAGAGTGACTGATCCTTAATCCCTACCAGTGGACCACCCTAAGATCTGCTGGCCCAGTTAAGAATGGCTTCTTTTAAGATCTTTGCATGGGAGTTAGAGCAGCAAAGGCCTCCAAATCCACTAGATGGCAGTAGTCAGTTAACCATGTAGGAAAGGGTTGCCTAGAGAAGCAATTCCCTGCAGAGCGGCCACGCTCCAGGATTTATAATCAAGTCCAGAATGTCTAAATATAAAGATACTCTCTCCCTTCTTGCATTCCCCAAAGATTACTTTCACTATTCTAATTATTATTTAAAAATAACAGTTACTCTGGGCTAGACTATGCAAGACTATGGCAGGAAAGCAACAGTGGCATCCAAGCCCCAAGCTGTGGCTGGAGAATTGGGGAGTCAGCATAGGACCAACCCCATTCAGCTGCTGTCTCCTCCAAGCAAAAGGTTTCTGCTGAGCCATTTCTAGCCACCGCTCTGCAAGCTTCCATGCCTTCAAATCAGGGACCTCATCCAGACTATGACCCCCAAACCACATTTTACCACACAACTGTGCTGAGCTCCGAACCAAACCCTAATATTAATTTATGGAACCACAAAGCCATTACAGAGTTGTGTTCTATTTTCCTTATAAAAGGAAAGGGAGAGGGAAGGATGGAAGATGTGGAGGAGGGGGGGAGGAAATGAACTCATACTAAGGAGTGATTTGAACTGAAATCATATCTACATATTTCCTAGCACTGTAGAGCAGGGGGCTACAGAAAGTTTTCAGAATCTGACCTGAACTGAATGTATATTTCACAACCCTGCTGTCCTGGTTTGAGCCATGAGTCTTTGAAACAACCTTGATTTCCCTTGAAACTACTATACTGACCTCCAACACTGGAGTCTCACAGTGGGCTTGTGTGGATTACACAGAGATACCCCAACTCTTTTATGAACTCCTTATTAGGTTATTTTCTTGTTGGCCTTGGTCATTTCTCTAGCAGCCAGAGAGTCTGGTGGTTGGGTCTGAGATTTATATAGGACACTTGGCTAAAATATAAACAGTGGTTTAGCATAGGGAAATCTGCTTCTTGTCAACAGTAAGACTAAGCCAGGGGCCTCTCAGCAAGCTGAGTTGGATACTTACCCACTGAACAACATTACGAAAGATTCTGGCCCAGGCTAGCCGGTGGTTGGGGCCTGGCTGGAGAGCACAGTCTTCCTGCCAGGTTCATCCTCTGTCTCTAGATCTATCTTTATCTGGGTTAGCAGGGAGGGAACCCAGCATTTGATTCATAATCATTTGTTGCCAACAATGCTTGGCTTTCTGTGAACCAATCACATTTTCAGTACCCTCTTTGTTTAATCTATTAATTGAACAGCCCTCGGAGGACCTTGGGCAGTAGAACCAGGTTTTATAAGTTTTGGAATTTGTACAACTCTGGGGGAAGAGGAGCTATAAGAAAATGAAGTCAAGATTCCAAGTATAATATTAGACAACAAAGAAAATATTGATTTAGAATGGCACAGAATGAATCATACTTGTACAAAATGGCTCCAGCCGTGGAAACTCAGATCTCTTTCACTTGAGTGGAGGACTGGGGAGGTACTCCTCTAGCTTCCAGATAAATCATTCTTCAGAGTGCCCCAGTGACTCTGAGGGCTCATATTCAATTGTGAATCAAAACTTTATAAAACTTTTGACTCTCATGGTGGTAAACACTTGCCATCTCAGTGTAGGATTGTGAATTCCAGGGCAACCAGGCCTCTCTTTCAACAATCAAGGACTCTAAACTTTCATTGACTCTCGAGTTGGTGTGTTTCCATTTTGATATGCCATCTCCCTTTGTCACCAGACTGCTCCAGGGGGGCTCTAGGGTTCCACCTTGAAACCTACAGTACAGAGTTATTATTGGTTTGAGTTAAAAACTCCACAAGCCCTTTCCCTAGTGCTGGGACCACAGAAAATCTTAAAGGCAAGGTGAAGGTGGAAGGGCTCATTCCTCAGAGATAAGCCACCTAATTTATCTCAACTCTGATTGGGTGCAAGTTCCATTCTTGTTTTTTTGAGTCACACTCTATAGCCTATCCTAACTTTGAAGTTGAACCAATTCTAGGTGTTGGGATGACAGGTTTGCAGCACCCTAGCTACAAGCTTCACATTTGTTTGTTGACCTCTGGACCCTTCAGGGGTTCAGTCTTCATTAAGAAGATAGCTTCCTCCTGGAGATCCTCTCAGAGAGGGGCTTCCAGGATGTCAGGTCTTTCAGAGACAGTGGGCTATCTGGGTCACTTCCGGACAGGTCCTGGGGCCTCAAAAGGCCCATGTTCAGTTTTGCATGGAGGTTTTCCTGATGAGGCCTTTCTCCTTTCACCTCTGAATGCCCTCTTTCTGAACAGTATTCACTCCCTCCTCCCTCTCCCAATGAAACCTTCCTCTCCTAGCAAGTCTCTATTGTTAGTCATTCCTGTCTTAGGGTGATTTAAGTCATTTGGTTTCTTCCTGCAGGGCGAGCAGCAATTCCCCCATTAAAGGAACAAAGCTCTAACCTTCAAAGGAATAGGAAGTTGGGAGTGGATGAGGGGGTGCCCTGAGTTGGGGGGCAGGGGTGGAGGGACTGCCTACATTTTGGAAATAATAGCACAGAGGCAGCTATTCCAGTGTTTGTAGGAGAAGGAAAATAGAAACTTAAAATGAACTATTGCCTGGCATTGGTCACACACCAGATCCGCTGGTATATGCTTTCGGAAATATTATGTATTCATAGGAGTTCTGTGAGATGGGTATACAACTTTTGATAAATGATGTAGCCAAGGTTAAGAGACAGATACAGAGTGACACAGATGCTGGGAAAAAGTGTTGGAACAACTGCCTAGCTATCCCAGGGCTGTGGCTTCTCATGAATATTTGGTATATTCTACAGGTCTGCTGAGTATTCAGCATTAGGGCCCTTTTTTGTTTAATGGGGAACCTGACACTTAGAGCTGTGAAGTGACTTTCCTAAGGTCCCTGTTATGCGCTGTGGCAGGTAGCTTGTAAGTTCTATACTAAGCAAGCAACTTCTGGGGTTTTAGAATAGAATGGATCACAGATCAAACTGAAGTACTTGGAGCTCAGTTCACCATATCTGTTTAAAATACACAGCAGGGGCAAAGAGAGAGGGACAGGGGCAGGAAGGTTAACTCACTTAGGAAGAGTACAAGCAGGTGGAGGGACCACACATCTTGAATCCCAGTTTCCACAGACTCATCTATCTCCCTCCTGTCTATTGCATCCTTGCTCCCTGCTGATGCAAGAAGGTCCTCCTGTCTATTGCATCCTTGCTCCCTGCTGATGCAAGAAGGTCCAAAGCACAGAAGTTCCTCTGACCAAAGCATACCTTTGATCTCTGACAGGAGGGTCATCATTGCCAAACCAAGTATGATTGAACTGCTATCGTTTGCCAATTTCATTTCCTGACATTCAGGAATGTTATGTCAACGTCTTGTACAGAACATGGGGTGCCAAAAGGAGACCATATGGATGTTCACAATGGGTAGTTGATTTGGGGGATGACAAGATCTCAGCCCGGAGATGACACGATCAGTTTGTCTTCTCTCCAACATTAGCTTCACCTTGCATTCTACTTGCTCCGTAGTTTTATTAGTATGCTTTGCTTTAGTATTTATAACTAGCATGCCTTCTGAGGGCTTCCTCCAACTCACAAGCCACTTCCTTACTCATTATCAACACTTCACACATCTCTTGTGTTTTTCTTATGTTTTGCTCATAAGTGACTTGCTTTCTTTCTATTGTTGGTTTAGTTATCTACTGCTGAGGAGAAAAATGGCTGAGGACTTCGAAGTTTAAAATAAATATTCACGTTTTTTGATGAATATATAATATTTAAAAATTACCCTTTGAGAATTTCAAACATGCACCCAATGTTTTCCAGTAATTTTCTTCCTACCTCCCCTCCTAGTTCCCTCATCTCCCCAACCCTCTTCTAAACTTCCTGTTAGATTTTGTAAAGAACATTCCACTGTGCCCAATTAGTGAGTAGGTATAGGGACATCCACTGGAGTATTACTAGCCTCTCAGGGACCTTCGAGAAACCCATCCTTAAAGAAAAATGTCTCACCCTTTCCTAGAACCCATCAATTAATTGTCAGTAGTCCCTCAGCGGGGAGTGGGGCTTGTGAACTCCTCCCTGGTCTAGGCTGGAATATTGACCCAAGCTGATCTCGCACAGACAATCACCCCTACCAAAAACTTACGTGTTTTAATCTTTCTCAGTTTCTGTGGGTCAGTAAGTTGAGGGCAATTTGATTGGACTGTTCTGGCTTAGGGATCCTCAGGCAGTTACAGTCATCTGATCTTAGCTACAACTGGAGGATTCACTGCCAAGATGTTATAGTCCCAGCTGGGAAGCTGGTCCTGATGGCAGAGATTCTCAGTTTCTTTGGACATAAACTTCTCCATAGGGTAGAATGAGTGTCCTGATGAGGTGGCAGCTATTTTCTCTCATCTAGGAGACAGCAGTGTCTTCTGTTACCTAGCCTTGAACATCACTCATGACCACATAAGTCAGCCCTGTCTCATGACATAGTATATATGATACAGGATCACTGGAATCATCTTGAAGACTGATGTCCATAATGAATCCAGGCAACATTATGGTCACCTGTCTTCTTAAGATTGTCATCCATCCAATTTATTTCCATAATTCTGTAAACAAATTGTCCATTCTAAAAGCAATATCGCAAATTTGCATTACTGTCTTGTACATAGTGGGTGGTATCCATCTCTAAAACTTTCCTCTTCCCCAAGCTGCTCCCTCTGAAGGCTCTATGTTCCAAGGTTTTCAAACGCTACGACAAAGCAGTTACAGCAGTGGTAATCACCACCATCATGGTTGCTGACACATGCTACTCAATCGGAGGATTACACAGAGCTGGGGAGATGGCCCAGTGGTAGACAGCTTGCTTTGAAAGCATGATGACCTGAGTTCAGGCAGCAGAACCCACATTAAAAAAAAACAAGAGAAACAGTGGAGGTAGTGGTGGTGACAGCAGTGGTATGTGCTTGTCATCCCAGGTCAGTGAACAACGCTGACTCAAGGAAAAAAGGGTTAAGATACCCGAGAAGTAACACTAAAGTTGTCTTCAAGCTTCCACACACAGATGCACACAAACACATACATGCATATATATGTTTGAAAACTTGTATACACATGTGCACACACACAAGTATACACAGACACACACACAAACATACACACACACACACAAGCAAACACAGACACAGACACACCCCCACACAGCAAACATACACAGACACACACACACACAAGCAAACACACACAAGCATACACAGACACACACACACACACACACACACACACACACACACACAGACATAGACACACCCCCACACAGCAAACATACACACACACAAGCATACACAGACACACACAGACACAGACACAAACACGGATAGACCCCCACACAGCAAACATACACACACACAAACACACACAAGCATACATAGACACACACAGACACAGACACAAACATGGATACACCCCCACACAGCAAACATACACACACACACACACACACACACACACACACACAAGCATGCACAGACACGCACAGACACAGACACAAGCATGCACAGACACGCACAGACACAGACACAAACATGGATACACCCCCACACAGCAAAAATACACACACACACACACTCACACACACATGCATACACATATTGGGGGGGGGGGTATGCATAAGATCATCACAGAGTCACCAGGAAGGAACTCTAACCCAGCATCTGAGCTGGAGAAGGCAGCTTTCTCCTTTACCTTTCACATGGCCTGCTCTGAACGGCTTGTTTCTTTTATACTCTGGGTATGAGAAGTGCAACTGAACAGTGTCTAGAAGTCTTTAATTCAAGACATGAGACCCTAGGGTGCCACTGACACATAGGCAAGTAATAGTAACCTGTGTTTCAATGTCTCCTCCTCATGGATCTTGACCTCTCAGGAAGGCATATCATTTCTGTCTATCATGTTGGCCTATGTGGATTTTTCTTTTCTCCCATGTTCACATATCATATCATATCACTTGTAATCAGTGGAATCTCTTGGGGTGAGGTGAGGCATGCAGAAAGAACATTATTAATTTATTCTTGATTTGCCCCAGAGCAGCAGTTGGCTGACATTGTCAGGAAAATCAGTTGTTTAAAGCTACTGCTTGATAATCCATCACATAAGCAGGGTTCACTCAGACTGTGACTGGCTTGACTTAGACCTTCTAGGATTGATTGACATTGGTCAAGACATAGTATGGCTATTTCAGAGTGTCCCATGTTAGTATGACACTTCTTTTTTTTTTTTTTTTTTTTGGTTTTTCGAGACAGGGTTTCTCTGTGTAGCCCTGGCTGTCCTGGACTCACTTTGTAGACCAGGCTGGCCTCGAACTCGCAAAGATCCGCCTGTCTCTGCCTCCCAAGTGCTGGGATTAAAGGCGTGCGCCACCACCGCCCGGCGACACTTCTTTTTTTAAAATGAAAATTATAAAGTATAATATACATTACCAATGTCCAGTTCATATGTATTTAGCAACTGATATTAATATTCTATTATGTATCTATGTCGATGAGTTTTTTTTAATTTATTTATTTGTTGCTTCAGGTTACATCTCCATCATAGTGTCCTCTTTCCCCCCTTCCCAGCCCCTCCCTCTCACCCTCTACCCCCTAACCCTTGCTTCCCACTCCTCTGGAGTGGAGTGTCGATGAGTTTTAAGTTCTATACCTAACTCAGTTTCCATCCTAACTTGCAATACCAACTTAAAAACATCTTCTTAGACCTAAAGCATCCTTTTAATTCCTAAACAATTTAAAATTTAACTGTGAGACTGTAACTATCTAGTCTTCAACCATATCAGAGACCTGAGAAGGATCTGAATAAACAGGAGGTGCAGAGCCAGCAGCTTCCAAAACTAAGAAATGTAGACAATTGGCTGCCTGGACAGTCCCCAATTTCTCTCAATACATTACATCATCAATCTTCATCCTTTTGGCCCAGTATCTCTGACAGACATGAACTGCAAAGGAGGAATTATGTGGGACTTGCCTACCCTGTCTTGGCAGAGCTAGGCTGTCTACTTACCTGCTTCCAAGTTTTGCCCTTTCCAGACAGCATTCTGAGTATGACACTTCTATATGTCTTGCCACTGGAATAATGACTGAGAAGCCTAGGCCCTAGGTTAGGATATGCATATGATTAGATTTTTGCTTATTTGTGACTTCTTTCAGTAGCAGAATGGAATGAGTCTCTTCAGAAGAAACATTCACTAGAAATCTAACCATTTTTAACCTTCAATTCCTGACATGGTATTAGAGCTGGAATGTAAAATGTCTCCCATAGGTTCGTGTGTTTGAACAATTGGTCTCCAGTTGGTGGTTTGAGAGAAGTTTTGAAGCCTTTGGGAGGTGGAGATTATCTGAAGTACACAGGTCACCAGGACAGGCATTGAAGGTCAGACCTACCGCTGCTTCTGAATTTGCCTCCTGCTGTTATGAACTGAAATCCCCTGAAACTACCAGTGTCAAATAAACCTTTCTTTGCTTAAGTTGCTCTCTCAGGTGTTTTGTCACAGTTAAGGAAAACATAATTAATCCACATGGCCAACTAAAAAGCACAATGCTTAGAGGAACTATGGCATTTTGAGCTTCATTGTTTACTGGAGATGGCCAATTGATATTGTTTTCCCATCGGTGACAGCTAATGTTCATTGTTTGTGGTGGCTTGACTGGCCATACAGAACTCAAGTGCTGGTTCACAGGCACATTATTCTGTCTATTACTCTGACCGTGGTTTTAGATGAGCTTCATGTCTAAGTTGGGAGACCAAGTAAGCTGGTTGATCTCTCTAAAATGAGGGGACCTCATCCAATCAGCTAAAGGACTGATTAGAACAAAGAGGTGATACTCCCCTAGGTGAAGAGAATTCTTCCTGTCTGGTGACCTTCAAATTGGGACATTGATTTTTCTCCCACCTTTACACTTGATGAGATATTAATTCTTCTGGTCTCAGATCTACCTGCCTTTGGATAAGAATAACAACATTCACCCTCTTGGGTCTTCAACTACCCCACTAACTCCTTAGATATTGGAACTTCCCATATACCACAGTTATGGGCAATTCCTTATTACAAAAAAATCCTGTTGGTTCCATTTCTCTAGAGAGTCATGCTCAATGTACCCTCCTGTTGTTTGGTCCCTGATATCATCTCCATGATTAGGCATACCACATCATTTACATTCTAGACATTCTGTCCTGTCATTTGTCTAAACAAGGTAGCTTTCACTACTTTTCCCCAAAATACTAGCAACAGGATACCGTTACTTGAGAATCTCAACAGAATACTTCACTCTCCTGCCCTGGGTCACCATATAATGCCATGGGACCCTTTTCATCTTCATCTAACTCTAGCTCTTCCCCAGAAGCCATGGTAAAACAGCATATTGACGTGCCTCATTCAGGGATCATTTGACAATCTTCATGAAAACATCTTCCATTTGACAGACAGGGAAATGGCTCCCTGGGAGTCCAGGGTCCTAGGATCTTTATCTAGGGGTAAGGCATTACACTCTCAAAAGTACTATGGGAAAAGTACAAGCTTGGTGTTCATTGACACAGTCCTAGGCTCCTAACTGACTTCTTACACATATCCTTCCATTATTTATGTAGGCCATTTAACTTGAATTGGGCCCAAGAAACAAGAGGTTGTTTACTTTATTGTTTTCTTTTTGCTTGTTTGTTTGTTTTGTGGTACGGGGGTTGAACCCATTATTTACCATTATACCACTAAAGTATATATCCAGCTTCCTTTTATTTTCATTATTATTTTTTAACTTGAAACAAAGTCTCACTAAATTGCCAGGCTGGCCTTCAACTTACTCTGTAAGCAGGGCAAGACTTGAACTTATGAATCGCTTGCCTCATCTCCTGGAGTAACTGATATTGCAGGCTTGGCAATAAGAGTTCTTGAGTGGGAGAGAGGCTGATGAAATGAACTGTGCTTTGACAATGTTTTTTATACTTCACTTAATTTTTATTAGTTTGTATTAATTGTACAAAAGGACTTTGTTGAGACATTTCTATATATGCATGTGGTATACTTGGATTATATTTAGCTTGTTTATTATTCTTTCTTCTCACTTCCCGTTTTCCTATTCTCCTCCTATTTTCTACCATTTTCCCCCTTTTAATTTCCTGTCTTTGTTCCCTTGTCTTCTACAAGAGAGAAAGCATGGCTTATTTCACTTAACATGATGATCTTCAGTTCTTTCTCAAGGTTTGCTTCTTCAAGATTCTGGCAATCATCTCTGAACTTCTGAACTTGCAAACTCTTGCTGACCAACTTTCTTTTTCAGATAGTCACCTACTGAAAATCAACTTTTAGATGCTCCTAGAAATCTTATTAACATTAAGCACTTATGTATTGACCAGTAGGTCAATCTGCTTTAAAAAAAAAAAAAAAACCCAAATCACACTTGCCTCAACTTCTAGTGTTTTTCTTAGATTATATCCTGTCTCGACTAAAATATTCATGTCACAGGTGACTGTATATAGGCGAATGTGGTAGGTATATCTGGGTCATTGCATCTCTCCAGAGATATGGGTTGGTGGCCCTACATGGGAATTACCCAGGTTGAACTTCTTGTCTATTGTCTACATCTCTGCTAAATGACTTCTGACTTATGGACAATTGCCTCATCTACTAGACTTCTTAGTATGAAGACATTTTTCATTAATATTGAACCATAGAAAGATACTAAACCAACTGGACAGGGTCAGCTTCTAAATCTATTATGATGTTAATCACCAGGAAGTCTCCTCCTCTTGCCACTTTCACATAGATGGTAGAGCTCCAGTTACCTCATCTTTGTTCTCAGTTTTCCCCTCTGGACATAAGAGGAAACAATGGTAATAACTGCAAGTGAATTCCTTTTATCTCCTCCTTTTAGTGTGCAAACAACTCTTTGTGTATGTGCACGTGTGTCCCAGCTGATAAGCAATGCGGGCTCCCTTTGAGTCCTTTTGTATACCCATTGCAGCCAGGGGTGTTGTCTGATGACTCATGGAACTCTTTTTTGTTACATATATTATGTTTGCAAACTACATTATATTGACCAGAGGATGTTTGATGAAAATTGACATTGCCTTTGGGTTTATTTGTTTGCTTGTTTGTTCAGGTGGTAGCAGCCCACTCTGTTGTTGTAGATAATGACACCCCATAGAACCATGATGCTTTTGCTAATCCTGAACTTAAGTCTTTCTTTTCTTGTGTGTATATGTTTATGTGTGTGTGTGTGTGTAGTATGTATGTATGTATGTGTAGGTCACAGAACAACTTCAGGTATCATTCCTCAGTCACCTTCCTCCTTTTTCTTGAGACAGGATCTTTCATTGCCCTGGAACTTCACCAAGCAAGCAAGACTAGCTGGCCAGAGAGCTTCTAGAGCTGTTTCCACCTCCCATCGTGATATTGGTGGGATTAAACGGCACACACCATCAGTCTGGTTTTCACATGGTTCTGTGGAGCAAACTCAGGCCCTATGCTTGCAGAGTCACTGCTTTACAGACTGAGCCATCTTGCCAGCCCTTGGCAGTCTTTTTGCCTAGCGTATGTGAACAAAAGTTCCCAGAAAGAAATTACTCTTTTCACTGACCCTTTTGTAAGGCAGATTAACTGATTAAAACTTCAATAATTGTAGAGAGGTTGGAATGTTTCAGGTCCTGAGTCTAATTGTAATTTGTCTTGGGCTATCTTTAGCCCTCTAAATAGCCATTCCTTACCTACTGCTATGTCTGACCTTACATATTGTGACAAACAGATAAAACCTTTTGGAGTATATTAACTTGACAAAACATACTTTCTACCAACTAAGAATGCCATCAGATAGCATCCTTGTCCGGTAGCTGAGATTTCTCTATTCTTCTTTCTATTCACCTACTTCATGTTTCCACCAATGTTTTTGGGAAGTGCCTTGATTTATGACTTTCTTTGTTCTGTTACTGTAAGAATTTCGTGGACTTCTACTACATTGGAATTTGAGGTGATCTGAATCTACATGCCCAGGCCATGGTCACTCATATTTAGCTTCAGAATAAACTATCTCTCATCTCTTTTTGAGTGAGGGTTATAGTTTTTTTGTTTGTTTTGTTTTGTTTTTTTTGACACCTAATACTCTCAGGACAATTATTGCTAAAAACACTTTCGAAACCCAACTCTATATCCTCTTCTCTGCCTTACCTTTCTCTCTATCTCTGTGCTGTATATTGCCCAATTAGCACATCTTCTGAATAGCTTGCTCAGCCACTGAGAGGTCCAGAATCTGGGTCACACAGTGGAAGACTGGGCTCATATTTTTGTGGTTGACTCCTCTTAGTAATTGTAGCTATGAAGTCCCAATAACTGATTGCTAACAATCATGGGCCTATGTATGCCGTTCTCATTTCCCTATATGGTATATGGAGTGGCAATTTCTGCTGCTTCCTTTTAAGGATAACTTTCCATTTTGCACTCTGCTGAGAATTTTGTTCTTTGTCTTTGAATAAGACTTTGTAAATATTTATTTTCTACTACTTTAAAAGATATTATTTTTTGTTATTTTTATTGTTTCTCTGTGTTCAGTAAAGAGGGAGATATTATATATTCTGTCTGTCCTCATGAATGAGAAAGAAGCTTGATTTTTCCCTTTCAAACCCAGATCTTCCCTTTTTTCATTGTAGATTGTCTTATCTCTATATTCCCTACCCTACTTGGCTCTGAACTCCTGTTTATATATGCAAAGAGTCATTGACATGCCCTACTAAGTAGTAGAATATATATATTCCAACATTTTTCTTTGGCAGTCTAAAATAATTGGCAAGAGCTTTGAAATTTCCATTTTTTTTTCCTTCATCTTCCATTAATCTCAGCCAGGGGAAGAGAGCTATAGAGAAAATTCTACCCTTTTTTAATATGGATTATATATTTTTGAAAAGGCAAGCATAATGCTTTAAAGTAACAGTTTTTTCTTTATTATAATTATAAATAACATATATAAAAAAATTTGTGGCGCACTTGTCTATCAAGTGTTGCACTAAATAAGTTATAAACTCAAATTCACTTAACTTTCCGCAATATCTCAAGTGCAGTTATTTCATCTAAATGTGCAAGTGAGAAAACTAGGTTTAGCAGAGGACAAGTAATAGGAGTCTCAGAGGTGACTCAAAGGTTGAGAGCTCTGACTGCTCTTGTAGAGGACCTGAGTTCAGTTCCCAGCACCAGTTCAAGCTGCTTGCCACCAACTCCAGCTCCAGTGGATCTCACACCTTCTTCTGGCCTCTGTGGGGACCCATATACAAGTTACACACACATGAATATAGGCACTCATTTAATAAAATAAAGACAGATGAGGGTTAAGTGGTTGCCTATAGCTGCTTAGCTATTGATGGACAATCACAGTATTCAAATTCATGTTTGTATAATTTTAAACTTTTTCTGTAATTCATAATGGCAAGTACTTCAGCTTTTATAGGTCTTTTATAGGTCTTTCTTGACTCTAAAAGTTAAAAAGCTGCCTTAACCTGGTAGGCTACAAAAATTAAGCCGTGGACCATATTTGACTTGATGGCCACAGTCTGACAGCCCCTACTGTAGAGCATCTGCTTGGTCCACCACAGCCACAGGTATCTCCAGATAGCACAGGTTACCATGCACAAAGAGCACCATGGGTATCAGGCATATCATGGCCAGTTGTGGTTCAGAGGATTTTTTTCACCATGTATTCTCTTTCTAGTTTCTACATTGGGAACTGGACAGGACAAAGGACTTCCTGTCTCTTAATATCCTGGCATTTGTCACACTGAGCTTTTGGGAACCTTAGTGAAGAGCTAATGAGTTCTGTGACATTTTTCTCATGCAAAGTCTTAGGTGACAACTGCTTTGCCAGTTATTTCTCATTAAGATGCATTTGTCCCCATGAGAAGAGGAAATGGAGTCAGATCTTCTTTCTTCAATGTCTTCCATTGATAGATAATTATTTAACATGGAACACTGGGCAAAGCCAAGCCGGTAGGCTGGTCATAGGGTCAAGCTCAGAGGTGATAAAGACCTAAGGTAAATGCGACTGACAGTAAGAGTGCAGTAGGCTTAAGGAATTGAGGCCATGAAGTATATTAAGAGTGGGCAGAACCTAGGCTGAGTCCTGCCTAGAGGCCATGCCTGCATGATAGTGGATGGTGGTGTTATGAATACATGGAATCCAGCAGCAGAATCGTGTTGTGAGGGAGGGGACATGCCAAATGTCCCTGAAGCAAGTGAGCTCACTTTGCAGCTTGTGCAGCTTTCACCTGGCGATGGATGTCAGGGTAGCAGTTTAAAATGCATGTCCATAGCATAGGAACTGCTGGAATAAAGAGGTTGAATTTAGCCTCAAGATAACCTGGATCTATCCAAAAAAATTGTACAGAATTGAGTCTTCACAAAATACTTATTGAGGAGAATGGTTTTGGAAGAGAAGAGAGAGGGCTTGCAGACTGTGATGCTACTGTTTCCAGGGATCCTGGCAGTGGTACGACAGAGGCTGTGAGCCAGAAGCAGCGAGAACATGATAGACAGATGCTAAAGATAATTTGCCTGGAGAATCAGACAAACTTAGAATTAAAAAAATTTTTTTTTCTTTTAAGTACAGTATTTTCCCTAATTTTTTATTTTGAAAAAGTCTAAATTTGGAAATAATACAGTAAATATTCATATAATTTTCATACAAATTGACCATTAAACTTTGCCACATTTGCTATGGATATTCTTCTAAATAACTACATTTTAATTATCATACTCAAGAGATTTAAGGAGGATACCATAGTTTTTCAAATATCTAACCTATATTTAGATTTCTGTGATTGCCTTAACAGTATCTTTTTAAACAGTGTTCATTCAATGGTCAGAAATTCACAGAGTTCATATGCCTTTTCAGTCTTTATCCTAGAGCCATTGTCATTGATCAATAGATAATTCTTTAACATTTATCATGGGATATTGGGGAAAGTCTATTTAGGAGGTTGAAACAGAAAGTTCACGAGTTCAAGGCTTGCCTGGGCTACAGAATGATTTGAAGGCCAGCCTGGGCAAATCAGTGAGACTAAATATCAAACTATAAGTACAGAGAGGACTGGGGTTATAACTCAGTGGAAGAGCATTTTCCTCCTGATGGCTTTATAACTTCTCGTTATGGACTGGCATTATCATTTATTTAATTAGTCTCTTGCACATGAACATTTGGATCATCTCCAATGGTGTTTTTAATTACACACAGTGCCACAAAGAAAAGCCCCATGAACGCTTTGATTCTGTAATTATCAGTGGAGTATCCTCAGGGTAACTGGGATAATGGGGTTGTAGAGTTAAGGGACAGTGCTTGTCACATTATCAGACATGACCATGTCACTTCCATAGGAGCTGGACCATTTTTGCTTTCATACTGGAAGTATATCTTGACCCTACTGTTTCACTAAGAAATGATTGCCAAGATTTTGGAGTTTAAAGAACTTTATTGTAATAATAATAATAATTATTATTATTATCTATGTGTGTACATGTGAGGGGGAATGCAAATTACAATGTGGATGTGCAGGTTAGATGATAATATTATAGAATCTTGGACTCACAGAGATTTACCTACCACTGCCTCCTAAGTGCTGGGATTAGAGGCAAGGGTCATGCCCAGTATTGTTTGAAAACTACTTGTATTGGTTACTCTTCTTTTTGCTGTGACCAAATATCTGACAAGAGGCAACTTAAGGGAGGAAGAATTTGTTGTGGCTCATGGTTTAAGGAAGCGTGTTCCATCATGGTGAGAACATGACTATGGAGGCATGCAGTTCAGGCACCTTATTTTCTCATGTCTTGGTGGAACAGCGCAGAACAGACAGGAAGCCAGGCAGCACTATAAGTTATGAGATCTCCCTCTCAAGTGATCCACTTCCTCCAGCTGGATCCCATATCCTAATGGTTCCATCATCTTCCAAAACATCACCACCACCTGGGGACCTAGTTTTCAAACACACCCATCTGTAGACGCCAATTCACATCCAAACCATGCATAATGCTGCTCATAGTTCTATCAGATTTTAAACTATTAACATCGGTAATACTATTATCAGGTAGAATAGCCCCTTGTGTGGAATGTTATACCTTCCTCCCCGATTTATCACTTGTCTTTGTGTATGTGTGTGTACATACATGTGTGTGCACATAGCAGGCCAGAGGACAGCACTGAGTGTCATTCCTCAGGCACAATGCATCTTTTAAAAGATAATGTCTCTCAATGGCTTGGATCTTGACAAGTGAGCCCTAGGGGTATGCTTGTCCCCACCTCCTCAAGTGCACACCACTTCTCCTGACCTGACTTTTTCTTTCCTTTTACAGTAGGCTGTGGGGATCAAAACCAGCTCCTTGTGCCCACAGAGCAAGCTATTTAAACTGAGCTATCTCCCCAACTCATCTGTTGTTTTTTTTGTTATTGTTTTTGTTTTTTGAATTGCTGTTTTTGCTGTATTTAAGAAGGGTTAGTGGTTGTGTGTTGTTGATTTGGTTTTTGAGACAGGGTCTCCACATGTATTTCTGGTTGGCCTGTAATTCTCTATGTAGACCACTCTGGCCTCAAACTTATAGAGATCTGCCTGCCTCTGTCTTCCCAGTGCTGGGATTAAAGGCGTGCACCGCCATACTCTGTTATTAAAGAACTTTAAACATATATATCAGGTTCTTTTATTTGGCATATCTGCCAAATGAATTTCCTAACACAGTACCTATATGTTTATATCATTACAGCTAGAACTTTTATACATTTAGATAATGAGCTGCATGAGCTCACTGTAATATCATTATTTAAAAAAAATGTTTGTTTACTTTATGTGTATGTATGTGCATCAGGTGTGTGTAGTGTCCACAGGAACCAGAAAAGGGAGTCAGATCCCCTGGAACTGGAGTTACAGGTGGTTGTGAGCTGCCCAAATGTGGGTGCTGGGAACTGAACTTAAACATAATTTTTGGTTTTTTGGCTGTTTTGAAGCTTTCATTTGAATCTCTTGTTAACGTTTGCTTAAATTTGTTCTCCCTAGGACATTGTTAGTTTTCCTATATAAGATGATTTTATCTTTTCCTCAACTCATTTTCCAAGTTTGATAAATTTTTTTCACATTTTTCTGTGATTTTTTTTGTCTACTTTGTTATCAGATCAGTGTTTAAATTTATATCTTGAGTTGTTTTCAAATATGCAAACATGTGTTTAGGCTATCTAATCTAAGAGGAGGAGGAATGTTATAGTTTTCTTCAACTTCATGGTAGTAGTATTTGGGGGGAGCACATTTTTACCAACTGAAAAATTTTAATATCTCATTTTTAACTTACTTTTATAATAACTTTGTATGATAGTGTCAATCATTTTCTGTTCATTTTGAAATATTTATTTTCATAGGCTAGCAGTAAGTGTTGTATGTAGACAGGAATGGAGGAGACTTACAATGGTTTTAGTTTTAGCTCAGGAGTATTCTCTTACTCAGATATGAAATGGAATTTCTTTCCGGGTGGTGCCTTTGGCAGGGGAGGAGCAGTGACTTCCATACAGGTGATTTTCTTTTGTTTCTGAAGGGCCATTTTACTGTCCATTTTCACGTGAGTCAATTTTTATCCTTTATTTTGGCCAGAATTGGGGCCACAAATTGTGCCCCTTTGAGATTACTTACTCTTCCTCAAAACAGTTCCCTTCCCCAGGTCGTTGTGTTTAGTGATTTGTGCCTTCAAGCTCTTTCCAACAGATACCCTGATTGGCGACTCTCAGAAGCACGGAGCCCCCATGTGTGTCCTTGTCATCTCCCACTCTGGGTGACACTTTCCCCTGAGTCCTTGTCCTCCCTGATCTTTATTCCCTTTGCTTTCTGGTGTGCACTTTCCAGATGGCTTTGCTGTTGGCTTGCTTTACTTCCTGACTTTGTACAATTTTAACTTCATACTGTACTTGGCTTCCTACCTGTGTTACAGTCCTGGGTTATGACTGGCTCTATTTACTCTTGTGTTACTTTTTTTACAAATTTTGTTTTCCTTTTTCTGAAGATATGTGAGCTGATTTGGAGTTAAGTAGCTATTCTACTGGAAGCTGGAGGCCTCATGAACTTGAAATTTGAAATGCGTGGTAGAGATTATTTAGTAGAAGTCCTTCAGTTTACTCATGAGAAACTTAAAAGTGGCAGGAACCCATTCATTCAGGTTTATACAGGACCGAACTCAAGACTGTTGCTCTACCCCCTTTTCATTGTGAAGTAACAAAATTCCCTTCAAATGGAGGGTACATTGTACTAGAGGGGGAAATCCTCAGAGCCAGAAGTCTGGGGGTTTCCATACCTTCATTCAGGACCCAGAGTCTATAGAAAATAGCAATTGGTCAGTCTCTTCAGTTGCTGGATTCTGAAGCCCAAGAATGATATCTGGTGCCCACATTTTTAACTATGATGCTGCTGATAGTTCTGGAACCGTACTTAAGCTAGAGTTTTGCTTATATATAGGAGAGGAAATTAGAATATGGAATTTTCTCTCTCTGTTCTCCTTTTTCCTCAGAGGTTTTTTGTTTGTTTGTTTGTTTGTTTGTTTTTTTAGGTTTTTCGAGACAGGGTTTCTCTGTGTAGCCTTGGCTATCCTGGGACTCACTTTGTAGGCCAGGCTGGCCTTGAACTCACAGAGATTTGCCTGCCTCCTGCCTCCCGAGTGCTGGGATTAAAGGCGTGCGCCACCACACCCAGCTATTACAGTTTCGAACTGCCATGTGGGTGCTGGGATTTGAATCTGGGTCCTTTCAAAGAGCAGCCAGTGCTTTTAATAGCTGAGTTATCTCTCCAGCCCCTTCCTCAGAGTTCTTAAGGATTATATTCTCACCATTTATTTTCTCCATTTGACTCTTATTTTTCTCATGGAAAAACAACAAACAAACAAAGAAACCAAAATAAACAAAACAAAAAAATCAGGGAACAGAACCATGGAGTCGGGGCTAAGGCCCAGTCATTCACATAATGACACCAGTGTCGAAGTTATGATGTGCTAGACACTCTGCTGACTTTAGGGACAACAGTGAGACTCGAAGTGAAGTCCCTGCCCACAAAGAGTCAACTGTCTGCAAGCATTATGCAACCAGTGTGCAAGTACTATCCGATGTGAAAATTACTAACAAGGGAGCACAGAGGTGGAAACAACGGTGCTGCCATGGACAAAAGTCTCTGCTAATGAAGTGGCATTTGGGTTGAATTTGAAAGGATGAATGGGGGTTTGATGGCCAGAGATCTGAGGGAAGTATTTTATATTTGATGAACAGGGAATGGTTAGAGGATTAACCTTGGTTTGGCACCAGAGGGTGCATCTCTAAAAACCTAAGCTTATTTGGAATGTTTACTGGAAGTCCGTAAGAGGTGATAAAGGGCTCCAAGTACAAAGAAGGATCTCGTGGTTCAGAATGTGGAGGGGATCATAGGACCATGCCAGAAGCAGGGACATAAATTAGGAAGATTTTCTTAGTATGACTGAAAGGTAAAGAAGGGCCACAAACTCACTCTTTGCTCTTATGTATAACCACTGTCTGTTGGAAGTCTATAAGATAACTCAGACTCAATTTGTCTGAACCTAAACCATTCTTTCCTTCTCCCCCTTAATATTCATTGCCTACTGAAGTTGTTTAATCCTATAACACAAATTAGATCCCAAGAGATGGATTTTCCATAGCTTTATGTATTTTATAATCACCAACATGTAAAAATTTGAGTGTTTTTAATCTCTTCTTGGACCAGAGAGATGACTTAGGGGTTAGGCAGCCACAGTGCTCCTCCAGAGGACCCTAGTTCATTCCCTGGACCTCTATCAGGTGCCTTACAATCACCTGCAACGCCACCTCCAAGGGAATCTGACACTTCTGACATCTATAGGCACACACAGTCACACACACAGAAAACTAAAATAAATCTTTAAAAACAAAATCTCTTCCCTCAACTCCAACTTCTACTACTCCAGTGAGGGTGAGATGAAAACACTATTAAATAAAAACTGTCCCAGGAATCAGTGAATTAGAAGTCTCAATGAAGTGATAGAAAATTGGGAATGGAAAAACTAGGCCATGAAAGAGAAGAAGTTACAGTCAATGAATGTGCATTGGAAGCTGAGGCTTGAAAAGGAGTGCAATTATGGCTGATGCTTGAGTTTTGCTGCAAAGGATAGTATTACTGTTTCCTCATTGCTGCAACAAAATACTTAAGTGAAGCACTGTGGGGGAGGGACAGTTTGCTATAGTTCATGGTTTCAGGGGGATTTTAGTTCATTTTGGTAAGAAAAGCATGGTAGCAGGAGCAGTTCTGTCTACCATGGTGGGGACATGGGACATCAGTTCTTCACAAGCCTAGGGCCTAGAGGCAACAAAACATGAGTTGGACACAAAGCAGTTTAACCTATGAGGCCAACATGGTGGCCCATTTCAACCTTCTAGGCTCTGTGTCCTAAATATACTACCACAATCTCCTCAAAGAGTGCTGCCAGCCAGAGATCAAGTTGTCAAATGCACGAACATGCAGGGAACATTCCACATTCAAATTATAACAGGGGCTAAGGTGTGCGAGACATTTGCTGTAGAAGTTAAGTCTTTTTAGTGAAATTAGTAGGCAGTTCAGATTAGCATCTGGCAGCACATAAGGAGGAGCTTGGCATCCCTTTGATTTACTTTGATATGGACAAAAAGTCAGTTGTGGCCAGATGATATGCCTTGTTGAAGGGGCACGGCTAAGAAACTGCGCAAGCCATGCAGATGACGTCAGTTATAGTGAGAAGCAATGGGACTGTTGGCCATCACAAGAAATCTCGTGGACCCTTGAGACTGTCAAGTATTGCGAGATAACGCGATATATAAGATGAGAATTCCATGTAGTCTCTCTCTTTCTCCTTCACCGACTGAGCGGTCACTCTGGAGAAGCACACAGCAAGGTATGCCATTAACAGAATTTAGACTGTTATAGCCTAAGGCAAAGGCCTGGCATAAACTTACTGAGAGAGAGCTCTTTAAAGGCATCTGTCTTGGGGCCCAGAGCACCGGAAAAGTGCACAAGGCAAGTGGAGTTTGGGAGCCACATGGAGAGGCCTTTGGCTGTGAGCTTTGGCCGGGCCAAGGAGACCGTTAGAGGTGCGTTTCAGCTGATGAACAAAGATGGCCTCAGTTTGGTGGCTGAAATAGACTGACCATATAAACTGGCCACAATTTGGTGGTGGAAATAAATTGGCATTGCGAACTGGAAATGTAAGGCCTAACGAACACTAAGCTTTGAAAGGGACTGCCTTCTGGGACTGCCATAAACCAAGCTATCCTAAATGGACCTATGCTGAGAATATTAATATCCTTTTAAAATAGTGTTAGCTAAGTGTTTTTAGATAGGTGTTAGAGTATTCTTAGGTATTAGGGTACTCGTAGATTGTAGATTTTAGATTATAGGTTTTAGGATATAGGATTTAGGTATTTTATAGAGATTTGTTAAGTATTAATAAATATAAGGGTTGATACATAAAAACATTATCAGTGATCAGAAAGCTAAGGCATTCAGAGTCTGAATATCTCTCTATTGTGACAATTGTGACCACAGTGACTACTACTCCTACTGTCATCAGTCTTGGGGATTTCACTATTTGTACTGGTGATTCCCTCAACACCCCAGACTCTGAAGTCACCACTAAATGAAAGGAAGCACCAGAAAGCAACAATCAGAATCAAAGGGTGAGAAGCATACCATTAGATGCAAATTATATCAAATACAAAAACATAAATATCAGCTGGGTGTGGTGGCACATGCCTTTAATACCAGCACTCAGGAGACAGAGGCAGGCAGACCTCTGTGAGTTCAAAGACAACCTCATCTACAAATCATCCAGAGACAACCTCATCTACAAATCATCCAGAACAGCCATGGTACTCAAAATGTCCTGATTGGGTGTCAGGAAATCCTGCTGATAGATCAAAGTCTGGCATTACTGGAAAGCCCCTGAGCTTGGTGAAAAATGATGGACTTTGTCAGCAGGGTCTCCCTTTATCTACCTGGGGTTTCCCAGACTGCTGGACCCCACACCCTTTATTTGAGGAATGTCACATAGCCCTCAGGGAAATTACAGGTCCAATCTTTTCTCCTGATAAGAAACCCATTCAATAGTACCTAGGATTCCTGCACATACCTCCCCATGCTAAGGAGATATTTTAGAACTTTATAGCTTTCAGCCAATGACCTTTGCTCATGCCTCTAACCATATCTGGAGTTCTTTTCCCACCCCCACTACCCATAAGATAATTAGGTATTGTATTCCCCTCCTTATGATAGGATCATACTGCTGCATGTAAATATAGCATCCCTGGAGCTCCTAACCACAGCCAATCAAACACATTCACCCCCAAAATTCTTCCCACTGCCCAAAATTTATAATGTCCCTGTACATGAAATAAACTCTGTCCCTCACTCCATTCCTCCACCATGGTTGTCTGAGACTTGCTGCTTATTTTGGGCTTGGGAAAGAAGGGCCTTTCCCTCCTCGAAGAACTTGCTGCTTAACCTTCAGGGTACGGTGTGGCTCTTGCAGCTGGTCACTGTTGCCAATCACCCTGGTAGCTGCCTCCAAAGCTCACCAAGGTGCTGAGCATCAGCTGATCTCCCGTGCCATCCATCGCAGAGCTCACCTGCGAGGGCTAGTTGCTGGTGGTTCCTGAAGGAGCCACCAGATTCACCAGAGCCACCTTGGGCTCCCACAACCACTTGGCTTAGTCCAGGAGCTCCAAGCTCCTTGAAGCTGCCTGGCCTTTTGCTGGCAGCTTAGCTAAAAGAGTTGTGGCCTTTCTCTGTGCTGCAGAGAGGGTCTCTCTCTCCTGCATGTTTATCATAAGGGCTGTAGCACTCGGTGGAGATAATCCATTCTCCTGCCTCTCTGGAATATCCCAAGACTTAGATAGCATCCTATGTTTCATCCTTTTCTGCCCCGAAACTGATGTAGCTCAGACATTCCAGTGGAGAAGTGTACACTTTCAGGTTGGTGCCTGACAAAGGCCTGGGTTTCCCAGAAGCTGGAGAACCACAGTTCAATATGGAGCCACATTAGTCCCACCTTTCTTGATTTAGCTATTTTTATGGGTTGCTTGCATTTTATCTATTCTCCAGATCCAACTCTGATTTTCCATGTTGAAAGCCTCTAAGTGAGAGGAAATATTGGCAGAAGATGGGCAAAACCAAGAGTCTTATTACAAATTTAAGTGGTATTGTCTGGATTATCTGAAACTCTCCCTCGCCCAACTCAATTTCCTTGCTCTCTTCTCACAAAATCAAGGACAGATAGCTCTTTGGAAGTTTCAAGAATCAGGAGGATTTTCTTCCTTTTTCTCAATCTTTTGTGGCCAATGGATCATGAGAAAACACTTAGAAACCTCCTTCACTCCTGGGTGGTCCTTATATTTATTTCTTGTTTCAATATTAATCCATTTATACTTTACTCATCATCCCCTTTGCTCTGATTCGGGAAGACTGCAAGTCAAGTGTGAGCATTCTAAAATGTGGACACATCACCCTGTATTAGAGATGTGTATGTGTGTTAGTGCATGCCCATCATTGGAGTGATGGGTGGTAGAAGTTGTGGTTGGGTGGGCAGGAAACATAGAAAAAGAGGGAGAGGTTAGAGTAGGGAGGATAACAGATATCATTGCAAGTTGACTGGAATTGGAGGAAATGACGCATAGTCAACCAAGAAAATGTTAACAAGCATATCTATCTAGTTTTAGAGCTCGATCCACAGCTCACTCCTACGAAAGTAACTGTTGAAACAATGCAGATGAAATTTCTGAATTAAGAGTTCAGATGGAGATGGAAGAGCTGAGTGGTGAGGTCTAAACTTGAAGAACTCTCTCATTTAGGAAGGAAGAAATGGAACTCTGGTCAAAGAGTCTGAAGGAGAATCGGTATATTGTTTCCAAGGTCATTGAAGAGGAAAAACTATGTATTAAGAAGGAAAATAGTGGCAATGGTATCAAAGGACACTAAGGACTGTGAGAGTTGTTGGTTAGGGTAGCCTGAGCAGGAGTCACCATAGCAGAATGGATGGTGGGCTGCCAGATGCAGGCAGGGAGTGTTAGAGCAGACACAAGGCCAGAGTTATGCTGAAGTTGATGAACTGCATACAACAGGAGATATGAGATTATGTTAAAGGGACACATCCATCAAATAAAGATCTTTTGAGGATGTTGCTTTTTCAAAAATTAATACTTGTGGGCCAGAGGGATGATTCAGGGGTTAAGAGTAATTGCTGCTCTTGAAGAGGGCTGGGGTTTGATTCCCAGCACCTACATCAGGCAGAGCTCACAACCATCTGCAACTTCATCCCTAAGGGACTCAATATCCTCTTTTGGTTCTGGGCACTTGTATGCATAAATACATACATACATACACACACACACACACACACACACACACACACATGAACTCACATACATACATACATACACACACAGACACACACACGCACACAAATAACATCCTTTAAAAAATATAAATAAAATTAAATTTTACGAAAATCTGTGCTTATATTTCATTTTCTCTGGGCAAAGGGGAGGAGCTAAGGGAAAATGTGGCTTTCTAGGTGAGAGGAGAGCTCAAAGTATTCACATTCAAGTCTTCCTTATCTTTGGTAAGAGGGAAGGTGAAGACATGGGGAGGTAACCCTAATACCACTGGCTCAGACTTTCCAGGGGCTGTCACATAAAAGGAGTATAAGGCACAGCTGTCCCAGATCAGTGGCTGAGATCTCAACATCTTGGCTTCTGGTCATTCAGAGAAGGAAATGGCATTCCACCTATTCTGCTAGCCTCAGAGGGTAAGCCTATTTAATATCTCCCAGGGAGTTCTTAAGTGATCTGTCCCAGCATCTCCAGAGGACAGGTCTTGCACTGACAGGCTGAACTATGCGTTGGCTCATTCATGGTGTTGGTCAGTACTTCCTGTTCTCCAGCCATGATAAATTGCTGATTGTTGGCATTTCTGATGAAATAGGCAACGCCTATGCCACCCCAGCTGCTATTGTTTTTTTAATATGAATTACTTCAATAGAGAGACTTAAATGCTGCTTTCTCTGGCTTTGCCACAGCACTTCCAGGGTCATAAATTCTTCTCCTCCCTGTCTGCTATTCCTGGCATTTCAATCCTTTCTAGATCCATGAGCACTAAAATGGAAACAAAACACGATTGTGACTTTATACATTTTTAATTTGATAAAATTCCCACTTTGATGTTCAGGGAAACAATGCTCATGGCAGAGTGGTGTGGAGGTCAAGAAAGCCTTTGGAGGGCTGGGATTTGGGGCAGCTATGCAAGCAAAATGAGGCTTCATTCTGAATCTGGTATGGGAAGCTCCCAGATGACTGTATGGGTGTGTGTGTGCATGTATGTCTGTATATGTGTGTACAGGTGCACTTATATATACACACATGTAGAAGGGAACCCATGCTTTCATTTCTAAAATAATACCCACTCTGCTTTTTTGAAATTGGCTTTTTCACTAGCCTAGGACACACCAAGTGGGCTGGATTGCAGTCTAGCTTCCTGAGTCCACCTGTCTGTGTCTTCCCAAGGCTGGGATTGTAAATGCATGCCACTAAGGCCTTTTTTTTTTAAAAAGATGTGACTCCTGAGGACTAACCCTGATCCCTATGCTTGCAAAGCACTCACTTTACCTACGAGGCCATCTCCCCAGCTCTGTGAGTGTCTGTTACTTGTGAATTATAATCAGGCTGTAAGTTTACCCCAAATGCTCTTCTTCTGTCATCTCCCCTTTGAGGGCATGGGGACTAAGAGAGTTAACACTTGCAGTTTTGCTGAGAAATCTGTGCCTCACTTGTTTCCATGTCTGGACTCCAAGGTGCTAGGCGTAGTTGGTTGTATGAAAAGGAAGGAGAAGCCCCATCTCTATCCTTAATATCCCTCTTTCAAGTCATTCCTTTCAGTGGTTAGCTCCAGAGTCTCAAAAGCCTGGGAGTCATCTTGCTAGCCTCTAGCCCTCAATCCACTCTTGTGGAAAGGGCCAACTCCCTTGAGGGGGAAAGAAGTTCAGCTTGGCATTAAGGCCCAAGAAAGAATGAAATAAAATGTCCCCATGGGCATGGCTCAGAGGCATGATTAACACCACTGCTCATCAGCATAAAATATCTTCTATTATGAGGGATTAAGAGGCTTGGAGAAGCAAAATGCTGAAGCAGATGAAATATGAGCAGATTAGTGGAAAATAGTACCCCAGGATGGTACCCCAGGATGTCACTCCAGGATAGCAGAGGCTGAGGCTGCCTCAAGGTGGATGAGGCCATCAGATGCTAGGGGACCACAGCTTGCATTCTGATCCCTCAATTCACAGTTTGGGGGCTCCTGGGCTGTCTAGAGGGGTTGGGGATGGAATACAAGCTGCTTTCATGCCCATCCTGGCAAAAACAGCATGTTGTAAAATCCTTTGCTTTTCCCAAAGCAACTGACTTAAGCCACACAAAGGAGATCTAACATGAGTTGACAGCTGATGTTCCATGGGGAAGCCATTTGCATGCTTTTTTTAGATTATTTTCTGTGGATTTATATGGTTTAGGCAGACAGGAGCAAGGTGAAGCATGCTGTGGAGTGGGTGGGACAGTGCCTTGTTCAGATAACAGCCCACCTAGCAAAAGCCAGATACCATGAAGAATTGCGAACCACCCTTTAGGATTCAAAGCACTAACCCCAAATCCATGACTATAGGGCTTACCTGCTTGGCTACATGACCAGCAACCATCAGCTGAACCAATATTTGGTGTATTGTCTATCTGCCTACCTGTCAAGTATTCAGTCAGGAAAGAAGCACTGGGCTGAACCTGAACGGGTCTGGGGAGTATGGGAATTGTAAAGGACTGCTGCCAGCCAAGCAGTAATGGAGACACTGAGGATCTAGAAGGTGCTGAGGCGACACACAAGGCAGAATTCCCAGACATAGAATGAGATAATGACATACTCTAAGATCGGAGAAAAGTGTAGGATAAAAGTATTGTGGTTGAGAGAACTTGGGGTTGGTTAGTTCTTACCCCCACTCACTAGCTTTACAACTTGAATGAGTTACTTAACCTTCTTCTGTTTCCTCATCTTCCATAGACACTAGTCTTAATTGCTTCCGTGTCATGAGGTCATTGTAAGAGTGATGTTTAATAATATGTTGAATCTTCTCACACAACACGACGTACAGAAAGCACTTAATAAATTTTCTTCTTTCTTTCTTTCTCTTTCTTTCTTTCTTTCTTTCTTTCTTTCTTTCTTTCTTTCTTTCTTTCTTTCTTTCTTTC
>CAJQZJ010032812.1:2890512-2906888 GCA_907164525.1 Lophiomys imhausi
CCCCCCCCACCCCACCCCCACCCCCACCCCCCCGTTTCCGCTGAAGTCAAAGGCATGGGCCAATACCACAATTCTCTTGAATTTTACCTTAGCTCCACGACTTCTCTACACCTGGAGGTCTGCAAATCCAGGCCGAATGGCTGTATCCTCTGTTCCATTCACAGTGTTTCAGCCCTGCCCCCTGCCCTTTTTTTTTCTTTTCTTTTTTTTTTTTTTTTTTTAGTTGATAAATTTATTTGTTTGTTGCTTCAGGTTACATCCTTATCATATTGTCCTCTTTCCCCACTTCCTAGCCCCACCCTCCCATGCTCTACCCCCTGACCCTTCCGTCTTGTTCCTCTGGGGTGGAGTGTCCCTGCCTAACAGTCTCTCACCACAGATCAGGAGTCATATGAGGGCCAAGCGCCTCTTCATTCACCGGGGGCCTAAGAGGCAGTACTGCCAGTGACTGGTGTCTCATTGCTACTGGGGGAATACTAAAAAAAAAGACCAACAAACACACAAACCCACAAAAACAAAGAATATCAACAAAAAAAGATAGGAAAGAGAGAAGGGAAAAGGAAAGAGAAAAAAAGAAAAAAAAAGAAGGAAAAATAAAAAGATAAAAAAAAAAAATTATGTCCTTGTTCCTTTTGATGTGTTGGTTGTAGTACAGATATCCTGTACGATATAGTTAAAATCCTACTATAAGTGAATAGATGCCATGTGCATCCTTCTGAGACTGGGTTAGCTCACTCAGGATGAGCTCCTCTAGATCCATCCATTTGGTTGCAAATTGCATGATTTCATTGTTTCTTATAGCTGAGTAATATTCCATTGTATAGATGTACCACAATTTTTTAATCCATTCTTCAGTTGAGGGACATCTGGGTTGTTTCCAATTTCTAGCTATTACAAATAAGGCTGCTATGAACATAGATGAGGAGACTTCCCTATGTCTCCGTGATAGGTCCTTTGGGTGTATACCCAGAAGTGGTATGGCTGGGTCTTGAGGCAAGGTTATTCCTAGATTTCTAAGATATCGCCAGACAGACCTCCATAGTGGTTGCACAAGCCTGCACTCCCACCAGCAATGGAGTAGGGTACCCCTTTCTCCACACCCTCGCCAGCATGCGCTATCATTTGAGCACTTTATTTTAGCCATTCTAACAGGTGTTAGGTGGAATCTCAGGGTCGTCTTGAGTTGCATTTCTCTGATGATTAAGGATGTTGAACATTTCTTCAGGTTTCTCTCAGCCCTTAGGGATTCCTCCTTTGTGAATTCTCTATTTAGCTCCATCTCCCATTTTTTGATTGGATTATTTGGTTTCTTGGCATTTAGTTTCTTGAGTTCTTTGTAGATTTTAGATTTGAAAACCTAAGCGAAATGGACAATTTCCTCGATAAATTCCACCTACCAAAACTAAATCAAAATCAGATTAACAGCTTAAACAGCCCAATAACACCTAAGGAAATAGAAACAGTCATTAATAATCTCCCAACCAAAAAAAGCCCAGGGCCAGATGGCTTTAGCACGGAATTCTACCGGACCTTCAAAGAGGAACTAACACCATTACTTTTCAAACTCTTCCACCACATAGAAACAGAAAGATCACTGCCAAACTCATTC
This sequence comes from Lophiomys imhausi, assembly GCA_907164525.1. NCBI lineage: Eukaryota > Metazoa > Chordata > Mammalia > Rodentia > Muridae > Lophiomys > Lophiomys imhausi. The sequence goes on from CAJQZJ010032812.1 coordinate 2,892,122, forward strand.
TATGAGGCCACTGTCATTCTGATTCCTAAACCACACAAAGACCCAACAAAGAAAGAGAACTTCAGACCAATCTCCCTCATGAACATAGATGCAAAAATACTTAATAAAATACTAGCAAACCGAATTCAAGAACACATCAAAAGTATCATACACCATGATCAAGTAGGCTTCATCCCTGGAATGCAGGGATGGTTCAATATACGAAAGTCTATCAATGTAATTCACCACATAAACAAGATGAAAGAAAAAAACCACATGATAATCTCGCTAGATGCAGAAAAAGCATTTGACAAAATCCAACACCCCTTCATGCTAAAAGTTCTGGAGAGAATGGGCATACAAGGACCATACCTAGAAATAATAAAGGCAATATACAGCAAGCCAGTAGCCAACATCAAATTAAATGGAGAGAAGCTTGAAGCATTTCCTCTAAACTCAGGGACAAGACAAGGATGTCCACTTTCACCATATCTCTTCAATATAGTACTTGAAGTCCTTGCTAGAGCAATAAGACAACTAAAGGAGATCAAAGGGATAAAAATTGGAAATGAAGAAGTCAAATTATCCCTATTCGCAGATGATATGTTAGTATACATAAGCGACCCCAAAAACTCCACCAAAGAACTCTTACAGCTGATAAACAACTTCAGCAAGGTGGCTGGATACAAAATTAACTCAAAAAAATCAGAAGCCCTTCTTTATACAACAAACAAATATACCGAAAAAGAAATAAGGGAAACAACTCCCTTCACAATAGCCACAAACAACATAAAATACCTGGGAGTAACTCTAACCAAGCATGTAAAGGACCTATATAACAAGAACTTCAAGCCCCTGAAGAAAGAAATGGAAGAGGCCTTTAGAAGATGGAAAGATCTCCCATGCTCATGGATAGGTAGGATCAACATAATAAAAATGGCTATCCTACCAAAAGCAATATATAGATTTAATGCAATTCCTATCAAAATACCAACACAATTCTTTATAGACCTGGAAAAAGCTAGTCTCAACTTCATATGGAACAACAAAAAGCCCAGAATAGCTAAATCAATCTTGTCCAATGAAAAAACATCTGGAGGTATCACCATCCCAGATTTCAAGCTGTACTACAAAGCAACAGTAATAAAAACAGCATGGTACTGGTATAGAAACAGACCAGTGGATCAATGGAATCGAATTGAAGACCCAAACATGGATCCACACACCTATGGCCAACTAATCTTTGACAAAGAAGCCAAAAACGCACAATGGAAGAAGGACAGCATCTTCAACAAATGGTGCTGGTCCAACTGGATGTCCACTTGCAAAAGAATGAAATTAGACCCATACCTATCACCTTGTACAAAACTTAATTCCAAGTGGATCAAAGACCTTAACATAAGGCCAGCCACACTAAAGATACTAGAAGAAAAAGTAGGAGAAACCCTCGAACTCATTGGCACAGGTGACAACTTCCTGAACAGAACACCAACAGCTCAGGACCTGAGATCAACAATCAATAAATGGGACCTCATGAAACTGAAAAGTTTCTGTAAAGCAAAGGATACTGTCATTAGAACAAAACGGCAACCAACAGACTGGGAGAAAATCTTCACCAACCCCACATCTGATAGAGGGCTATTAGTATGCTTCTTGACTTCAAGCAGGAGAAATTAACTTTGCTGTCTTCAGCGACTTAAAGCCCTTTGAAGGATGCAGGAGCCAAACAGAACTCACAGGAAACTGGAGGAACAAGCCTAGAAAATACGTAGGACTCAACGAGTTACTGGAGATCAGCTTCAGGATGTATCCCACCTGATGCTTCGATGGCTATGGCCTCTGACAGCTAGAGAGTTGACTGTCTGTGAATAAATGTGGCAGCGAGCTTCCAAAGTACTTCCTGGAGTTTGGCCCTGGTTCCCAGGCTCTTCGACGCTCCCTGCCTGTATTGGGCTTGACTTTCCTGTGACTAACAGCATATTATGGAAGTGATAGTATGTGACTTCCCAGTGTCTTAAAAGACATTGTGCGTTTGTACATTTCTCTTTATTATATAATTTGATTTGGAGAACACAAGCTGTGAGGTCATACTGTACAGCTCATAATGTATCCTATGTAAAGTCCTCATGTAGAGGAGCTGGGGTATCCTGCTAATAATAGCAAAATGCAGGCTCTTGCTTCAAATCATGTGAGTACAAGATGTTGGCATGATCTTCAGGTCCAGCCAAGCTTTCTGGTAACTGCAGGTCTAGCTGACACCATGACTGAAACTTGTGAGAGGTCCTGAGCCAGATTCACACAGCTAAGGGGCTGCCAAATGCCAGACCAACACAAACTGAGAGCATAACTATTTTTGTTGTTGCTATTTTTTAAGCTTAATTTGATTTATTTTGGTGATGTTGTTGCTATTTTAAACCACACTTTTTGGAATAATTTGTTATCCAGAGTCAGAGAGCCAAAGCATCTCCTCTTTACCTCTGAAGTACATTCGCTGCATTCAAAGACCCGGGAGGAGCCTCAGTCTGACTGTCATAGGCTCTATGTCAGCTTCTGCAGGGAAAAGTAGAACACAGTGAGGTGGAAGGAGAATATTCATCTGCTAACACAGTGGGTCACAGGGCAGAGCCCCACACTAATACTACACACACGGGGAAGCACTCCCGTGTAAGAGGAAGATTCTTGGAAAAATGGACAGCCAAAATGCAACACAATTATTTCCTTGTATCTGAACTCATACAATATCCTCCAATTAGACTGTTGAAATCATCCCCTCCCTCTTTCCTTTGAGCCCCCACTAAAGCTGCATCCTTCCTTCTCTGCAAAGCTAACCTTAAGCTGTACTTGGCCTCTTTGTATCTTCTTCACTAGGTTCATGTGGTCCACTCAGCAGACATATCCATCACCTTTAAATAGTGAGCCACTAGGAGTGCTGCCTGCCTAGTGGAAGGATGTGAGGCAGAAAGTGAAGCATGATTGAGTGAGCACAAAGCTAGGACTGATGTGCTGGAGGGAGGAGCAGTGGCTACTGTCAGGCTGACTGTGGTTCTCTCACAGATGCCTTGCCCATCTCCAGCATCCTAATGTTGAACAAACCGTTTTGTAGAAAAGGCCATTAGAAGCATGGGTGGGGCTCAGAATATCCAGCTGGTGGTTGTCTTGTTTGCAACCCCAGAGGCAGTAGTAACGTTGTTTGTTGCTTCTTCCTCCTTCCTTCCTTCCTTCCTTCCTTCCTTCCTTCCTTCCTTCCTTCCTTCCTTCCTTCCTCCTCCTTCTTTTTCTTCTTCCCCTTCTTCCTGAACCAGAGATTCAAGGGCAAGTCATTTATTTGAGATGCACACAGGAGAAAAAGGGAACAATAAAGACTGAGTTATTAAGCCACTAGCACAGTAGTTGACCAGAGCTTAACCCCATGAGGAAATACTTGGAAAAGGTACAGAGCCCATGACTTAAAATTATCCCACCTATGGGACAAAGGAGCTGGGATATTTATATAGCAACTCTGTAGAGTCATTGCTGGAGGGCTGCTTCTGGGGTGGTTATTTCTCAGCACTTTGAGTCTGCTGCCCATGTGGACACAATGGTCTTCTGTGGCTGTGAAATGTCCAAGTAACACAGGCAGAACCCACAGGGCTAAGGAGTGTTTTCTCTCACCTTCTCCCTCTCTTCTCCTACCAGTTGCTTAGGAATCTCTGAGTATAGGAAGCATCCTCTATTTCTTTTCAGATCTCACACAGAACCTACTGCAATACTTTGCACATAGTAACGATCAATAAATATTTATGCTTTGTTTAATTAATGACACCACAAGGCAGCTTTTTTCCTGATGGTCTACTGGTATTGCCTCCATCTATCTCCAATTTCCTGGGACAGAATGAATTTCGCATCGTTACATTTTTATCCACTAAGTATGTAAGAGAAGACTATCTGATGTTTATATTTTGCAGTACTTCTCATTCAGTTGCATTCATATATGAATAAAAAGTCTCCGCGAAACTGCAGGCCCTATATTTGTATCTGTCTTTCAACTTTGTCTCTCTAAGAAGCTGGCTCCAAATTGAGGGAATTTGGAAGCTCCTGGAGTATAGATTCTTATTAGTTTCCCTGCCTGACTCAGCATAGTCCTGTGCCAGCAATAATAGCTTATTCCCTGTGCACTCAGCCTTTTCTAGTCCTTGAGCCAATAAGAATGAGGCTTCATGTTATATTAGAACTTCCTGTCTGTGAGGGGAGCATGGAAGGTCTGCTAAGAGACTGTTGCCTTCATTGCACTCTGCAGGTTAGACCACCTAGGTTCAGCAAAAAATTATCATGGCTCCAGGAGCCTTGGCCCAATCCTAGGCCAATAATCATAGGCTCCTATGTTTTATGGGATCCCTTTCCTATTGGTTGCTGACTTCTGCTTTATTTCCCAACGCCTGACTTAACGCCAATAGAATCCATGCCATTACCAGTCAACTGCCTTTCAGAAGACAGTCTTTGCTTGGATACCGACAGCATGGTGTTTATCTGTCCCATCAAACTGGGTTCCTCAGACAGGACAAGAGAAATTTTCCTATCTCTTTGCAATTGGGAACTAGGTGATTCTGATCCATGCACTTGACCTCCAGTAACTTTTACCAGCCTTGGCTAATCCCAAGTTCAGCAGCTCTATCTTCTTTGTAGTGATCTCTTGGAGCTGTGAGGACATTCGCAGCATTGTCAGTAGGCAAATTTTGTTGATGTTTCCTAGATCTGGAGTTCCACATTGCTGCTTTTATCCATAGACCAGTAGGTACTGTTGGCATCTTAGTGGCCAACAGAAGGTTCTGGGGGAAAAAAAAAAACTTGCATGAATGCCTGGTTTACACCGTAAGGTATCCAGATTTCTCCAATCATAGTTGTTTCTGGTGTGGCCTTGATGGCTTCCTTGATAGTGTCATTACTGAAGAATGTCATTTCCATTTGAGATTACTGGTCATCTGGCAAATATAGGTTGGGGCTATTTTTTATGTCCTAGGAGTCAATATATACCAGACAATGTTCTCCTACCATTTTCTCTAGAACTTTAAGATATTGCCCACTTTTACAACTATTTCCTCAAAAGATATTCCTCTCTCCTCTTTCTCTCCTTTTAAGAAGCTCTGATGGTTAATCTTGATGCTGCCTTGATGACATTTAGAATAAGCATGGAACCGATTCTAGGCATGTTTATTGGATGTTTCTAATAAATGAGGTAAAAATGCTCACCTTAAATGTGGGCAGCATCCTTCTGTGATCTGGGGTCCCCAACTGAGTAAGAAGGGGAAAGTAAACTATAGTGGAATGTTCATTGCCCTCTGCTTCCTGACCCTGCATGCCATGTGACCAGCTGCCTCAACTACAGATCTGATGTGACCAGCCACCTCACGCTCGGGCTGCCCTACCTTCCCTTCCACAAAGGACTGTACCTCAATCTCATAGCCAAAGTAAACCCTCTTTTTCACTTGGTTTCATAAGATATATTGCTACAGCAACAAGGCAGGTCACTAATGCAGAGGCCAGTCCACTTCCAGTGTTTTCTTTCTCATGTCTTGGTTCCTGCAGCCTAATCTCTTTGAGTTTCTGAATGCAGCTGTTACTATTTCCAGGACAGTTGGATTAAGTAGGACCTTACCTTTATTTTCTGAAGTTTACATGTGTTTCTCAAAAAGCTTTCCAAGTATTTAGCAACTGCTGCAAAAGCCCAGGAAGTATGTTTTGGGTGGATGCTTTTCAAAGTTATTAATTCTAGAATCTAGAATCTTAGAAACCCCATATCTGGGGTTGACTAGTAGACAGCTGACCCTAGATAGAAGTGTTATTGAAAAAGTCCCAACAAGTATGTTCCTTGGAGCCTGGAAAGGTAGCAAAGGAGAAAGAGTCATACAATTTCCATTTAAATTGGGATTCTTCTCCCTGGAAACCCCAGGCCTCTCTGCTGGTCTCCTGCTGCTTGCTACCTTTTTTGCAGACTTTTCGGAGGATGACATGATTATTCCCTAAACGTATCACTGCAGCTCTTCCAGCACACTCTCTCTTCTAGGAATGTCACAAATGAATTACCATGAGGTGTTGGCAAAGGGCCTCAGCCAGCAGGAGCCAATTATTTTTTAAACATTTCCAAGCAAATCAGATCAGTGTTTCACAAGTTACTGGCCAAGAATCTTCAGAAAGTTGTGTGCCCCTCTTTTGCTGTGAATACATCGCTGACCTAAATATGTACAAATTATATCTTTCCTATGTCCCTACTCCTAGCTTTGTTCTTTTAAGACAACAACAGCTTCCACCCATTTGCGGTGATCTAAGTGGATCATTTCATTTACCCAAGCTGTAAAGGGATGTTTGATCAGAGTAGATCATTAAATTTCTTAATTAGGTAGCACAGAGTCCCCCTTTGCCAGATGGATGGAGCGGCACCTATTTGTGACACAACTTAATCACACTTTGCTTTGCTGTCAAGGCCGTGCTTCAGGAGGAAATATGCTCCCTTGGCTAGATGTAACATACGCGGTCCAAATCTGGCATCTCCAACTGAGAGAAAGAGGCTTTGTTGAAATGGAACATGTAGGAATATATGTCGTGGTTAAAATACATTAGCAATCTGCACAGGGGAAGATTCTGCCAGATCTGATTTGCATCCCTAGCAAAATTATTTGTTTATGGAAAGCCTGGTCTCTGCCTTTGTTACTGTGCATGTCAAATGGGTATTCAGGACTATTTTGCCTGAGGTATAAAAGAGGGAAGTTGTGGTTTATATTTGTTTGAAGTGTCAGGTTGTGGGAGATGGCCAGCTTTTGAGGGATGGGTGTTTTTGTCATTTAGACAACTACCCTAGCACTTAACATGTCCATGTTAGGTGATATTCTCCTTCCACTTAGAGTAAATGTTTCCCCATAAAGATTCATTTTCTTTCTTTTTTCTTCTTTATTAAGAGAGGCAGAGGTCTCTTGGCTACCCTTACCCATCTCTGATTACTTTTTATTTTATTTTATTTTTTACTACTGGCAAATATGAGTTTATTGAAACAAAGCACTCAGTAGAAATGGCTTTGGAACTCACGGGGGGGGAAATGCTTGAGAAGTTTCAGAATGTATTTTGTCTAAACAGAGTTGTTCTCTTGGATTTTATGGATGTCACCTCAGAACAGGATCTAGAGTCTGTTGTTCATATCATCATGCAGGTTGTTAGCTCAGGAGATCACTGGAGCCTGATCTCCCCCACCCCCGCATGCTTTTCTCAGTGTGCATCCCAACAGTGAGAGGGGGTTCTGCTGATGTTGTTTGCTTGCTTCTATTTTCCCTTTGAGAGGAAAAAATATTCCTGCTCATTGAGATCCTAATTTAGGTTCTTTTCAGTTATTTCTAAGCCACTGAGTAGAAGGCATCGCATTAACATTAAAATATAAGCGTTGATGTTGTTAGTTGTCACGTATTCACATCTCAAGTACATGAATAGACTGCACTTTCTGCCTCCAGGTTTTGGGTTATTCTACTTCGCAGGCACAAGGGATTGGTCCTGATCATCCCTTCCTGTTATGCCAGGCTGGTTAGAGCCCCTGAGCTGCTGAGAATTGAAGTTCCTTCTCTGACTGTCCTGCTACAAGCTAGAGTCATCTGAGAAGGAGACATAATTGAGAAAATGCTTCTGTAAGGTTACCCTATAGAAAGCCTGTGGAGTATTTGTTTAGTTAGTGATGAATATGGGAGTGTCCAAAACTTTGTGGGTGGTGACACTCCTAGGTAGGTGGTCCTAGGGTGTATAAGAAAGCAGTCTGAGCTAGCCAGAAGGAGCAAGAAGTAAGCATCACTCCTCCATCGTCTCTGAATTAATTCCTTTCTCCAGGTTCCTAAGTTGAGTTTTGGCCCTGGCTTGTCTGGATGAAACTGTAAGATGAGATAAACCCTTTCCTCCCTAAGGTGATTTTGGTCATGGGGTTTATCACAGCAATAGAAACCTTAAGACACTGACAGCCCACAATCATGGCTTCCTGCTGCCTGGATTGTGCTCTGCAACAGAGATGTGAGTCTGAGAAGGTCACATCTGGGACACCCTGAACAGTCATGCCTTTAGAGAAGAAACAGGACAGAGCAATTCTCTCTACATTTTTTTCCCTAGAGAGAGCTTTGGTGGGAGGTAGAGCTGAACACAGGATGAATTCTTGGAATCCTTTAAAAATTCTTTTTAGGAATCATCTATGCAGCTATCTTCTCATCCTCAAACCCCTTTATGGCTGTGTAGAACAAGCCATTGTTGTCTATCTCAGTAAGCTGGGATGAAGTCTCTTTACTCCACCTTGGGGTAGCTCTGCGGGATATTTACAGAAGTCAGAGGATGCCCTTGGTGCTACCAAGCCCCAGGCACTCCACAGTATGAAATGAGATGAACTGTTAGCCTGTGGGGAGGGTGCTTCGATTCAGATGGACAGTATGTCCCAGCTGGGTGGCTCAGATCCCAAAATCTTAGGAAGATATGTGAATCAGCCCTTTCAGTTCACACACACTGCTTCTTTTCTCCTTGAGGACACACATAGCACCATGGTGGCTGGGCTGGGCTGGCTTCCCACAACAGCTGCAAGTTGCATCTGGAGCCACCAAGTCCCCTCCTTCCTTCAGTTTCGAAGCTATGTCTGGCTCACGGTGACAGTGAACTGTCTTCTGGGCTTCATCATCTACTCCTGCATCTCACTTCTGGTGGGAGTCTCCCGGTGCTTAGGATATCTCTGATCATCTCTTATCTAGTACGGGATCTGCACCAGTTGTTAATCCCAAGAGACTCAAATTGAGCCCTCCTAGCAGTCACTGCCAGGAGAAAGGACAGAAAGAGCACCTGCTAGGTCCAAATCCAGACATACTGAGTGTTGACACTGCTCCCTACAGCATCATCACAGATGAAAGGTTTCCATTAGCTTCCCCCACTTTACAGAGGGTTTTTACAGTCCACAGGCTACCAGGTTTAAGTTGTGTCTCTATTTCTCAAAAAGGCCATAGAGTGGTACAAATGGCATATGTTTTACATTTTCAGCATTCAAATTTGTAAGTAACTTTGGGGCTTGAATAGCAAATATATAATGAATTACACTTGTTTAATGTACATAGTAATACATACCTGTGAAACTCTTCCCACAAACCAAGATAATGAATATATTCCCCCAATTATCTCTGTGCCTTTTATACCTTTCTCCATAGCTTTTCTTATTCAGCATCATTATTTTATTTCCAAATGACACATCAGCAATTGCACATACTTAGGGGATGGTATGTAAAATTTTGACATGTATACACATTGTGTAAAGATAAAATTATATATAAATACCATATCCATCACTGCAAACATTTATCTTTTTTTTTTTTTGGCGGATAAAACAGTGAAAAATCTTTCCTTCCAGGCACTTAAAAATACATTTTAACAAATTCTTGCTAACTACAGTTACCCTAAGGTGCTCCAGAAAACTCCTACTAACTTCTCCTAACAGAGTTTTAAGCCAGTTTTCTCTCTATTTCCCTCTCCTTCTACCCTTTCCACCCTCCCATAACCACTGTTTGTCCCCCTACTTCTGTGAAACCAGCTGTTTTGGTTTCCATATATAAGTGAGAACATGCAGTTATTTCTTTCATTATTATACTATTTCACTTAACATAATGTCCTCCAGTTCTATCCATATTGCCATAAGTGTCATTCTTTCCCATTGAATAATATTCACTGTGAATATATTCTGTATTTAAAAAAATACTTTATACTAATCCCAGTTTGGCTATTGTGAATAGTACTGAAGTGAAGGTTGGAGTTCAGATGTCTCTTTGACACCAATATCCTTGTCATTGGCTACATACCTGGTAGAGGGATTTCTGAATCATACAATATTTCTGTTTCATCTTTAAGGAACCCGTGTGGTGTTTCCCATGAAGAATGAACTACTGTACAGCTCTATCAGCAATGTAGAAGAATTTTCCTTCCCATTCTTGCTACACTGTCTTCTACTTTATATTGTTTTGCGTTTATTTGATTGTGTATGTGCTTGAGGGTATATGTATATACATGTCACAGTGCATATGTGGAAGTCAGAGGACAACTTGTGGGAGTCAGTTCACTACTTAACCATGCCAGGGTTCTGGAGGCTGAAGTCAGGCCCCGGGACTCAGCAGTGAGTACATTTACCTGCTGAGCCATCCTTCTGATCTTATTTTGTCTTATTGATAGTAGCCATTCTAACTAGGGTGAGATGCTATCTCTCCTCCAGATGTGAGTTTGCATTTTCATGATAATTTGTGTTGGGTGTGTTTCCTTGTATCTCTTGACTGTTTACAGGCTTTCTTTGAGAAGTATCCTCTGTTATGTTCCATTGGTCTATGCATCTGATTCTATAGACAGCAGTGCCATGTGGGTTTAGTCACCATAACTTTGTAGAATATTTTAAAGTCAGATAGTGTGATGTGTCCAGCTTTATCCTTTTTCTCCAGCATTGCTTTGGCTCCTGGGGGTCTTTTGCAACTCTGTACACAGTTTAGGATTGTTTTTGTCTCTTTCACAAACACCATTATTGCTGACTTGATTGAGATTGCCTAGGATCTACAGATTGGTTTGAGCAGAAAGCATATTTTAGCAATATTAACTCTTCTAATTTATAAACATCAAATGTCTTCCAATCTCAAAGTGTTCTCTTAAGTTTCTCTCATTTGTGTTTGACTGATCTTATTTTGTCTTATTGATAGTAGCCCTCATGTGTCTGCTGGACATCATGAGGGAAAGAAAAGCCAGTGTCACTATGCTCTGTATGAGCTCCTGACTTGCAAACTCCATGAAGACAGAAAATGTTTTATTTAAAAACAACACTCACTCTGAGCGTGATGACGCACACCTTTAATCCCAGCACTTGGGAGGCAGAAGAGACAGGTGGATCTCTGTGAGCTCAAGGCCAGCCTGGTCTACAGAGGGAGTTCCAGGACAGCTAAGGCTATTAACATGGAAAAACACTGTCTTGAAAAACCAAAAACAACAACAACAATAAACAAACAAACAAACAAACAAACTCAACATTGAAAATTATAGAAAACTATTATATAACAGAAAACAGGGGAACACATAGTTATAAACTCACTGAAAATCTTGTCACATTAGATGTCTTAAGCCCAGCATCACAGATTAAACTGCAAAATCATATGTGGTTGTACATCACATGTATCAATGATATATCTTATATATAAGCTAGGAAAAAGAAACAGCAAAATTCTATAAAAGTGATAATATAGAATATTCATGGATATGTGTTTATTAAATAAACTAAACAATGTGTCATAGGACCACAAGTTTGTCTAGAGATCTGAAGTAGTGAAGTAGCAATATGGGCACGCCTGACTGCCAAGCACTGGCCCCTGAGGGGTAAAACTTTCATATGGGCCGACAGCATTTCTGGTAATATTAAAAACTGGTCAAAAGAACTTCTGTTTCTGTTCAAAGTAGAGTAGGAAAAGTCAGAATTGACAATTTTTTTTAACAGGTTTAACAGGTTTATTTTTTTTAATAATTTATTTTTTATTTCTTCAAGTTACATCTCAATCACAATCCCCTCCCTACTCCCCCCTCCAGTCCCACCCTTCCACCCTCCTCCCCCTCAGCCCCACCATCCTCTTCCCTTCTTCTTTTTTTTTTTTTTAGTTTAAGGTATTTATTTTTCCCCCCCAACAGTTCTCCCTTTCAGTCCAAATAATGGTTCTTTTTCTTATAGCTATAAATACAATACAAAACAACAGAAATAATGAATAGGCCACGATTATAAGAGTTATATGGCTTAGCATACATTCCCAATGTCCAGTCCATATGTATTTGGCACCTGACTTTAACATTCTACTATCTAACCATCTCCATGAGTTTAAAGTTCTATATCTAACTCAGCTTTCATACTAACTTGCCTCATAATTTTAAAAATATCTTCTTAGATCCAGAACACCCTCTTGATTCCTAAACAACTCAAAATTTAACTATGAGACTCTAGCTATCTATTCTTCAACCACCTCAGAGACCTGAGAGGGATAAATATATCTGATTATATAGGAAGTGCAGGGCCTGCAGCTTCCAAAACTAAAAAATGACATACCAGTGGCTGCCTGGACAGTTCCCATTTTCTCTCCATACATTATAGCATCAATCTTCAGCCATTTGGCCCCATTTCTCTGACAGACATTGGTTGTAGAGCAGGAATTATGAAGGACTTACCTACCCTGTCTTGGCAGAGCTAGGCTGTCGACTTACCTGCTTCCAAGTTTTGTCCTTTTTGGACAGAAGTCTGTCTACAGTTGAAGCAAGTGGTTTTTCTTGCCAAGAGAATGGCTTACCACCAATTCAATCATCTCCCACTGGAGATTCTTCGATGCTCATCTTCTACTTGGAGTAATATAGGGGGTGCTGTCAGGAGCTGACATGTCTCGATATCAAAAAATCTTAAGTTAAGAAAACATCTTTGAATGGCATATTCTGCAGATCTCTTGAGGTTTTTGAAGATGCCCTATCTATCTCTTATATTTAGATAAGCAAATATTGCTTGTCTCTTAGCAACTTGATTTCTGAGTAGCTTAGAAAATAACTGTGATAGACTGTCATAGTAACTAACAAAATGACACGTTTTCATGACTATTAGTTTCCGTTTCTTAATTATCCTAAACAGTTTATGTCGGTTGGTAGCGAGAGGTCAAAACTTGACATTTCATTTTTAAGTATTACTACAAACATACCTTTAAGAAGCGTTACCCTTAATTTTGTATCAATATACAAAGATCAATACCAATGTGGCCAAATATAATCTTAATTTTGTATCAATATACAAAGATCAGTACCGATGTAGCCCAATACAATGTTAATTTTACATTAATATACTAGGGTCAATACCATTGTGGCCAAATATAATCTTAATTTTGTATCAATATACAAAGATCAATACCGATGTAGCCCTATACAATCTTAAATTTGCATTAATATACAATGATCAATACCAATTTAGCCAAATATAATATTAATTTTGTATCAGTATACAAAGATATAAAGCTATATTCAATAATCTGTCCTTTTTTCTTGTTCTTTCCTATACTATGTCTATGTCCCATTTTTCTCAAGTCTGTTCACTCCTATATAGGAGAGAAAGGAGGATACAGAAAAGCAAAAGAGAGAAGTCCCTGGGTCTAACCTCCAAAGCCCATTTAACAAGACCATTTAACAGCTTGTAGTCTTTTCCCCTAAATAACAAAATTTTCTGTTATCTATCAAATAACCAAAGGGGGAGAACACCCTCCCCACCTTCTGGGGATGGGACGTTGTTCTCTTAAAATGACTTCCTGCTGATCTGGGACGTAGTAAACCTGTTTGGGGCCCAAATAAGAATGGAAAAATGGTTAAAAATGTTAATAGAATCATTTGATGTTCAGTCCCTTTGTGATCAGCTATTTAGATGTCCTACGAAGTTCATAGACAGAAGCTGATCTTCAGAACTTTACTGAAGATCTGGCTGGAGTAGTCTGTGGAGCTGAACGATCTTAGCGATTTTGAGTTGTGGTTATAGACTTTTGAGGAAATTGCTATTGAAGAAGTCTGCAAGGATGGATCATATGGGCCACTCGTCTTCTTTGGTGTCTGATCTGTTTTCTGCTGAGGTTTCCGTTGTCCAGTTGTCCCTGGATTCCTTGAATGGATGCTTTAAATCTCCTGGAAAGATAAGAACAGAGCCCTGCCCTAATCCTAACTCTGGGACAATTACCTTTTTTGGGGGGGGTCAGGTAATATTTTTCCTGGAGCAAATTTGGTTTTTTTTGATAATATATAAAGTATTACCTTTCAATCCGGATTAAAGAAGAAATTATTTTGATATTTTGGAGCTAAACAAACCTTTAGTGTATATATTTTGAGATCTCAAAGGACAATTTGTTTGAATTGCAGCCTGCCTTTTGTAAGTAGCTTTTAAACTTAAATCTTTCCAAATCCTATGTGCCTGTCTCTGCATTCTAAATTTTGGGATCAAAGACATGTGGTTTCCAATTGATGGGATTAAAGATGTGCTCCTCCACACCTGGATCAAAGTTTTTCTCTGTTTAGAGCTTGTTTTGTATCAGGTGGCCTTGAGCTCTGAGATCTGCCTGTTTCTGTCTCTAGTGTGTTGGGATTAAGGGTGTATTCTTCCCCAATGATGTGACTAAGGGTGTGCACCATCACCACCCTGTTTCTTGTAACTCTAGAATTTATAAGACAACTAACTCTATAGTGATCCTCCTGTCTCTGCTGGAGGTAAAGGCATGGGCTAACACCATGCATTATTTTACCTTAGCTCTAAGTTTTTTCAACACTTGGAGGTTTGTAAAACCAGGTTGAACAGCTGTCACCTTACTTTTTTTACAGTGTTTTAAACCTGTAACCTGCTTTTTAATGCCAAACCATGGAAATAGCCTATACCTCTACAAAAAAAACCAAAAAACAAAGAAAAAACTTTTAAGCTGCTATCAAGTTTGTGTAATCTCTGTAGCCACCTGCAGTCTAACATTCTAATCTGAAATTAAGGCCATTTTCTTTTCATGCCAGTAAGGTAAATTATAGTTTGAAAATTTTATATTGTATTTTTATTATATTTTTAAGCTTATTAATTCTTTTCTTAAAATAGTATTATTTATTTCTAGAACATAGTTTCCTCCCTCCTCCCCTCTTGGCCCCTCCCTTCATCTCTCCTTCCCTCCCTCTCTCCTTCCCTCCCTCCCTCCCTCCCTCCCTTTCTCCCTCCCTCCCTCCTTGTTCCTCTACTTGGTACTCTCCTTCTCCT
>CAJQZJ010032812.1:2916888-2939415 GCA_907164525.1 Lophiomys imhausi
GGCCTCAGTGCGCCTGTTGCTGACTGCCTCAGATGCTTGGGTGCTAGCGTGAGTGACCCACCCGCCCCAGTATTTGTGGAGAACACACTGTCCCGGGCTCTGTTTGCTGGCAGTCTTGGCTCCTAATTGCTTTGCTGTGACTGGGTTAGGTCTCTGCCTCTCTGCTACAGTGCACACTGTGGCACCATGTTGGAAACTCCGGAAAAAATAATCTCACTTACCTTTGCTCTTGTGGTGCGGCTCGAGTGCAGGCTGGATATCAGGCAGACAGGCGGGGCTGCTGGTCTGTGGCTGGAGCCGTGGGCTGGATCCGCTCCTGGGCTAGATCTCTAGCCAGAGCTCCTCTCCAGATGGGTGATGGAGCTGGCTGATCTCAGGGTTGTGTTCCTGGGAACTGCGTGGGCTCTTTTACCTGGTGACCGGTCTCAATGTTCGCTGTGGGCATTCAGACACCGTCTGTGTTTCACTGTAGGCTAGGGGACCTCACATTCACTCCACAATGACTAATCTCATTCACCTACTACTCAGATGCACTGCTCTATGGTCGGCGCCATCTTGGATCCAGAAGAATTGACAAATTTATTCCTAGACTAAATGCTGCTCTGATGCTGTCTAAGAAATCTTAAAGGCAAGATTTAAAAGAACCCTCGAGTTTCCAAGTATCTGAACTTAGTTTCAGGAAAAGAAGCAAGAATATTTTTATAAATACACAAGTATAAATCCTGACAGTACTCACCAAGGTACTTTATCATGTTTGGCATCAATAAAAAGCCAATATGAATTCAAAGAAGCCAAAAAAACAGAACTCCTAATGAGGAGGAAAATTAATCAATTGAAAGCAAACAGAAGATACACAGATGTTAGACTAGCAAAACAACACCCAGAACTTACTTCCATATGTTGAAAAAGTTAAGTAAAGACATAGAAGTTATTTTACAGGCAAAAATCATGATGTCTAAAATTTAAAACAAACAAAAATAATTTGCTAGATCGGATTAGCTATGTACTACATAAGATGAACAGTGTGTTTGTGGAAGAAGGGTTTTAAGAAATAAATCTGTCATCTGTATTAAAATGAATGAACCCGGAGGTAGAAGAGAAACTCCTGATAACAACGTATGTTAAAAATCTACAGCAAGCAACAGATTTCCAAAATGAAACACATAGAGAAACACATGGAGAGGCTTTTATGAGGGGTGGAAAAGCACAGAATCTAATATTAATGTAAATGGAGTCCCTGAAGGAAGAAGAGAGAAGGAACATGTAAAGAAAGAGTGATCAATTTTTAATTTTTTATAAGAAACGATAGATCCACAAATATGAGAAGATCAATAAGTCTCAAGCACAGCAAGCAGGAACTTTCCATCAGAGCCCATCTTAATCAAGGTGCTTTAAGAACCGGTGCTAAAAGAGGAACCTTCAAAGCAACGCAGGATGTGCTGTGTGTGAAGTGAAATGCTTTTCACGCACAGCAACCTACTCACAGATGACAGTAGAGCTCTCATCTCAATCGAATCCAGCAAGAAGAGACTGGATTGACACCTTTAAAGCAGCAAAGGGCACAAACAGCTAAGCCACACAGCACGGGTAGTCTACTTAAAGAATCATAGCACTTCCCCTTGGATCGTCTCTAAAGATAAAATTACAAATGGTCAGCAAACCTGAAAAAAGTCATTAGTTTCAGTGGTCACCAGGGAAATAAGTAAAAACTGTGATGAGGAAACAATTCATACCAATCAGAGTTACTATCATTAAGCCATCAAACAGAAGAATAGAAAATAAATGTTGATGAGATACGGTAACAAGAAATTGATGGACACTGTTTGGGGAGGAAGAATGCAAATTAGATCAACTATATGGGAAGCAGTACAGAGGGTCTTTAGATATACAATTAGGCTTTCTGTTTGGTTGAATTATTCTTCTCCAGAGTGTTTTTTAAAAACAAATGAAATCATCACACCAAAGAGATGTCTGCACACCCACACTTATTGTGACACTATTCACAATAATAACTAAGCTATGAAACCAGCCCTCATGCCTAGCAACAAATTAATGGATAAGAAAATGTGTTTATATGCCCAGTGGAGTACTATTCAGTCGTAAAGAAGAATAAAATCTGTCACTTGGAGAAATGTGGCTATAACTGGAAGTAGAAGAGAAATAATTTATAATAACTTTTGTTAAAAACCTGCAAATAACATCATATATAGTAAGAGGAAGAATTATTGCTGTCTTCAAAAAAGGAATAGGGCAAAGAAGTCTCTGTTACTTTTGGTCAGTTTTTCACTGGAAGCTGTAGCTATTGCAATAAGTGAAGAAAAACAAAAAGTATTCACAGTGGAAAAGGTAATACAGTCTTTGTAGATGGCATGATTGCATACATAGAAGATGCAATGACAATTTAACTTACAGTAGTTACTTGAAAAGGGTAATACAGTCTTTGTAGATGGCATGATCGCATACATAGAAGATGCAATGACAATTTAACTTACAGTAGTTACTTGAAAATATTGTAGTAATATTTTCTGTAGCAAAAGAAAAGAAATGCTTAGACATAAAAGTATCTAAAGATAACACTACTAGTCTATCAAAAACTAGATTACTGAGATAAATTAAAGACTTGACTACATGGAAAACAAAAGCTATGGTCCTAGGACAAATTACTCAATTTTTTTTCATTTATTTATTTCTTCAAGTTACATCTCAATCACAGTCCCCTCCCCCCCTCCTCCCAGTCCTACCCAACTACCCTCTTCACCCTCCTATCTGTTTTTTTTTAATTTAAGGTGTATCTTTTTCCCTCCAACAGCTCCCCCTTTTAGTTCAATACAAGGCTGTGGGTCTCTGTATCTGTTCCCATCTGCTGTAGGAAGAACCTTTGATGATGATAGCTGAGCCAGGCATTGATGTACGAGAGCAGAATCTGACTCAATATTTTAACGAAGCTAGTTCTTATCAAGTTTATAACCAATTTATGTAATCTCAATGACACCCCAGAAAATTGATTTAAACCACTGGAAAATACCAGGGACCTAACAATGCCAGGAAAATGGTGGAAAAGAGAAATAAAGGAAGAACTGGCAACATCAAATCTCAGGATCAAGATATTTTAGATATTTTAAACTAGAATGGTCAAGATGGTTGGATGTTGATAGCCAGGGAGAGCCAGGAAAATTAGCAGACATCCTAGAGACAGACACCTTACCATATTGACATCTGGTTTTCCATCTAAGTACACAAAGTTTTCCATCTAAGTATACTCTCAGAAAGAGAGAATACTCTTTTCCAAAAAAGGGGCTAGAGTATTTCCATGTTTATATGTGAGGAAAAGAAAGAAGAAGAAGAAACAGGGTGATGAGAATGATGACCAAAAACTCAATCCACATCTTCCACATCTTGCTCATTAAAATAACTGATTCACAGTAGATCATAGATCAAGCTAGAAGTTTTACATGTATTTATTTGGTGTGTGTGTGTGTGTGTGTGTGTGTGTGTGTGTGTGTGTGTGTTCACACACATCCACAACATGGTAGCACATGTATGGAGGTCAAAGGATAACTTGTGGGAGTCAGTCAGTTCTCTCCTTCCACCATGTGAGTCTCAGGGTTGGTGGCAAGCACCTTTACCCTTTGACTCATCTTGCTGACCTCATAGCCCTGAATATAAAACCTAAGCCTCTAGTCCTTGTAGAGGAGAATATAGGTAAAAACCTTTGTGAGCTTAAGTGGGTATCATTCTTAACATGACATGGCATGGAGAGTATGGTCTAAAGTAGAGGAAGACAAAAGAAAAGCTAGACTTCACTGTAGTTTTGAAGCTTCTTAAAGGTATGATGAATCAAGAACTGACCGAGACTGTAGAGCTCACACAGTACTTAGCTGCAGAGCTCACTGCAGTGCAACTTAGCAATTTGGGCTTAACTTTGGAGATTGTCATCCTCATCTGTGTGTTTATTAAAACTAACTGTATGCGTTTGAATTGATATGTGCCTCACAAAAGAATGGAATCATATAAGAAGGTGAACTGGGGACTGGAGAGATGGTTCAGTGGTTAAGAGCACTTGCTATTGTTACAGAGGACCCAGGCTTGGTTCCCAGCACTTACAGAGCAGCTCAAAACTCTCCCAAACTCTAGTTCTAGGGTATCTGAAATGCTCTTCTGAACTCTGTGGACATCGGGCATGCATGTGGTATAATACATATATGCAGGCAAAACACTCATATATATATTATAATAAAACTAAATATTTTTAAAAGGTCAATCAATTTAAATGTAATCAATAGTCTATCTTTAAGCCTCACATGATCCAGGATTTAGAAATCCCAATATCAAAGCTAGCCAATTGAAAGGTTTTTATTCATTGGTGGCAGCACACATCCCTCACAAGTATTTCTTCAGGCCTTGAAAAACAGACAACTTTATTTTCCTTTGGACAAAGAATAAAGTGTGAATTAATTTCTTTATAGAGTTTTTAGACTATTACAGGTATATAATGCTCTCAAATGATGAAGCAGTTTTGGGGAATATACTTCAAATGGTCTTTGGGGTCACATATCCAAATATAGCAGTTGAAGGCTAGTGACCTGCACTGGGGTTAAAGTCCAGTACACTGTTCATCTTCCACCACTCAGTTACTGCACCACAATGCAGATATAGAGGCCAGACAACCTGCTAGAGGGAGCCTGTTCTCTCCTTCTGCCATCTGGGGCCCAGGGATTGAACTCAGGTCATCAGGCTTTTATCAGAACTTTTACCTGCTGTGTCATCTTGCAGCCCCAACTTTACTCATTCTTAGGGAAAGAGATGACCATGATAAAGGATGCATGCACATATAGGAGGAGTATGAGAGAGCACCAAGGGAAGGAGGAGAAAAGTCACGAGAAGCCTTCAGCTAAGAATAAGAGCTACCACTGAGCAAAAATGTATCTGTGAGTTTACCAGCTGCAAGGAGGAAAATATGATGGATTTATTTAATAAAACAAAGCACATTCACTTATCAAGGATGGTAACCTGCTTCCCAAGCATTTAATCCAAGGAGGAACTCAATAAATAATACAGAAAGAATATCTGTGAAGATAACTGTACAAAAGAGTAAATGTCATTATTCTTATTTTCCTCTTAGTTAAACTAAGTCTATAGTGTTAAATACTATTTCTGGGGAGATGACTCTACCAAGAGGCTGTGTGTTATTTTCTTTTGGCACAGAGCCTCTCTTCAGCCTCATTCAAAGAAAGACCCATCCACAGCTAAAGACGAGCCTGGTCAACTCCAGAGACAATAGAAACTCCAAGGGCAAGCACAGCTGGGCTGTGTTTTGGAAGAGGATGACAACTCAAAGAGCAAGATTGGGGATCCCACCAGTTATCTGCAGCTTGGGGCTTCTTCCAGCTTTGTAGGAAAAAGGAAAAAAAATCAATAAATGATAAATTTGTTAATCTACAGGCAAAAGTAGGGGGAATTTGTAGCAGGATTTTGTCAGTCAAATGTCTCTGAGGGTCAGAGATTCTGAGTAACATACAATCGTGATTGGATGCTATGGCTTGAGAATACTGGTATACCTCCAGCTACCTCTGGATTTTTATCAAATTCCTGAATTCTTTTTTTTTTAATAAATAAATTTATTTATTTGTTGCTTGGTCCTCATATGACTTCTGAACTGGAGCGAGGGAGTGTTATGTAGGGACACTCCACTCCAGAGGAGCAGGATGGAAATTCCTGAATTCTTACCCAAGATGGGGAGACTTGCCTACAGGGAACAAGATTCAGATATATTATAACTCCTGTACCAACTTCAACTAACCAGTGATGACTGTGTCAAATACCACATGAAGCTTTTTGTTGGCCTACCCAGGTAATTTCTAAAAATAACATTTATTAACAGTAATATAATCTGTATTCATATATTAATAGGCATGAATACACTGAAAATAGTTAACATTGTTTCCTGTCCTTAATATTGGGTGCAAGCAATTGCACAAAAGTCTTCTAGCTGGTGTTGAATCAAGCAATCTAGGGTAGTTAACATCACGTCAAGGAGAAGGGGAAAAGGAGAGATTCCATTCCCCAGAAGCCCTCCTCTACTTGTCCCTCAGAGAAAGGAAACTGGATAGCCTGCAATCTTGTTTATTAACTTGACTAGTGGCTGGAATCCTGGGGTGTTACCTAGCAGAGCTGCCTGCTCCAATAGACACATTCATGAGTGAGAATTAAAATAAGGGCTAAAACTTGGTGGACACTGGCAAATATCCTCAGTGACCAGACAGAGGAAATGAATGAAGCTAACAGGTGTGGCAATGAGACTCAGTACAGAGTCTGGCAACCTGGATAAAGACTCACCTAAACACATTCAACACTACAATTCTGAAAAGTAGGCTGCGTGGAGGGGATATGTATGCTCACTCACACATAGGTCAGAGGGAAGACCCTCACACACATCTGTGATCAAATTGGCCCAGTTGGCAACTGTTGTATCATATCTGAATGGAGGACAGGGTGGCTGGGTATGCACTGGCTTCATGTTTTGCCAATGGCAACTGTATACATACACAAGCTCTTGCCTTGACTGTCAAAAGGAAAGGAAGGAGAGAGATGCTGAGTGATCAGTATGAAGGGCAGAGCTGTCATAGGAGGTCAACCCATTCTTCCAAGGAGGCAGAAGGCTCCACGAGATTCACCCGCAGAGCCAAGTTGGTTCCAAAGGCACTGCTTTGTACTTGCTTGTAGGCTCCATCAGATTTCTATTGGGAACCAAAAGCATTCTGACAGTCTAACCTAACAGAGGTGTCATGACGGTGACTTGAAAGGTCTGGAACTCCTGTTTGGTTTCTCCCCCCACCCATAGCCTTCCATCCTCCATTTGGAGACAGGGTCTCACTCTATATCCCAGGCTGGTCCAGAACTCACTCTGTACCCTAGTCTTGCTTCCAACTCACAACAATCCTCCTACAAAAGCCTTCTGAATGTGGAGATTATAGGTGTGAGTCACCACACCCTTTTTGTTTTAATATTCTTGCTGAACATACTGAAATTCAAACAGGACCAGTTCTCAGTCCAAGGATGAGCAGGCAGGCTGTACAAAGACTGTAGATAACGAAATGCATTGTCCTGTCCAATGGGGATATTCAAAGCTTATCCATCTGGATGCCAAAGAGCCTGTGCTAGCTGAATTAGCACAATTGGTATGGAGCTGTTCTTTCAGAGAGTAATTGGCCACCTGGTTCATGGCCACCCCAGTGATCTTAGTAAGATGGCATCCTCATTACAGTCAAAGCCATTTGTCCATCTAGCAGCCTGCATTCTGAGTACTTTGGGAGGCCAGCTACACATAGTAGGTTTTGGATATAGAACAATGTAGCAGTATCCTACACTCCCCTGAATAATCTAGGATTAAAATTTTCTCGGGGACACCCTTCTTCCCACTCAGAATCTCTTCACTTAGCTCTGTGGCCTTTGGGAAAATGACACCCCTCTCATTTTCCTAATGAACCAGGAGGGCACAGTTAGCTGTGAGAGAAACACCTACTGCATGTATAAGAATCTGCCAGAGGGAAGCATGGAGCCAAATGTCTTTCTGAACTTGCATTATTTCAAAGGGGGAAGTTCAAGATTACATCAGATGAAAGTTTGTTTAATTTTCAATTAGTAATTGTTTTTATGCAGTGTCGGTGGCATTGAGACTTTTATGAGCAGTGTCATTGATTGAATGATGCCCTCACTGGATGTTGATTGAGTGATCTTTTGATTCCATCCCTATTAACATGCTAATGGTGAGGGACACAGTCCCTCTCAAAGGCGCCTGCTATTCCAAGGATGGTGTCTCTGACCTGTACATTTCCCCTAAGATCTTGGAGGAGGAGGGGTGTCTGGGACTCTTCAATGGCTTCATTAGCATATTGTAGCTCAACTCCCAAGGGTGATACATTTAAAGAACATGGAATACAATTATAAAGATTTTTAAAAGGTTACAAATGGTGGGTGGGTTCGGAGACTGTCTAGATCTACATGCCAAGGGCAACTAAGTCAGTCCTGAGAACAGCTGGAACCCAAAGGCCAGTGCCTCTCTGTGCACTGAATTTACATAAGCTTTGAAGATATTTTTAGCTTCCCATGCTCCTCTTAATATTCTCCTGCTTCCCTGCCTCACAAAAAAATGGAAGACTGCAAAGCTTAGGAGTCTGAGCCTTTGGTCTTTAGAAGTCCTGATGTTGTTTACTCTCTCACATCTTCTGGGGGATGTGCAGAGGCAGAAATTGATGAAGCAGCCATTAGCCTGCCAGACTTAGAAACCTTTATATACAGGCACCAGGGGCCTGTGGGTCCACTCCATTCTAGAAATGTCTACTCATTTTGTATTGCTCATTTTAAAATGAGATTGGCTGAGGTGATATACCTTTTAAAGCCCCAATAGTGCCATACATATAGGAAGTCATTGAATGTATTTTCTTTCCTTCCTTGTTTCTCATCCCATGTGAAAACAATGCATTTGAGACTTTAAGTCAAGGTTATGGCTTAGACTATGGGAATCTTAGGTAAACATCCATCAATATTCACTATCTGTTCACTTACTTATTTCTTCATTTGTTTATTTAATAAGCTTTTATTGAGCAACACCATGTGCCAAGGATCGAGTTATTGGAGTGTTTGTAGTGCAAACATGAGGATCTGTGTTCCATTCCTAGAACCCACTTTAAAAGCTATGTGTGATAGCACATACATGTACCTCCCAGCACAGGGCAGGGGCAGAAACAAGCATAGTTCTGATACTTGCTGGTCAGCCAACCCAGACTATTTTGGGAGCTCCAGGAGTATGAGAGATGCCATCTGAAGAAACAAGGTGACTGGCTCCTTAGGAAGGATACCCAGTGCTGACTTTTGGCCTCCACATGTGTTGATTCTCACATCATCCATGTGCATCTACATGAACATTTGGGTGTGAGTGCATGTGTGGGAACACACACTAAAATGAACTAGTTCCTGTCTAAGTTTATAGATCTAGGTTTGTGTGTGTGTGTGTGTGTGTGTGTGTGTGTGTGTGTGTGTGTGTATGTGCGTGTATATGTGTGTATGTGTATGTGTGTTTATGTGTATGAGTGTGTGTATGTGTGTGTATGTGTATGAGTGTGTGTATGTGTGTGTATGTGTATGTGTGTGTATGTGTGTGTGTATGTGTCATGTGTGTGTGTGTTGGGGGGGGGATACAGGAACCTGTTGCAGGCTTATTTCATTCCAGTAACAAGCTGGTTCACAAATTTTGTCTTCCATGCATATATATCCAGAGCTAGAGGGTCTTGGTGCTAAGAGGGGACTGTATTTGAAAGTATTTGATGGAGCATAAAGTTAAAAAGGGAGGCTGAGCTACTGGAAGGATCAGCTCTGGACCTAATGAAGAACCTTCAGGGCATTGTGTAAGAAGGCTTTCCATCTCGGTAGAGTTGAGTATAGATATTCATCTGGCTTATCTCTCTTGCTAAATTTGATTAGTCATTGGCTGTGCAAACACTGCATTGGACCCATGTCTTTTCAAGTGGAAGACAGATGTGGAAGCTTGCACTAATCTCTTTCCAAGGATACCCTTAGGTCCTCCCTTGTTCTAATTTGGGAAGTCAAGACCCCCAAGTTCCTTTAAATAAGACTTTCCCTGAAGACCCTGGATTACTAAAGGAGATGCCTGACCATATATATATATAACTCCTGACTATATACATGCACATATATGTAGGTGCATGTGGATTGTGAATACATACATGCCTACAATGTGCACATGCATGTACGTGTGCATGCACGTGAGGCTAGAATATCATTTAGGATGTAACTTGTCTGGTGCTTTACACCTTTTGGAGACAGGATCTCTCCCTGGCCTGGAACTCTTCAAGATAAGGTTGGTTGGCTTCCCAGTGAGCATCAAGGATCAGCCTGTCTCCATCTCCCAAGTGCTGGGATTGCAAGTACACGTGACTATGACTGCTTTTGTTTATTTGTTTTTCCATGAGTTGTTCTGGGGATGATATACATGTCTTCACACATGCAAAGCAAACCCTGAGCTATCCTCCCAGCCCAGCCACCAGCTCTTTCACACCACATCGGCAGACACGTGCAAAGCAAACCCTGAGCTATCCTCCCAGCCCAGCCACCAGCTCTTTCACACCCACATCTGCAGATTTGTGTTGACACAGGCACAATGTACATTCACGATAACTGTTAGATGACTGAGCACAAGGAGTGAGTGCTAAGGAGATATCTATGCTGGTGAGAACTTAGACTCAGTCACCTAGCATCCCATGGTCTGATCTAAGCATTCCATGATTTGATGTTCTCTATAATGGCAGCAAGCCATTTGTATATCCTGTTATAACCTAGCTTGGCGCCGTTCCTATTCCTTTTCCCCCACCTACTCCTTCTCTCATTCCATATCCTTAATGTTGAGAACTACAGGTCCCAGGTCCTGTCTGTGACACCCCACATATCTCACAACTCCATTCAGTCTTCTCTTTCCATCTCCCTCGTGATGCTTCTCAGATACAGCCTCTTGGAGAACCTGGGCCTCGGTCTTACCTGGTTCTACTACTACTTCTCCTCCTCCTTCTCCTTATTTTTAAATTAATTTCATGTGATGGGTGTTTTGCCTACATGCATGACCAATGCCTGCAGTAGCCAGGAGAGGCATTGGTTGCCCTGCAACTGAAGCTACAGATGGTAAACCACATGTCAATGCTGGGAATTGAATCAGGTCTTCTGGAAGAGCACCCAGCCCTCTTACCTGAGGAGTTGTGTCTCTAGCCCCTGTGCCTGATGGTTCTTTTGTGCACAGCATCCATAAGAATAAGAATAGTAACATATTTCTTTGTGTCCTAGTGCCTAGCACAGGCTACAAACAACTAGAAAAGTCTCAGTAAACATGGAGCAAATGATGGAATGAATGAATGAATGAATGAATGAATGACTACATGAAGTCTTTTCCCCACCATTCTCATTTGAGTTTTTCACTGTAGAACACCAGCCAGAAAGGGCCCTGCCACACTTCTTGTAGGCAGGACAAATTTTGATTGAAAGTTTTATGGTTGGGTTGGTGTCCCCGTCCCTTTACTGGAAGTCCTGCCTGGCTACAGGAAGTGGTGACTTCAGGCCTCATATCCCGAGCTGCTAGGAGTCTTATCTTAGGGTAACCACCATAGACTCCCAGGAACCTCCCCTGGCCCAGAAATGGATGCCTCCACCGATTTCCATTCTCTCTCTTAGTTCTCCCTGTCACTGATTACCCTATACCTGATACCCATCTCCTTCCCCTCTCCATTGCCTCTCCTATCAAGTTCCCTCCCTCCATCTCCTTCAGGTGTCTATTTTATTTAAAGATGGAGCAGAAATTGAGGGAATGGCCAACCAATGACTGGCTCAATTTGAGGCCCACCCCATGGGAGAGAGCCGACCTCTGACACTATAAATGATACTCTGCTATGCTTGCAGACAGGAGCCTAGCATAACTGCCATCTGAGAGGCTTCATCCAGTGTCTAATGGAAACAGATGCAGAAACCACAGCCAGCCAATAGACTGAGGGAGCCAGATGGGTCAAGGACACCACAAGAAGACTTACAGAGTCAACTAACATAGGCCCTTGGGGGGCTCACAGAGACTGAACCATCAACCAAAGAGCATGCGTGGGCTGGACCTAGGCTCCCTACACATATATAACAGATATGCATTCAGCTTGTTCTTCATGTGGGTCCCCTAACAATTGGAACCGGGACTATCTCTGACTGTTGCCTGCCTTCGGATTGCTTTCCCATACCCAGGCTGCCTTGTCTGGTGTCAGTGGGAGAGGAAGTGCTTAGTGCTGCTGAGACTTGATATGCCAGGGTGGGTTGGTAATCCATGGGGGGGCTCCCCTTCTCCAAGGAGAAGGGGAGGAGAATGGAGGTCTGTGATCAAGCTGTAAAATGACTAAATTTTTTAAAATGACCCTGTATTGTTCAACTGGAGCAAAAGTATGGGAAAGTAGCTTTTCCATGGGAAACAAGAATACACAATAGATTCTCACCTCTATTAACTTCTTCTGACCTCTGAGTAGTGGGCCTGAGCTAAGACTCACCACCGATCCCTCGTGTTGGGCTGAGTGGTGGCACACAGGCAATAACCCTTTGGCATTCACTCATTCTTCCCCATCGTTATCCTGCCTGTTTCCCTCTCTTCCACACCTAGATCAGATGCAGAATCCTCAGCCTCCAGCTTGCATGACAGGATTGTCATCTGAGTCACTACCATCTCTGCCTGATGACTGGAGAGATAGTTTCAGACACTCTGAACTCAATTTGCAGGGCCTGGCAGGGAGCACCTCAAGCATTCAGTCATTACATAAAGTTGTCCTTACCAGTGCTTTCTGGGAAGGCCAATTAAGCTCTTTCTCCCGAAGCTGCAGAACTACTCACATGCCAAAGGGTCTGTCAGGGCTATGCAGATGCCCACTCCAGTGGGGGGGCAGGTGGGATACCCCTCCACATCAGAGGGCTTAAAAGGACCCTAGGAACTTCTTCAGCTGACCCCAACCTCCTTCAGCTTCCTAAGCTTTGTTCTCTTCATATTCTGCAACTTCTAGTTTTTTCTTGTCTCTACCACAGATCCTCATGCCACCATTGTTTTTATATGCAGAGTCTCTTCCAAAATTCATTAGGGCAGGGCTTATCCTAGATGAAAGAATATCTAGGACTTTAGACTCAAGAACTCTCCCATCTCCATTCTTCCTGAGTCCACTGCCCTCACCCTTGTCCCATCCTCATATATAAAATGCCCTTGTGTCACCCAGGGTCTATTTATGTGGGGAGAAATTAATTTACACCCATACATTACTGACTTAATATCTACCAGTCACCATAGGACCTACTTATTCTGTAGATGGGAGTGGAAGGGTAATGAATATGCATGACTCAAAGGCTTACCTCCCTAAGGGTAGGATTTGGGGCACAGGGTGCCTGCAGGATAATTTGGAACTAAGTTGATTTCTGTCATCTCTACCTGGAGTGTCAGGTCAAGGTCTTAGAATGATGGCACGGGTAGGGAAGAACAAAGCTACCTAGCCTCACATCTTCTTGTCACAATTGAGGAAAATAAGGCTCAAATAGGCTTTCACCTGGTCATTGTCAAAGTTGGCATCAAGACCGTCTTTGAGCTGGGAGTGATGACACACTGTTGCAATGCCAGCACTGTGCTAATGTTTAACCTTTCCTACACGCTTTCCCAAGGGTGTACCAAGAAGCACCCTAAGCTTTTCCAAGCGTGTATTCATTTGTTTAGCCTTCACACCCTGTGGGGTAAGCATTGTATTTATCCCCCATCTTACACAAGAGGTAACTAAGACCCAGAGAGACTCAAAGACAACTGAGAATGGGACCCTACAAGAGACACAATTTGCCGTATCTGTTGCGCTGTATTCATACAGCCTTCCCAATTGTATTTCCTGGATTTCTTTGAAGTCTTATTGTTGGAGCAATTTTCTAGCATTTTTCCTTCTTTCTCAGGCACCTGTGCCTTCTCACTACTAAAAATGCACCTCACATTGTCCACTCAGCTTGCACTAAAAGCCACCAACACCTCACAGGAAACCCTTATTCTAAGCAGGAGGAGCCACTCTTGCCTGACAGACCTGCCTGGATGCATCAGACTCATGTGGTTGGTTGTCACCATGACTGCTATGAAAGCTGGACATAGGATTCACAATTTCCATAGCCCTCCTTCAGTCCTTCCATGTTTGTGATATCACAGAAAAACCCTCCTTCCCTTATGATATCATCAGCACATCCAACTTCCCCCTTTCACCAAATTCTCATGTGCTCTGAACAGCAGCCACAGACCTTTTCACATGGCACGAGAAAAGAAATTAGACATGGGATCCAAGAGAATAAAATCATTCACTAGTTCACAGAGGCAGAAGCTATCTTTTCCCATCTGCCCTGCCTTTTCCCAAAAGACAATCCATTCTGGAGGCACATTATCATGCTGTTTCCCAAGGGGTAAGGTGGGAGTTCCACAAACTACCCCCTCCTCACCACACATCTACCTCAACTTCATGGAACCATAGCCAAGATCCTTCCAAATTGAAAACTACCACATGCACATAGTATCTCAGCTCAGCTATATTTTGTCTAGAGTGTGCATTTGTGTGTGTGTGTGTGTGTGTGTGTGTGTGTGTGTGTGTGTGTGTAGTGGGGAACCTTGAGTTGAGCCCTCATTGGAAACTTGGCTTAAAATAGTCTAAATGCAGACACAGGCTGGCCGCTGGCACCAGGTCCAGATAAGATGCCCTGTCTCCCTGTACTCAGAACAATGAAGCTCTTGGTGTAGCCCAGACATCCAGAATTGGAAATACATGGTCATGGGCCCAGTGCTGATTTCTGTATAAAATATGCCTGCTGGCTTGATTACATTTTGTAGAAGGGGCATTCAAATCTAGATCTGGCCAGAAAGTCACATAGAGCTTGTTGTTCCTTAACTTTTCCTCATTACGCAAAGATCCACAGCATTTATCAAGTGTTGCTTTGTCAAGATACCATGCTGGTTACTGAGCTTACACAAAGGAAGAGGAATCTTCAAATTCGACCCCTTTATAACACTGATGCAAGACAAATGAGTTCTATCATTTATAGATAGTTTGCTATTCCACCCCCTGCCCTGAAACAGAAGGATTGGAAAAAGTAGTTCATGTCTAATCTGGTGTACAGCTTGATCTCACCCCATAGGGTAGCCATCCTTTTATAAAATGCCAGTCTCCTAGGCAAAAGATGCTTAGTTTTACATTATTCATCTGTCCTCTTATTCCTCTTCTAAAGCAGAAGGAGGGAGTGGGCTTCATGAGACCCCTTAGTAGAGGAGGCCACCTCAGGTTCTCCATGCAGCCTTTCGGCTTTCCAGGGTCTCTCTCATCTTTGTTCTCATGACTGTTTTCTGTTTTGCTACCATCTTAAGTAAAGTCTGTGCTGTGTGTCATCTTTGGTCTATATAGACTATTTGTTTGGGTTTGGCTGAAGACCATATATCACACCAGTCACTTTTCAGGTGCTACAAGACCTCTTAAAATCAAGATGTGACTTCCAAATGGCTCCACATGACTGACGGCATCCCTAGCCTCCACCTTGCCTATGGTGACCTGTCCTGGAAAATTGTGCAGAAGAACACATGGATACTTCTAAGTCCTGACCTCACCTCACAGAAACCTAGGGTGGGTCAGGAAAGTACAGCCTCAGGCTTTCTATATACCTGTTCATTATGGCTTGTTCCAGCTTGACAAGTTGCTCTAATGTCTGCCTTAACTATATCAATGGTTTCTTTTTTTAAATTTTTTTTATTTCTTCAAGTTACATCTCAATCACAATGCCCTCCCTACTCCTCCTCCACTCCCACCCTCCCACCCTCTTCCCCTCAAACCCCCCCCATGGTTTCTTAAAGGTCCAGAATGGTATATTACTCATCTATTTATCAGCAGAAACTCAGTAAAGAACATAAGAAATGTTGAATTTTGAATGAATAAGCTGATGAAGGAATGAACACATAAAGACAAATTATCTCTGAGTTTCTGAAGCTCCACACAATGAAGTCTAAGTAGCAATTGTGATAGTCAGTATTGTCAACCTGTCAGGATCTTAAATCCCTAGGGGGATGGGCCTTTGGTTATGCCTGTGAGGGATTATCTTGATTACATTAATTGATATGAGAAGAACCATCTTCATTGTAGATGGGACTATTCCCTTGGCAGGGATGCTGTGCTATATATATTCCCTTGGCAGGGATGCTGTGCCATACATATAACTGGAGAAAGGGAACTGAGTACTGCTACCCGGTATTCGTTCTTCCTGTTTCCTGGTTGTGGATGCATCGTGACCAAGTGCTTCAAGCTCCAGCTGCTCTGACTCCCCCGGTATAATGGACTGTGCCTAGATCTGCAAGCTGTAACTCCTTTCTCCTTTAAGGTACTTTTGTCAGAGTGTTTTATTTCAGTAACAGAAAAATAAACTAAGAAAACATCCTAGCGTTTCAGGGGAGATGACAGATGTCCTTAGAACAATAAAAGAAGAGTTCTTGAGAAAGAAGCTAAGGGATGCCGGAAAATTTGAGGGGTCAGGCACTGTGTTATGAACATTTTCCACTCTTAAATTCCACATATCTTCTTTGAGGCAATGACTGTGTGCTGTTGTATCATCATCACCCTGTAGATGAGAAAGCAGGCCTGGAGATGTGCACTAACTTGGCCAAGCTCACACAGATGCAGGTTGTTAGAAGCTGGGTTTGGGTTTGAAACCAATGTTAAGGGGTACAGAGCTCTCTCTGCACAGTCTGAAAGGTTCTTGGGGAGCCTCGATAGTGACAGGCCTCCCAGGATCTCACAACTGTTAGGGTTGTATAAACCCCAAGCGGAATGGAGTTCTGATCTAATGGAGTCTAAAATCAGCAGGAATCCAACTCTCAGAGTAAAAAAGTAAAGAAAAGCAAATTTGGTATGGCTGGATCCTGAGGCAGAGCTATTCTAAGTTTTCTAAGATATCACCAGATTGACGTCCATAGTGTTTGCACAAGCCTGCACTCCCACCAGCAATGGAGGAGGGTTCCCCTTTCTCCACACCCTTGCCAGCAGGTGCTGTCATCAAGTCCCAGCCATACCACTTCTGGCTATACACCCAAATGACTCCTCACCAAATCACAAGGAAGTTTCCTCATCTATGTTCATAGCAGCCTTATTTGTAATAGCTAGAAACTGGAAACAACCCAGATGTCCCTCAACCGAAGAATGGATTAAAAAAACTGTGGTACATCTACACAATGGAATATTACTCAGCCATCAGAAACAATGAAATTATGCAATTTGCAGCCAAATGGAAGGAACTAGAGAAGCTCATCCTGAGTGAGCTAACCCAGACTCAGAAGGATGCACATGGCATCTATTCACTTATAGTCGGATTTTAGCTAAATAGTACAGGATATCTATACTACAACCAACACACCAAAGGGAACATGGATATAGACTTTTTTTTTTGGTTTGTTTGCTTGTTTTTTAGTTTTCTCTCCCTGGCAATGAGACACTTCTCACTGGTGGTACTACCTTGTAGGCCCCCGGTGTATGAGGAGGCTTTTGGCCCTCATATGACTTCTGAACTGGGGAGAGGGACTGTTATGTAGGGACACTCCACTCCAGAGGAGCAGGATGGAAGGATTAGGGGGTAGAGGGTGGGAGGGCGGGGCTGGGAAGGGGGGAAAGAGGACAATATGATGGAGATGTAACCTGAAGCAACAAATAAAAATTTATTTTTAAAAAAAAAAGAAAGAAAAGCAAATTTAAAAATAAGGAGGAAATTCTAAAAGAATCCAGTACTGTAAGAAGGGTCAGGTAATCGATGTCCTCTAGCAACCTCTCAACCATGAGAAAGGCCAGACTTGTATGTCATTGTGTGCCTTTAAATGCAGGCAGGCAGGGAATTCAGGATAATGCATCCTTGAACATGGCTAATGCACGGTGGAAAACATCTTCCTCCTCTGGGTTTGGCAATGTAATTTCATACTAAATTTACTGTAGTTTATGTAATTCTTTTCATTCACACCAGAAGGAGTTTCTGTGCTGCTTCCTTTTTCGGAACTTGGAGACTATCTATCTTTGCAAAGTCATTTCGGAAAAATAAACCAGAGGAGAAAAGATTAAAGCAGAGATCCTCTCAAGTTCCCTGCTGTCTGCCTGGACCAGTTTCCAGGCCTTATTCTTCTGTTTCTAACATGGATGTGGTAGATGTTGTTGCAGTAGCCCTGGCTCAGAGAAGCCCACACCTTCTTCAAGTGACATATCTTCTTGGAGGAATCCTGCAGCTTTCTCTCCCTGGGAAAGCTGGAGAGGTGAAAAGCAGGAGACAGAAAGCTGCCCTCTTCATAATTTTCTGAAGGACAAGGCAGGAAAGGCATCTCAGATACTACCTACAGGTCCCTCCTCTTCTCCCACTGGCTCCTAAGGATACTCCTGATTTCTTCAAATACGCTTGCCAGACAGTCACCAAGCCACCTACTACCCTCCGTGTCCTGGAAGAATCTACCAACCTCTGCCAAATAAGGACACAGGGCAAAGGAAGGACAGGATCAGTTCCATGAGAGATGTTGGACCCTGGCAATGAGAGTCTCAGGGCATTTCATTTGTCTTTTGTGCAAATCCTCTCTGGCCCAGGCCCCTGACTTGAAGTGAATTCAGAAGAAAAATCACAGACCCACAATGTTCTGATGAATCTTCATCCTACTTTTCTCCTGACCTCATCTGGTGCCATCAGCACACCTGCACCATGACTTCCTTCCACCTCTTTAATGCCAAACCTTTTGCTTCCTCCGCAGTAATGTTGTTTCCTTATAATACTTGGCTTGATGTTCAGCATTTAAGTCTATTGCCGATCAAATTTGAGGCAGAAACCCACTGTCTTCTTGTCAGCAGGGTTCTACCAACTATTCTTTTAAAAATAAGTTTCCAGGGTCAACAGAGAAAGCTTAGTGGTTAAAATAACTTGCTACTCTTCCAGAGGACCTGAGTTTGGTTCCCAACATCCTCATGTAAATTCATAACTATTTATAACTCCAGATACTGCAGGAGATTTGATGCCCTCTCCTGGCCGCTGTAGTCACTAGGCACACTCATGGTGCTAACAAACATTCACCCACATGAAATCAAAATAAATGTTTTTTAATAATTTATTTTTTATTTCTTCAAGTTACATCTCAATCACAACCTCCTCCCTACTCCCCCCTCCAGTCCTATCCTTCCACCCTCCTCCCCCTCAACCCTCCATCCTCTACCCTTTTTTTTTCAGTTTAAGGTATTTCTTTTCCCCCCAACAGCTCCCCCTTTCAGTCCAACAAATGATTCTTTCTCTTATAACTATAAATACAATACAAAACAACAGAAATAAATAGGCCACAATTATGAGAGTTATATGGCTTAGCATACATTCCCAATGTCCAGTCCGTATGTATTTGGCACCTGACTTTAACATTCTACTATCTAACCATCTCCATGAGTTTAAAGTTCTATATCTAACTCAGCTTTCATACTAACGTGCCTCACAATTTTAAAAATATCTTCTTAGATCCAGAACATCCTCTTGATTCCTAAACAACTCTAAATTTAACTATGAGACTCTAGCTATCTATTATTCAACCACCTCAGAGACCTAAGAGGGATAAATATATATGATTATATAGGAAGTACAGGGCCTGCAGCTTCCAAAACTAAGAAATGACATACCAGTGGCTGCCTGGATAGTTCCCATTTTCTCTCCATACATTACAGCATCAATCTTCAGCTGTTTGGCCCCGTTTCTCTGACAGACATTGACTGTAGAGCAGGAATTATGAAGGACTTACCTATCCTGTCTTGGCAGAGCTAGGCTGTCGACTTACCTGCTTCCAAGTTTTGTCCTTTTTGGACAGCAGTCTGTCTACAGCTGAAGCAAGGGGTTTTTCTTACCAAGAGAAAGGCTTACCACCAATTCAATCATCTTCCACTGGAGATTCTTTGATGCTCATCTTCTACTTGGAGTAGAATAGGGGGTGCTGTCAGGAGCTGACATGTCGTGATATCAAAAAATCTTAAGTTAAGAAAACATTTTTGAGTGCCATATTCTGCTGATCTCTTGAGGTTTTTGAAGATGCCCTATCTATCTCTTATATTTAGATAAGCAAATGTTGCTTGTCTCTTAGCAACTTGATTTCTGAGTAGCTTAGAAAATAACTGTGATAGATTTTCATATTAACTAACAAAATGACACGCTTGCATGTCTATTAGTTTCCATTTCTTAATTATCCTAAACAGTTTATGACGGTTAGTAACAAGAGGCCAAAACTTTACATTTCATTTTTAAGCATTACTAGGTACAATACCTTTAAGAAGCATTACCCTTAATTTTGTATCAATATACAAAGATCAATACCAATGTGGCCAAATATAATATTAATTTTGTATCAATATACAAAGATCAATACAATCTTAATTTTGCATCAATATACAAGGGTCAATATCATTGTGGCCAAATATAATCTTAATTTTGTATCAATATACAAAGATCAATACCAATGTAGTCCAATACAATCTTAATTTTGCATTAATATACAATGATCAATACCAATTTAGCCAAATATAATATTAATTTTGTATCAATATACAAAGGTATAAGGCCATATTCAATAATCTGCCCTTTTTTCTTGATCTTTCCTATTCTATGTCTATGTCCCATTTTTTCTCAAGTCTGTTCACTCCTACATAAGAGAGAAAGAAGGATACAGAAAAGAAAAAGAGAGAAGTACCTGGGTCTAACCTCCAAAACCCATTTAACAAGACTCTTTAACAGCTTGTAGTCTCTTCCCCTAAATAACAAAATTTTCTATTATCTATCAAATAACCAAGAGGGGGAACACCCTCCCCACCTTCTGGGGATGGGACATTGTTCTCTTAAAATGACTTCCTGCTGATTTGGGACATAGTAAACCTGTTTGGGGCCCAAATAAGAATGGAAAAATGGTTAAAATGTTAATAGAATCATTTGATGTTCAGTCCTCTTGTGCTCAGCTGTTTAGATGTCCTAAGAAGTTGGTAGACAGAAGCTGGTCTTCAGGGCTTTACTGAAGTTCTTGCTGGAGCAGTCTGTGGAGATGAATGATCTTAGCGATTTTGAGTTGTTGTGGTTGTAGACTTTTGAGGAAACAGCTATTGAAGAAGTCTGCAAGGCTGAATTATCTGGGCCACTCGTCTTCTTTGGTGTCTGATCTGTTTTCTGCTGAGGTTCCGTTGTCCAGTTGTCCCTGCATTCCTTGAATGGATGCTTTAAATCTCCTGGAAAGATAAGAACAGAGCCCTGCCCTAATCCTAACTCTGGGACAATTACCTTTTCTTTTTTTTGGGGGGGGGGGTCAGGTAATATTTTTCCTGGAGCATATTTGGTTTTTTGACAATATATAAAGTATTACTTTTCAATCCAGATTAAAGAAGACATTATTTTGATATTTTGGAGCTAAACAAACCTTTAGTGTATATATTTTGAGATCACAAAGGGCAAGTTGTTTGAATTTCAGCATGCCTTTTGTAAGTAGCTTTTAAACTTAAATCCTTCCAAATCCTATGTGCCTGTCTCTGCATGCTAAGTATTTGGATCAAAGACATGTGGTTCCCAACTGATGGGATTAAAGATGTGCTCTGCCACCCCTGGATCGAAGTTTTTCTCTATTAAGAGCTTGTTTTGTATCAGGCTGACCTTGAGCTCTGAGATGTGCCTGTTTCTGTCTCTAGTGTGTTGGGATTAAGGGTGTATTCTTCTCGAATGATGGGATTAAGGGTGTGCACCATCACCACCCTGTTCCTTGTAACGCTCAAATTTATAAGACAACTAACTCTGTAGTGATCCTCCTGTCTCTGCTGGAGGTAAAGGCATGGGCTAACACCATGCCTTTCCTGTATTTTACCTTATCTCTAAGTTTTTTCAACTCTTGGAAGTTTGTAAAACCAGGTTGAACAGCTGTAAACTTTAATTTATTTACAGTGTTTTAAACCTGTTACCTGCTTTTTAATGCCAAACCATGGAAATAGCCTATACCTCTACAAAAAAAAAAAAAAAAAAAGAACTTTTAAGCTGCTATCAAGTTTGGGTAATCTATGTGGCCACCTGCAGTCTAACATTCTAATCTGAAATTAAGGCCATTTCCCTTCATACCAGTAATGCAAGCATACCTTTGGTAAATTATAGTTTGAAAATTTTATATTGTATTTTTATTATATTTTTTAAGCTTATTAACTCCTTTCTTAAAAAAGTATTATTTAATTCTAGAACATAGTTTCCTCCCTCCTCTCTTCCTCTCTCCTTCCCTTCCTCTCTCCTTCTCTCCCTCTCTCCTTCCCTCCCTCCCTCCCTTCCTCCCTCCTTCCCTCCTTGTTCCTCTACTTGGTACTCTCCTCCTCAGATGATGTGGGCCCTCATATATCATATTCCCTCAGATCTTGTGTCATGTGAGGGCCAAGAGCTTCCACCTGTACTGGAGCTTGATAAGGCACACCATCTAGGGTGTGGTGTTCCACTAACCTGTAGCAGATTCCATGACTCACTCGTGGATAGAATTTTTCCTAGGATAGATATGCTAGGTTCCTATCTATTTGGGTGTGTAGGTTGTAGGATAGTTATCCTGTGATGTATGGTTAATATCCATTTATAAGGGAATACATACCATGTTTATCTTTCTGGAACTGCGTCAGCTCGCTTAAGATGAGCTTTTCTAGCTCCATTCATTTGGTTTCGAATTGCATGATTTCCTCATTTCTGATAGCTGTGTAGTATTCCATTGTGTAAATGTACCATAGTTTTTTTTTTTATCCATTCTTCAGTTGAAGGACATCTGGGTTGTTTCCAGTTTCTTGCTATTACAAATAAAGCTGCTATGAACATTGTTGTGGCAATGTCCTTGTGGTTTCATTTAGAATCTTTTGGATATATTTCCAAGAGGGGTATGGCTGGGTCTTGAGGTAGATTTATTCCCAATTT
>CAJQZJ010032812.1:2974415-3012816 GCA_907164525.1 Lophiomys imhausi
GGGGGGAGAGGATTGCTTTGGCTCACAGTTTCAGAAGGATCTAATCCATCACAGCAGGGATGGCATGATGGAGAACATCAGGCTATGGTTAGACTTTCAGGGAGAATGCATATGCTTGAATCTTGATGATGGTTGCACGGCATGTATAAATACACACACACACACACACACACCACACACATATATATATACATGCATACTCACAGACACACATATATGTTCACATAAACACCCACTCACATACACACACACACACAAATAAATGCAATAAATTACCACTTATCATGGAAACTCCCTGAATGGAGTTTAGTTTCCTCCCTGGTGCAGTTACTCCAGGATGTAGCCCTTGATGCACTGCACAAGTTCAAGATATTTGCAGACAGAGCAAATGAATACTTGTGGTAACAAAGTCCCCCTTTGAGTTTAAAGTTCTATAACTGACTTAGTTTTCATACTAACTTGCATCACTATTATAACCATCTTCTTAGATCTAGAACGCCCTCTTGATTCCTAAACAACTCAAAATTTAGCTATGAGACTCAAGCTGTCTATTCTTCAACCACCTCAGAGAGCTGAGAAGGATAAATATATCTGATTGTATAGGAAGTGCAGGGCCTGCAGCTTCCAATACTAAGAAATGACAAACCAGTGACTACCTGGACAGTTCCCATTTTCTCTCCATACATTCCAGCATCAGTCTTCAGCCTTTGGGTCCTGTTTCTCTGACAGACATTTATTGTAGAGCAGGGATTGTGAAGGACTAACCTACCCTGTCTTGGCAGAGCTAGGCTGTCGACTTCTCTGCTACCAAGTTTTGTCCTTTTTGGACAGCAGTCTGTCTGCAGTTGAAGCAAGGAGTTTTTACATGTCAAGAGATAGGCTTGCCACTAATTCAACCATCTCACATTGGAGAGTCTTCGATGGTTTTCTTCTACTTGGAGTAGAATAGGGGGTGCTGTCAGGAGCTGATATGTCACGATATCAAAAAAAAAAATCTTAATTTAAGACCACATCTTTGAATGCCATATTCTGCAGATCTCTTGGGGTTTTTGAAGATGCCCTATCTATCTCTTGTATTTAGATAAGCAAATGTTGCTTGTCTCTTAACAACTTGATTACTGAGTAGCTTAGAGAATATCTGTGATAGACTGTCTTAGTAGCTAACAAGGTGACATGCATGCATGACTAGGAGTTTGTTTTTCTTAACTATCCTAAACAGTTTAAGACGGTTGGTATCAAGAGGCCAGAACTTCACATTTCATTTTTAAGTATCTCTAAGTATGATACCATTAGGAAGCGTTACCTTAAATTTTGTATCAATATACAAAGATCTATTCAAATGTGGCTAAATATACTCTTAATTTTGTATCAATATACAAAGATCAATGCCTATGCGGCCCAATACAATCTTAATATTGCGTCCATATACAAGGGTCAATACCATTGTGGCCAACTTTAAACTCATGGAGATGGTTAGAAGGTAGAAGGTTAAAGTCAGGGGCCAAATATGTATGAACTGGACATTGGGAAGGTATACTGGGCCATTTAACTCTCATAAATGTGGCATATTTAATTCTGCTGTTTTGTATAGAATTTACTGTTATAAGAGAAAGAACCATTTGTTGGAATGAAAAGAGAAGCTGTTGGGGGGGGAAGAGGGTGGAAGGGTAGGACAGGAAGGGGGAATAGGGAAGGGTTTGCGACTGAGATGTAACTTGAAAAAAAAATAAAGTACTTACAAAAAAAAAAAGTCCCCCTTTGACTGAAGTGTTTGTGTTAGTTTCCTAGGACCTCCTTACTAAGTTCCATGTACACATGCTTTAAAGAACAGAAATACATTGTCCCATGCTCTGGAGGCTACAAGTTGAGGATCAAGGAGTTACCAAGTCCTTATTTCCTCTAGAAGTGTTCCCTAACAGAGAACACTTCTTTCTGGAGCCACTGGTGGGGAACATATTTTTCTGAAATTTTGATGAAGAACACATCTTTGCCTCTTGAGCTCTTGGTAGCCCAGGCCTTCATTCATTCACAGAAGCATAATTCCAATTCCTGCTTCCACATTCCCAAAGCTACCACCTGACCTGGGATTCCACAGCCACTTTCCTGTCTGTTTCTCCCCGTTTCTTCTTAAAACATCAGCCATATTGGATTTGGGCCTATTCTACTCTAGGATGACCACAGCAGAACTTAATAAATCTGCAATAATTCTAGTATCAAGTACAGTTCCATTTGCAGCCAGGTATTACAGTTAAGTTAGACATATTTTTGAGGCTCCCAATTTGCCCCATAACTGTTATATATTCTCTTTTTAAAAGCTTATTTCCTTTTTGTCCTTCAGTAGCAGTTATGAACATCTCTTTGTAGATCACATCTGTCTTTTCTTAAGTTTAATTCTAGTTAGCCCTATACCATAGTTGTTTTTACTGTGAAAATATCCATATTATTTTCTCTGTTACCTTTTTAAAACCAGTTGTTATCATGTACAGGAACTAGTTGATTTCTGTCTACTTGTCTTTTATTTTAACAGCATGCTGAGCTCTCTTCACAGCTTAAAATTTTATTTTCTGATGTGTGGAAAACTGTATTTTAACCTTCATATTCCTTAATTTCATCACAAGTAGAAATCATAGTAGAACTTAGAATATACAGGGTAATAACTTAAGTACAAAGTTGAATATTGGTTTAAACACTTTCAAAAGACAACCCTGGGCTATTTGTCATAACTTCTTAGCTAATAACTAAAAGATTAGTGAATATTTACAAGTTGATTACATGAAAATTTGAGTTAAATCTCTTTTTAATCAGTCTTGCCAGAATAAAATTGAATTTTCCCTTACACCTGTTTGCTAGAAAGGCCAAAAAGCTTTCCCAGGAAATTCAAATATTTGTTTTATTTGTCATAAGAACTTTGTCTTATTGTTTTGAGACTGGAATACGCCTATCCTGGTGAATTATTCTGAGGATGTTTATTGTGAAGAACTGCTCCCTTATGTTTGAATTCTGTGTTTATCATACCTGGTTGATTTTGTCAACACATGTATGCTGATGAATTCCTTCTTGTTATCAGCCTGTTAAAAAATTTGAACTTTTCTCAAAATTAAGAATATAAACACAGAGATGGGATGTTTCTTCCTCTTTTTTTCTTTCTTTTTAAAAATGTTTGTTCACTACTTCAAGCCACATCTCCATCACAGTGCCTCTCCCCCACCCCTCCCAGTCCCACCTTCCCATCCTCCCATCCTACTCCTCCAGAGTGGGGTGTCCTCACACATCAGTCCCTCACCCCAGTTCAGCAGTCACATGAGGGCCAAGAGCTTCCTCATATACTGGGAGCCTACATAGCAGCACCACTAGGGCAAAGTGTCTCATTAACAAAGTCTATGCTCCTGTTCCTTTTGGCATGTTGGTTGTAATATAGTTATCCTGTACTATACGGCTAAATTCCAATTATAAGTGAATAGATGCCATGTGCATCTTTCTGAGGCTGGATGAGTTCACTCAGGATGCACTTTTCTAGTTCCATCCATTTGGTTGCAAATTGCATAATTTCATTGTTTCTGATAGCTGAGTAGTATTCCATTGTGTAGATGTACCACAGTTTTTTTAATTCATTCTTCGGTTGAGAGACATCTGGGTTGTTTCCATTTTCTAGCTATTACAAATAAGACTGCTATGAACATAGATGAGGAAACATCTTTGTGATTTGGTGTGGAATCATTTGGATGTATACCCAGAAGTGGTATGGCTGGGTCTTGAGGTAGAGCTATTCCAAGTTTTCTAAGATATCGCCAGACTGATATCCATAGTGGTTGTACAAGTTTGCACTCCCACTAGCAATGGAGGAGGGTTCCCCTTTCTCCACACCATCACTGTCATGTGCTGTCATTTGAGCTTTTGATCTTAGCCATTCTGACAGGTGTGAGATGGAATCTCAGAGTCGTCTTGAGTTGCATTTCTCTGATGATTAAGGATGCTGAGTGTTCCTTCAAGTGTCTCTCAGCCATTAGAGATTCCTCCTTTGTGAATTCTCTGTTTAGCTCTGTTCTCCATTTTTTTATTGGATTATTTGGTTTCTTGGTTCTTTAATTTCTTTAATTTTTTCAGTTCTTCCTTTAAAGATATATTTGCATGCCAGTGCAATGGTCCAGAGGGTTAATTGTGCCTGATGAAGCCTGATGACCTTAGTTTGATCCTCATTTCTCACAGGGTGGAAAGAAAGAACTGTCCCCTGCACGTTTTTCTCTATCCTCCACATATACATGCATACATATTTACACACACACACAATAAACAAATACATAAATAAATTTAATAATATGTAAAATATATCCATCAGTCAATATAGGAATTTCTCCCACAGATTAATGTTGAGACAATGGGCAGCATTAATGTGTCTTGAAAGTAGAATTCTAGGCCAGTTAGATGGCTCAGCAGGTAAAAGCACTCACTACACAAGCCTAATGACCTGAGTTGAATTCCCAGGACCCACAGTGGAAGAAAAGGACTGTACTCCTAAAAGTTGTCCTGTGACATTCACATGTGTGACAGAGCATGATCACACCTGCACACACACACACACACACACACACACACACATATATACATACATACATATATACATACACACTAGTAACAATATTAAACACAACTTTAAATTAAGAGGAGAATCTATTTAAAAGATGATATAATCTTAAATAATAAAAATGTTCTTCAATTCCAAGTCTT
This sequence comes from Lophiomys imhausi, assembly GCA_907164525.1. NCBI lineage: Eukaryota > Metazoa > Chordata > Mammalia > Rodentia > Muridae > Lophiomys > Lophiomys imhausi. Next base: position 2,979,141 of record CAJQZJ010032812.1, read on the forward strand.
CTGTTGTGTCTTACTTTCTTGCCTTATGTGCTAAGGTCATCAGGATAACCTCAACAGAGGCTCACTGAGAGGAGAGGATATGGCTGGAGAATGTGGACCGGCACTGTCTTGACACGTGCTGTTCACTGAGTCAAGGATTTGCAAATAGAAACCCTGTTTTTATTTAAATGTATTTTTTTATTATTTGAAAGCTTAATATATGTATACAATGTATTTTGATCATGTCCATCCACTACTACCTCCCTTCAACTCCTCCTAGTGCCCTCCCAACCTTGTCTTCCTATCAATTGCGTGACCACCTGAGTTAATCAGTCTCTGTGCCTCTGAGCATGCATGCGCAGCTGTCCTCGGATCATGAAGAACCTGCCAGTTGCCACACCCCCAAGGACATTGATTGGTTGTCCCTCAGGGTGGGGTCCCTCCTTTATCCACACTGGAATTTCGATTGCATTTTTATTTCTAGTTTGCTAATATTTTAAAATAATTGTTGATGTTAAACTTTAGTTGTTTCTTTTTCTGTGGATGTTGAAATGATTTTGTTCTTTCAACCTACTAATGAACATTTTATTGATGGATGTTCTTGTAATTTTAAATTTCAAAATGAGGCTGTATTTGATTAATAGTCTTATTTTTAACATTGACTTCAGTTTGTTAGCATTTATTTTGAAAATTTGCATGTTTCCAATAAAACTGATTGATACTTTTCATGTTCTATATGGCATTGTTTGTTGTTTGTTTGTTTATGTACCAAGATTTATGTACATCTTTTAAGATCATTTGACTTGTATATTCTCTGGAAGAGTTTATGGAAGTTACAAATCACCTGTTTTTAACTCATAGAGACTGCCCTTCCCAAATGACCCTAGTTCTTCTCCAGTCCTTAGAATTTGTATTAGTTACTGAGTATGAAGCACAGTAGAGAAGTTCTTTATCCAAGGCGCTCAGAGACCAGCTGACAGGAAATTTCCTAGACTTCAAGATTACGGCCCTTGTAGCATGTTCCCTGCAAAAACTAATTGAACAAACAAATCACAAAGATTTGTCTCTTCCTTTCCAAACCTTAATTGCCTTACAGATGTAGGTTGTTACACCAAGCAGTCCATCCTCTTTTCTTTCCACTCCTTTACAGAATTTTATGCCCAATCTCACCAGTCTCAACTGAGAAATGTTTTGGAGGCCTCAAGTTCAAATCAAAACCCTGTTTCCCTCACTGTTGATGGTCTGGGCCTATGTTTCTACTTTATGAAACCTGATGGGAAATTTTGAGGAAGAACTCATATTATGTCCCCTGCTGGAGGTAGACTGGAGGTAGAGGCAAGCTTCCTCAGTAACAACCATTTTGTTATTGTTAAGTTCAGGGAATACTAAGGTTGGGGAGCTTTGAGCAGGTTAAGGTGTAGCTCATTGATCTACAGAGATTCCAAGGGTAAAATCCAACTGGAGATGAGTGAGCTATGCACACAAATACATTTCCCAGTGCAGCACTCATTTGTTTCCTTTCTGTCTTTGAGCCTCTAGAACACCCTAATGAAGAGATTTAACCTAATCTCTGGATCTGTGGATAATTAGAGAGGGAGGGGAGGGACCTGTCTTCAATGGTGGAAGAATCATCACTCCCTATTTATCTTAGCATGTTGGTGACAATCAGGTCAGTGAGAGAAATGAATGTCTGGTGACCTATATCGGAGATGTGGTGCACAGTGATGTCCCTCAGCAAACAAGACTTAATTTGGATGATCTGTGTTTACATTGTTAGAAAGGGTGGGGTGCATTTGCTTTTCTTATGTATCTTCAATCCAATATGAAAGGAAGTATCAGGTCCCAGTGGGCCTGTTGGTATGCATAGAGACTTCTCCAAAGCAAAGATCCCTTCAGAGTCCAGGGGAATCCTTAGGAGCCAGAGATTTACATGTTGTCACCCGTCAGGGTGCAGGTGGATGACAGGTCCCATGAATGCTAGAGGGAACACCCTTTGGGGGAAATTCTACTGCCAGGATGGCTGTATTCACTGAGCAAAGGTAGGAAGTTGTATCTAAGAAGAGACCAAACTTCAAGAGACTGACACTGAAGTGAGTTACCTATTTGTTGGGTCCATGATCTAGACAACTAAGAAATAACAAGCAGAACTTACTGTTCTGTGAATAATGGCATGAATTTTCCTTTAAAAACAGAAGCAGAAATCTAACCTCTGTAGCTCTCTTGCCTGTGGACATATAATTTCCCCACACTTTAGTAAAGTTGTTTTTGTTTTTTATTTCGGGTGTAAATGACATAAGTCAATGATTATATGTAACTTGATCCATAAATTTACACAAGAGAAGGTCTGATGCAGAGGGATTGCAATGGTTCACAAACCTAAGTCCTTCCATTCTCACAGCCTTCCCTCTACCATTCATCGGCTGTGTATGAAGATAACTCTTCCCTCATGTGGACACACCCTAGTTACAACAGTCTCAGGCAGAGGTCAAAGACACCGACCTCCTAGCAACCTTCCCAGGAGACTCCAGCAGCCTTCCTTTCAAGACCCATTGGTCAGAATGAAGTCACATGCTATTCCTAATCAAGAAATGAGCAGCATGCTTGGCTTAGGACATCAAGGACCAAGCCTAAAGGTGGGATCATTCTCCCTTGAAGCAAATAGCTGAATGAAAGAGATCAGAAGTACAAATAAAATCAGCAATTGTCAGGATGATCTGCAGTCCACATTCGTTGTAGGAAGAATACTAGGTGAAAAATAAATGCAAGCCAAGCAATCAATAGTAGATATTACACCTGGTTTCTAGTGAATAAGGAGTCTCCCCAGCTCAGGCTCAGACTAGAAAGGGATCAATATTTGTTCTAGTGGTCCTTGGAACAGGCTTAAAATGGCCATAGAAAAGAAAAAAAGCTATTCTAGTAGAGACAGAGGTGATCAATGCGATGCCACCCATAGACATTGGCTTGTTTCCTCCAGGGCCATTTCTTCAACATTAGATGCTGCTGCCTCATTCTCCCTTGTGAAATCTAATGTAATAAAGCCAGAGGGAAGCTTGGAAATTGATTCTGGTCCTTTAAAACAGCAGGATTAGCAGGAACCTCAGGAATCTGTCCCATAAGGAACCATTAGCCCAAAGCACCAACAGCTAGATGGATATACATGCATTCACAGTGTTGGACTCCATCAGCTGGGAGTGGGTTGGATACCACTGTGCTGGATAGAGTTTGTTGGAGTCCTCAGGCACTGCTGACCTCAGGGGCAGGGACATGGCTGGATTCCCACTTTCTTTTCTAGAGGCATTTTGCATACATAGGTCAGTGACTGAAAAGGGGTATTAGCAGCTAACAGGAAAAAGCAGAAACTGAATTTTAAAAGGTCACTTTTTACTGATTGAAATAGTTTTGGACAACCTCCATTAAACTTGCAGCAGAAGCAGCCACTGCCTCTTCAACCAGGAGTTTGGTCAGAATAAAATTTTTGATGCTATACTCATATCTGCTAAGTCAGACTCTGATGTAAAGGCCTAGGAATATGCATTTTAAGGCTCTCTCTGGGCACTTTCCCAAGTTTAAAATAAATTGCTTGAGGTACTTGATGTCCCTGTGGTATTTCCAGAGCATCAGTAACTCTAAAGCTGTGGTTCTCAACCTTCAGATCATGACCCCCTTTGGGGGTTGAATGACCCTTTCACAGGGTCACCTGAGACCATCAGAAAACACAGATGTTTATGTTATGATTCACAACAGTATCAAAATTAGAGTTATGAAGTAAAAATAAAAATAATTTTTGGTTGAGATTCACCACAACATGAGGAACTGTATTAAAGGGTCACACACAGCATTGGGAAGGTTGAGACCCATTGATCTAAAGAAAAAGAAGTGGGGTTCAAGGTAGGGATAGGGAAAACAAAAGGCTTCAAATAAAGCCCCAGGCAACCTCTTCTGAGAAGACAATCAACTTCATGGAAAAAAAAAATGGTAAAGACAAACAGGGACTGGAAGTGGGAGATTAGTAACCTAACCCTGAGTGGACATGTGCTACGGCACAGATTCCACCTAGCTTCACCAAAACCCAGCTGGATCAGAGACATGTCAGGCTCCACGGGGAAGACTTCAGTGAAGGAGAGGTACTGGGACCACTCAGTGTGCTGTGCACACTTAACAACTTCTGAGGAGCCTGAGCACTGAGTTCTGGTACTGCTGTGTGCCAGCCAGAGGTAACATGACTAATTGAGCAACAGACTCAAGACCTTGAAAAACCAGATTTCTGTCACTAGAGACTAGCTTAAACGAGATAAAAAGCTAAATGACAAGGAATATTAATTTTATTTCAACAACAACAATAACAGAAGCACCCACCACACATACCAAGAAGATGAGAATGGTCAAATCAGCATTAAATTTGTCGAATAACGTTTTGTATTTTAAGCAGGTTAAATAATTTAGAACTGCTTTCTAGGAGGTTCCCCCAAACCTCCTGTGAAGTCAGTCACTAAGACTCCTCCAAACTGCCAGGGGGTTCCTTGCACCAAAAGCATCCACCTACACAGCCCAAGGATCCCAGGAAGGAGCCATTAACTTTGAAAGCAATATTGCTTAAGCCCAGGGATGGGACATTTCTAGGAGAGCCTGGAGTCTTTATATTTTAAATTGCTGAGCACAAAAAGACTGGACAGAAAATGTTACTATTAACCTGTTACTATTAACCTGCTTAACCATTTTTTCCATTTTTATTTGGGCCCCCAAACAGGTTTCCTACATCCCACATCAGCAGGAAGCAATTTTAAGAGAGCAACGCCCCATTCCCAGAAGGTGGGGTGGGTGATCTTTTTGGTCTTTGATGGGTTATAGATGTTTGTTGTCATTTAGGGCGATTGGTTACAAGTTGTTAAATGGTCTTGTTAAACAGGGTTTAGGAGCTTAGACTCAGGGATTTTTCTCTTTTTCTTTTTTCTATCCTTCTTTTTCTCATTTAGGTGTAGAAGAAGAAAAAAAGGGGATATAGACATGATATAGGACTTCTCTCCATGTTCTTAGGCTCATTTGCTCTTGGAAAGCCAGCTACATTGTGAAAAGTCTAAGTATCTAGAGATTATAATGCTGTGAAGAAGCCCAAGCTAGCACCTAGGACAGAAAAGAGTTGAACCAGCCACTGGGGATGAACACAGAGATGCCACCTTGAAAATTTCAGCCCTGATAGATGCTCCAACTTTCTCATTGGAATCAAAACAGATGCCAAAAGATGGCATGTACTGTTTCTCTTCTCCTTAGCTACTGGTGTTCATATTATTACCATGATGATCACCTTCTCTTACCCTGCCTGTCCTGCCCCTGGTGGGTCCAGGGCTGATGTTTATGCTGCAAAGAAACACAAACAGCTGAAGGGTCTGTGATTTAGCACAGTGAATTTCTGAGGTTTATGGAGTTAAGATATCTATTTCCAAAAGAAAGTGTCTGTCCCAGTACCTCCCTGTTAAGGGTGGTAAAATATAACAGGCTTTCCAAATTATTCAAGGGAGGTTTGCCTGATCCAGTTTTGTCTGAGTAAGTGGAGAATACATTGCTGTTCTTCTACCCTAAGCAGGTTTGCCTGAATTTGGTATATGATGTCAGAGGGCTCTTTAACAAATGACTTTATTACAGCTATGTGAAATGTTCGACTGAAATTCAGTCAACTTCAGATGAACACATAACCCAACAAAACTGTGATTTCCCAGTATCTCTTCAAATTTCAGGGAGAGTTACAGAACAGGGTCTGTGTGGCCCCATCTAAATGCTGTTGCCTCTTTTCCCTGTGGGGACTCTTCCAGACACCCATGCTGTCAGAGTGGCAAGGCTGACTCTCCAGACTCCCTTGTTCCTCATTAGAGAAAGTTCTACTGATTGCTTAAGCCCTTTTCCAGGTAGAGTCATTAAGAACTAGGGACTTGCTGGTAAGATTGGATTGCTTTTCAAAGCGATCTGTGGAATACTGGATGCCTGTTTTACTTGTTAATTCTTAGATTCCCCCCTTTCTCTTTACCCCAGCCACTATTTATACACTAGTCCTTATAAGTGTTCCTAGAAGGAGGAAATAGCAGAACTCCCTTCATAAGACCTATAATTGCTTATTAAGGATCAACCGTAATGGATGATCTTCCATTAAACATTCTAATGACATCATTTTCTTGGTAACAGGAGCTCTCGGCATAATACTACAATCACTTTGTATCACTTCTCACATAGACCACATGAATGACAAGCACAGTCACATTTATGAAACACATGTGCTGTGGTCTCTTTTTTGAGCTTCTGGGTGGCTTCTTTGGGATTTTATACATCACTTGGACTCATCATGGGACTGTACACCCATCTACATCCACACAACCTTCTCATGGTTTCCAAAGCCCTTTATTAGAGAAGCAGCAAAAAATATCACCAAGCCCTCATACAAATATTCCTATTTTAAATTTTTTAATAATCTAAAAACAAATCAGAGTGACTAACTTTAGTATTTCTCTCTTGGCTTCATTGATCAGATTTTTAAAAGGGGGGGAGTTTATATCTTGCTACCTAAGTCTAGGAGCCCGAATGTGAAAAAGTATATTTATTCTTTTTCTAATTTTTAATATTAATTTTAAGAACTACTGGTCTGGTTTAGGTTGCCAGTTTCACTGAAAACAATTTGGAGAACTTCAGTTCAGGGAACAAAGGATTATGCTGCTGGTGAGACTGCACATTTACAGTAGTGGGTGGTGGAAACCCCTGGGGGATATCTGTAACAAATGCTGGGTGCAGGAGCCGAGAAGCTCCCAGGAGAATCGTTAGATTTCATAACACCATCTCTAGAAATAGGTCAGAGCTTTATGTGACATGTCCCATAAAGATCCTTAGAGACCCCAAGGAAGGCTGCTTGGCCACTGAATAGTATGTTTGGCTCTCTGTAGCCAAACTCCATTTGAAATGTTCAGATGATAAACAAGATAATGCATAAGCTTTAAAAAAAAAAAAAACAAGACAAATAAGCAAAATACAACTGGTTCAGAACATGGATTCTTAGAAGCATCTCCTCCACCTGCTTTGGCTCTGTCAGCCTTGGTAGGCTGCCACAGGCAGTATTCCAACCTTGTGCCATTGTTGAGCATGCTTTGTGGCTATAGAAAACTATTGTGTTGGTTATTGGATTCACAAGGCTTCTACTCCTGGCTCGAGCTTATAATACAAAGGGATGGCCCCAGGGGTTTTATTAGTTCTATGTGATCTGAACTATGGACCTACTCATCAATCCAAGGGTGAACTAGGCCTATGAGAGTCTTTCCCTATTCCTTTTAACACAAAGAGAAGGTTACTCCTTCACCAAGGGCGAGATCCATGAGGTTTGAGAACTGTTGTGACTCATTTTCCTTGTTGCTGAGGAAAGACGATTATTACAGAAGGAAGGAAGAGAACAGAGGCTACATGTGATAAAACTCTTAGGGTTATTTAAGTCCCCAGCTGCAAGGATCCTTGAGACTCCTTTATCCTTCAATTCCATAAGGCATTCTAGTCCTCTAGTCCCCTTCTGACACATTTTTATTTGTGTCTAAGATGGTTTGAGTTAGACTTATACTATCATCAAACGTGTGTGCTGACTTCTGGAGGTCAGATTTGACCAAGAGCTACTGGCAAGTGCCATGAGAGGTGCTCTTAAAGAACAGTGGAAAGGCAGTACCCCAGCCTCAGCCTGGATCTCTGTTTGGCTGTATGCACATTTCTTAACTATTTTGAATTCCCTGAGTGAGAAATTCACTACTTTCTTTGTCATTCAGGTGACAGACAGGGAGAAAATGAACTCTTGCCTGTCCGTCTTTGGCACTTTCTATTCATATATCCACATGTAAGACCCCCCCCCCCCAACCAGGGCTGCTATAAGGAGAAGGCAAGAAAAACCCAAGTCTACCTTCAAAGGAGGTACCCACTCTCAGAGTCCTGCAGATCCCCTCAGCTCCTTCCCTACCACCTCCTAGTCCCATTGTAGCTGCCCCAGATGCCTTCAGGATACAGCATGTGAACTTTCAACATAGTGAACTGTAAATTTTTTTTTTTAACTGAAAACCAAAACAGAGAATTTTCATCGGGCTTTGTAACCAATTCAGTATGGTCTCAGAAAAACTCTGTAACCTAATCTGGGCCTCTGTTTCTTACTGGTAAATTAAGAATAATCACTTTTGCTCTGGTTATTTCCAAGAACTATGATAAGAACAACATTAAATCATGCACTGAGTGGTTAACAGACTTGTCAGAGGCTGTAAAATCCATTCACTGGAACATTAAACCTAATCTCTTACACAAATGCTAGGTTTGCCTGTGACTCATTTCTTATTTAATTAATTAAACAAATAGGTATTAAGTGTCTACCATGATCAAGCCTGAGAGGGGTACCAGTGTAGAATGCAAAGAAAAAAATTCAACACATAATATATTCTATAGAAAACAGAGGTTAAGCAAAATGAGAAGGAAACCACTACCAGGATTCTCATATCTTGATTGACGCCCAGTGATTCCTGTAGCCCAGTTGTTCTCCTTGGACCTTCCATATCTCTTAAGGCAGATGTACATTTAATATTAGGTCCATCTTTGTCCACAAATCATTTGAAAGAAGAGCCAAAGTTGCTAGGGGAATAACCCTCAATTAGAATTGTCTTAAGGAAAAAGGAATTCACCTCAAAGAAGAACTACCTATATCCTTGATTTATCTGAAGCCACTTTGTATCAGACTCATGAGACAAAATTAGCCAATGAGCAGGTCTAAAAAAAAACTCCTGGTGAATAGTCTTTATTACTCTTTTTGATATTTCTTGACCTCTAATGACACAATCTTGTATTTTGAGGTCTTGGATAATTAGAAATAAAATGAAAGTTCCAACGTTCAGGGTTCAGAGCCTCTCAGAGCAGTGGCAGGGTGGGATTACACTGCGTGTTCAATAGTCAGCAGTAACAGGCAAGGCAAATCTCTGGTCCTCTGTTGTCCTCTCTGTGACAAGACATGCCAACAATTTAACAAGCACAAGGGTGTAAATCACACAGTGAAACCTCTCACCATGGAGGAACAAAGATTTCCTAAAAGAATGGGGAAAATAGCTACCCAGCGCTAGGCATTTTAGGAGTCAGTGTTGGTGTCTAAATGTTAAACATTTACATTTTACAGCAAAGTGACATTTTTAAAGGCATTCTATTGCCCATTTGCAGCCGTTACTTGCTGTTGGCCATGAGCTTGGGGCTGGAGCTGGGCGATGAATCAAAGACACCCTTTGTGTCATGTCACTAAGCAACTGCCTCCTCTTCTGTCTCTCACAGAGCCTGGGCTGGGCACACAGCCTGTGTCATCCACATGGTGGGTTTATGGGTCTTGATTTATGCCAGCCAAATTTTCCCGAGGAAAAGGCAGCTGAGTCTGGGCTCTGGTCACTTCTCATCTACGTGTTGGGAGGAAAACATGGACAAGTGAGGATCAGCACAAGTAGGGCAAGGTCAGACCTGATATTTTGTCCCAGATTCCCTTACCATCTGTAGAACAATTCTTCGGTTCTGAGAAGGCTAGTATATAGCATGCATACTGATGAGCTCCTTTCCAATCCAAAACGGGCATTCCCGGTGTAACATAAAGTACATCAATACAGTTGAGCCAGATATACCTTGGAATTGTGCATGATATACATTTCAGGAATCCACTACCAACTGGCCAGTTGGCATATGAGATGAGCCTATTTGTCACCCTGTCTATGTGCCAAAGCCTGATTCCCACCTCTCTTTTACAGTAAGATTACAGGCTTTAGCATTTCTCCATATATAGCTGTCTCTGTAACAATGGCGGGGGCAGCTAAACTACTCACCACTTCATGGGCATAGAATCATTCAATCCTGCTAGCACCAGACAATGATTTGATATTGTCCATAACACACACACACACACACACACACATACAAAACCCGTAATGCTTGTCACTTAATAAATACCTGCTGTGCATCAGGTATGCAGATGGGTGTGTTACTTAGTATTCCCCCCTCATTATGAATTGAAGGCTCAAAGAACTAGTCATCTCTACAACTCAGCCAATCAGAGGAAAGCTGGACCTGAACGCAAGAATCTCTAGCACCAAACATTTTGCTCTTAAATAAAAAGTAGACCTTGGCACTGGGCACATTGAATCACCAACTTGACTATCAAATTCTCTTCATTGCACCAAAAGGAGAGGGGAGATACTTTATTCCTCCCAGAACTTGTTTCCAGATTGTCCCTAACTCTGACTAACTTCCCCGGCAGCTCCTTTAACCTTTCCTGTCCTCTGTTTTCTTTATAAACTAAGTTATAGAGTGATGTCCCACAGAAAGCTAGAACTAAGTTTATAGACTAGAAGGACTGAATGACAAACATCAGTCGTCCCATTCCACATGTTGTAGTACTCTTCTAACAAGGAGTGTTCCCAGAATCCCCACAGTGGAGAAAGTATGAGTTTCTCATGCTTGGCTCCTACAGGGAACTATGCCAGTCTCATCCCAGTTCCTTCCTGCTGAAGTTTTCAGCCAGACTGAATTGTATGTATTCCTTCAAGGTCTTCCTTGGTGTCCAGACAAGAGCTGTCAGCTGTCACCTGTCCTTCCTTCACTGGCTCTGCTGCTGCATACTCTGGCTGACCTCTCTGGCCACTGATGCTCTGATGTCTTAGCTCCTTGGGAAAGATGAGTGCAGTTGTCATATCATATTCTTAGAATCCAGCACTTCCTCCTAATCACAAACTCTAATGTTCTTGGTCTGCCTCATCCACTGGGCTAAAAGCTTGTGTGTGTGTGTCTGTGTGCACATGGGCATTTGATTTGTGTTTCTAATACACAGTACTGTCTCCATAGCTGTCCTCAAAACTGATGAATATGTGGCTGATTGAATAGAATGGATGGATGAGCCCACCGTCAGGAAACTAACTAGATTGGCACATATAGGAAGGTGTTCTCCACCCCATTTCTGTGCCACGTTAACTGTGATTGGCAGATGCCCCTTGATCTGGAAGAAATGTGCAATCTGTCAACACAACCCACAGGGAGTTCAGTCTCTAAAATTGGTAGGAAAATTGTCCCAACAAGATTGCCTTATTCAGATGCTGTCCATCAAACAACTTTGGGTAGAAAGGAAAGCAAACACAAGCAATTATATCTTAGTTTTATTGCTTAGCATGGCCAAAATCCGTATCAGAGGTTGAAAGAAAAGTTCAGAATTTGGCCTCAGCATAAAAATGTGCATTGATTTCTCCAAAGTAGATATGTGTTCACCCATACGAGAGTATTGACACTAAATGAGAACCATTCGTAGAACCTAAAGAAGGATCATTAAATATAATCACTTTGCCATAAATTTAATGAGACTTGGTAACTCAAGCTAAGAGAATAAAAAGAGGGAATTGGTGGGCTTTGACTGGGAAACACAGGGTTAATGGTCTCAGAGACCTAAATTATGCCAGCAGCATCATTTCCTTCTTCATGGCCAGCTCTGCTCTACACTGACCTTCCTCCTCATGTTCTGGCACATTGTGGTCCAGTCAGATTCTCCATCTTGCCCTCCCTGAGCTCTGCCATGTAGATGGCCTCACATATTTATTACCCTTTATGTTCCTCTGACCACATTTCACTTTTGGAGAGAACTGAGGTACACTCTGGAGCTGCAAGCTGGTTGACAATATCTCTTCTTCTGTTTCTGGGCACTCCACTGTTGAGTGGAGTAACAGTCATCATCGTCCAGGGCCATCCTGATTCAACATGCTTAGTGTGGATCTAGGCCCAGAAACTCCTATGTGGGCTTAAAAACTAGGTTCTTGATTCACACAGTGAAGCCTGGAGCAGGTCAAAGTCTATGGTGGTGCCATCACAGGACAGAAACTTGAAGCTGCTCTTTCCTGGTCATTGCAAACCTCCTTGCCTTCTCATAATACTCTGCCAGCTTTACTCCAGGAAGCCACCAGTCCCACCTCAGCCAATGATGCCTGTGGGGTAACTTTCCTATTGTCCTTAGCAGTGCTGGGGATCTGTAATTCAGGAGCCCAACGAGACCATTCCCCAAATCTCCATGTTATCTGGCTTCTTGATGCATTTCTGCTGACAGGGGCCTCTAATGAGGTCCAGTGAGTAAAAAGAAGCAGCAGAAGAAATCATATTTTCACTCATCTCCATTTCTGCTCAGCTCTCTCTAGCAGATAATAGCATTGCCTTGCTATCTGGTTTCTTTGGGTTTCCCAAGCTATGGCATCTGCTCTGTTAACTTGACTGAATTTAGAATCACCCAGGAGACACAGCTCTGAGTTGTACATGAGAGAGCTACCAGAGAGGTTTTATTGGGGAGGGATGATGCACGCTAAGCGTGGGTTGTGCCATCTCATTGGTTGGGGGCACCAGAATGAATAAAAAGGGGAAAAGGAGAAAACCAGCTGAATACAGGCATATCAGATACCAGCACCACCAACCACAGACAGGCCTTTGTCATTCTCTGAACTGAACATAACAGCCAAGGTGGCTGCAGGGGAGGGTCATTCTCCTACTGAGAGTCACCTGCTGATAGTTGACAGCTATCTTGAAATGAATCATAAGAAAGCCTTTTCTTTGGGTGTTATGTCAAGACTTATCTTGAAATCTTTTTTATGTTTATTTATTACTTCAGGTTACATCTGCATCAGAGTACCCTCTTTCCACCCCTCACCATCCCACTCTCCTACCCTCTATCCCCACCCCTTCCAACCCACTCCTCTGGAGTGGAGTGTCCCTACATATTAGTCCCCTGCCCCAATTCAGCAATCATATGAGAGCCAAGAGCCTCCTCATACACTGGGAACCTACAGGCAGCACCACTAGGGCAAAGTGTCTCATGGACAGGTAAAAATTCTATGCTCCTGTTCCCTTTGATGCATTGGCTGTAGCATAGTTATGCTGTATTATATGGCTAAAATCCGATTATAAGTGAATAGATGCCATGTGCATCCTTCTGAGCCTGGGTTAGCTCACTCAGGATGAGCTTCTCTAGAATCACCATTTGGTTGCAAATTGCATGATTTCATTGTTTCTAATGGCTGAGTAGTATTCCATTGTGTAGATGTACCACAGTTTTGTTTGTTTGTTTGTTTTATCCATTCGTCAGTTGAGGGTTGTTTCCAGTTTCTAGTATTACAAATAAGGCTGCTATGAACATAGATGAAGGAATGTCCTTGTGGTTTGGTGAGAAATTTGAAATCTTTTTTTTTTTAATTAAAAAATACACAACAAAATGCTAGGCATAGTAGAGTATAGTTTTCATCCCAGCACTTGGGAAGTAGAGACAGAGTGATCTGGAACTCAAGGGCAACTTCAAGTTCAAGGATAGCCTAGATTATATACTACATGAGACCCTGCCTTAAACAATAAAGGGTAACCTTTCCCCTTCCAATAAAATGCATATAAAGTCTCATTATCTTAACAAGAGCGCAGTCTCTTTGTTGAAGCTAGGGGAAGCCAAGATGTCATTGTTCCCTAACAGTTAACCTTTGCCCTCGCTCCACCTTCTCAAAAGCCCCAGAGATGCATTCAGAGTACAGCTTCCAAATAGAGATATGAAAATCAGCAAAGGGAGACCTTACTTGAAAAAGAGTCTGGGTCCTGTCTTTGTTTTATAGAGGTGCTCAATAAGGGCTCCTGTTACTGAAGTCACATTTTTTTAAAGGGGCTTCTTAGATACCAGTGTAGACCTACACAGATTCATAGTCCTTCCCATGCTGCAATGGAGAGGATCTCTCCTTTGTTCTTTCCTCCACCTCTCCCCTTCCTAGATGCAGATGTCTCCTACTCTGCAGAAGCCTCACCATGCCCAAACCCTTCCCTCACCCTCTAACTGCCTCTCCTATCCAAACAGCTTCTCTTTGAGCTCATGGGCTTGGAACCTTTCCTGAAGAATATGTATATGTTTATCCCTCAAGGTCTGGAAGGTATGTTCCCATCACAGGTGAGTAGGAAATAGTGCCCAGGTGATCCTGAGGACACTGAGGGCTCATTTGCCCCACGGGTCCCTTCTGGTAGCACAGAACGGTTTGGAGCACAACCTTTTGTTCTAGTGACACAAAATTCTACTTCTCCAAAATCTGGACTTTTCAAAGGAAAAGAAAGAGAGGGGAGGAAGGGCCATGTAGCATTTATAAGGTGTCCGACATCCTCACCTCTCTCCTTGTATAAAACCAAGGCTGAAATTTTATTCCTTCTCTGAAATTTCATCATTTCTAGATTTAGTTTCTCGCTCCACACACAATAACACCATATGTTGGAATCGTAGTTCTAAAAGTATGAGTCTTACTCTACAAATTCAGGTGTGCAAGACATTCACACTGTTTTATTCTCCTTAAGTTAAAATAAATCTGATTTCACTGCCTCTTCTTTCTGCCAAATACTGGTTTCAGGAAACTCAGTTGATCATTACAGTAGTTTCAGATCTGGATAGGTCTTGGCATCATAAACAGGGATGGAAGGTTTGGCCATGAGAACTTCCTCAGTCCCCAAATCTCATCAGCGTGCAATCCAAGAACCTCTTAGATAGCCCCTTAAGGCCCCAGACCCAGTCGCAACATCTGTCTCCTCTTGTGGTATCAACACCTTCTAGACAAACAATAGAAATAGCAACCATCCACTGTTCCAGGTTCCCAGCAGGGCCCCTTCAACCACCTGCACCATCTCACTTCTGAGTCATCAAAAAGCAGCCTCCTGCTCCTCAGCTGGGAGCTGGAGTACCACCTGCCTCATCACACAGCCAAGGAAGTGGAGGCTGGGGAAGTCTTACTCAAGTGCATGCTGAGGGAACAGAGGCACAGAGCCCAGGTTCCCAGTGTCCTCTCCATGTGCCTCATCTCCGTTCTCTGATTTACAGCCACATCTGCCTTTCTCCATGTCCTTCAGAAGTTGGGCTGTCTTTCTTCCTGTCGATGATTGAAGATTGGGTCTCAGGGCCTCAGGACATGTCATTCTTCTCTCCCTTCTGTCACCAGCTTTCTCTTTCTGCTGAGTCCCTCTCATCCCAGCCTGTGCCATCTGTCAGGAATGAGAAGGCCTTGCTGATTTCTAAGGATATTTCTCTGTCACATCCAGGTCCTACATTTCCCCCTTCAAGAATTTCCCAGATTTCCCCAGTGAAACCAATGGTCACTGATGGACTAGGCTCTTCTGCAAATGGAAAAGTAGCAGAACTTGGGGAGACACATGACATCCGTGTTCTAGTCTTATTTTACAGAAAGCGAACAAGGTAAATCTCCAAAGGAATGGGCTGTGCTTATGTGGGCCAGTCAGGGAGTCATACCGGTGGCTTTTTTTTATCCCCACATACACTTCCATTTAGTCATACAGGTTAGGGAAGTTCAGCTGACTTCTTCCTTTGTGGGCATCGATCAAAACCAGAAGCGCCCCAAGGATCGAGACTGACCCAGAATGAAATGATTCCTTCCACCATTACATGGCCAAGTAGTCAAACCCCAAAATAAATATTGAGTTAGTTCAGTCTCTTTGGGGTGACTACTGAGAACAGCAACATCAACAAAAAAGCCTGTGACAAATTTGTACACATGCTAAAGTTGGAATCAGCTCACAATTTGAATTAATGGCATTTCCACTAATCACAGAGACAAAAATCAGAACAAATTTTAGATGAAGCTGCTACAGGACTGACACATATATAATTTACTTGACAGGCACAGCCTTTTTAAAAAGAGAAAACCACTATTACATGTTACCAAAATCACTTTCAATTTGGAATATGACAACCCAGTCCACACATTTGAGATGCCAGCCACCCAGGACCCAAGATTTGCCAATTGTACCTCTCTCTCTCTCTCTCTCTCTCTCTCTCTCTCTCTCTCTCTCCACAAAATTCACTTTTCCTGCCCCAGTCCCTCATGTCTCCAGCCACCTTCTCTCTGTCCACCATACTATGTTCAAGGACACACCCGCACCATGTCTCCCCCACAGAGGTCCTTCCTGAACTTGACATAATAATTATAGGAAGGCTTACTTAATATGACTACATGACTGTACATTCTTAATCCTCACAACCACATGTTCAGACAAGTGCCATTATTATTTTATAATAAAAAGAACTGAGGCCCAGACAGGATATGCAAACTGCCATTGCTACAACTAACCAAGGGGGCCATTGAACTCCTGGTACTCTAGTCCTTCTTTGCCTTGATGCCTGCTATTTGTGGTTGATACAAGAAGATTAAATGAAGGATGTGCACAAGAGATAGGCTCAGTCTATGCTGGGCACCTGTTCATTCCCTTTCTGCTCCTGAATATCTCCCGCTCTTTTCCAAAACACTGCCCTTTATTTTCTGTATTGGAGATATGCTTCTTTGAGTTTTTAAGGTGTGAGGTTTTAGCCAAGCCAGAGATGTATGCTTTGAACATCATTGTTTCTTTTCTAGAACGTTGAAAGACCTTCTAGAGTTGACTGTCTTCCTCTTGTCCACACTCTGATTTCCTGTGGTCACTAGGAACACAAACACACTCCTCTGTGCAGATAACTGTCGTGGGTTCAGAGCCCATGAGTGAAATTGTTCATACAGTCAGAGTCCTACATACTGAGAGTACTACGTGTGGAGAGGACCCCACTTAGCTCACTTCCTGCAGGAATTCCTTGCCAGGTAAAGCATTTAGCAAAGAAGATGGGCTGGGCTGAGTCATCATTAAAACCCATCTCTCACTCTTTCCTTGTAGCCAAGTCCACCAGGTACCTGATGTGAAAGAGCATGGGTGTGGAATGGAACTGTTTCCTATATTTACCAGATGCAATGATAGACTCTCCAAGTCGCAGCTCCCTCATCTCTAGAAGTGGGATGACAATAATGCCTCCATGATAGGACTAATGCCAAAATGATATAGTGAGTCATTTAAACAGTCAATACAGTGCCTCGGACGAGTGTTCAGTAAAAACCAACTCTGATTATTAATCCAGCTATGGCTACACTGGTAGTGGCTGTAGTGGGCCATCTTCTCAGCAGAGGCTGACTCAGGCACACAAAGCAAGGCTGGGACCCACTCCAATCCTTACTTGATTGAGTGCATATTTTATTCATGACTTCACCCCAACTTACTCCTTAGGAGAATTTTAAGACATTGTGACACTATTAGCTCAGAAATAGAAATGTGGAAATTGTGTTGAAGGGGAATGAGCAAGCATTGAGAATGACAGTGTTCACTCTTACCTTCAGTTCTGACTTTTCAGGTAGCCAGTAGGGCAAGGAAGAAGGTTTCTCTGTTAAGTTTTGTTCATCAGTTCTGTGTGAATCTAGATCAACAGAGCTATTTTCTTAGGATTTGCTATATGCTAACTGCTACCAGCAGAAAGTGATTTTTAAAACAATCTCTGCAGTGAACATGTCTTCTCAGATTTCAGCAATCTGTAGATTCCTTGAGAGACAGAACTGTGTTCTCATTTCTATCTCCTAAAGCACATACTTTGTCCCAGATGTTTTAAAAATATTGAGCAAAGTAGAAAGCTTTGAGACTTCTTTTAGCCAATCTAACAAGCCATGCAGAGATGTTTTGTCATGTTTTATTAGTAAAAACAATTAAGGGCTTAAACAAACGCAAGCGCTAGATGAATAGATTCCACCTCTTAATGGGAAAACATGTATGTGTTTAGTTATAGTAATCTGCATAGTGAAATATTTTCCACATAAGGCCACAATCAAGCAATCAAAACAGGTTGATATTGGTGTTAGAATATGCAAGGTAATCAATAGCATAAAAGAAAGAGTCTAGAAATAGACCCACATACTTATATTTAATCAATCTTTGAGAAAGCTACAAGCATAGTCTTTCAGCATATGATACTGAAGTAATTATTCATAAAGAAAAATATGTAACATATCCCTATAGCATAAAGTTTAGTTTGTTTGATACACAGAGCAATTTGAGATATGTCAAAGAGCTAAAGCTAAAATGATAAGGCTTTTAGAAGTAAACATAGATAAATACTTTCTAAGGTATTTTTTTTTAATTATATGTATTGTGTGGATATATGTACGTAAATGCAGTGCCCATAGAGGCCCAAGGCTTAGAATCTCCTGGGACTGGACTTAAGGATACTGTTGAGCCACCTGATATGGGTGCTAGGAACTGAACTAGTGTACCCTGGAAGAGCAGTGCATTATCTCAACTGTAGTGCCATTTCACATGCCCTACAGGGAAATTCTTGTAATTACATGTAGGCAGACATCTGAGATAAGACACAAAAATAATACCCTCCCAAACTGGTAGACCTTCTCCTTCTTCTGTTGAACAAAAACACCATTAAAAAATTTACCAGAAAGCCACAGACTAGGAGAAAATGCCCGACATATCTCGGTGACAGTAATACTTGCATACAGGACCTGTACAAGGGGCATGAGTATGCTGTCATACACAGAGGCACTGGCAACCTACAAAGCCCCCAAGCCACCCAAAGAAAACTGGTTTTCCCTGGGCAGTTACCAACTGCCATCAAATCCATATGATCTTCCAGAGGTCTTATGCCAGTAACCAGAGCTGTTTTCAGTTCAAAGGTCTAACAACCATGTCATGCCCAGAGGTCAGCTGTTCATAGCATTGCCCCCATCCTTCTTGGGGCTAGACACTGCTGTTCTATGTTCATGGCTGAGCACTCACAACTACTTGTTTTTTAGTTTCAGAAGAGTCAGTTTTTAAGGTAGGTCCCATGATCTTGGGTAGAATAGCATGGTGTTGATGGAGGCTCTTCACCTCATGATAGACACAACTTAGAGAAAAGGGAGGGACTAAGAACCAATATAACTTCAAAGGCACTGCTATAGCCCAGTGATTTATTTCTTCCAGCTAGGCTCTTTCCACTAAAGTTTCCAGAGACTTCTAAAATAGTCTCACCAATTTAGAACTAAGCACTCAACACATGAGTCTACAGGGGAAGATTTTATATTAAAAACCATAATACTACACCTTACATGAATAAATCTCAAACTTATGTCATGTGAGCAAGTGCTTACACAAGAGGAGTATCTTTCAAGGGATGTTCTAGAACAATCAAGACTAACAAGCAGAATAATGTTGACAGCTAGCTTGGAGCAGGAGTGAATGGGGAGAAATTCGAAGAAGTTCCTGGGTTAACAGAGATGCCCCTTAGCTTGATTTAGTTCAAAATTCATGGAATTGTACATTTTCTACTTAGCTTTCCCTTTGAAAAATCTGTCCTGAAGCAGGCAAGAAAGTAGAAAAGTGCAACAGGCAAGGCAATGAAAATCATATGATGAGATAGGAGATTTAAACGCAAATGCAGCAGCCATTGTATTACATGTAAATGTGCCAGATGCTCCAATTAAAAGACAAAGATATGTCAGACTGGGTGCTTAAAATTCCAACCATTTGCTGTTGATAGGAGACACATACTAAAACATAAGCTGTAGAAATATTGAAAGGAAAACAATTAGAAAGTAACATATGCAAATGTGAACAAAAGAGAAGCTATTAAGTCTATATTATTATCAGATAAGGTGTGTTTCCAATTTTAAAATTGTTTCTAAGGGAAACACATCAAGCTTTCAGTTCCCTGGGGAAAAAAACACCAATTCTAAAATTATGTGCACCTGGACTCAACAGCTAGAGCAACAAGGAAAAGAGATAAACCACAGTTACAGTAGAAGATTTCTAACTCCCTTCTTTTAGTATAAAAATTTGGCCCAAGAAGTCAGTAAGAGTTGTTTTAATGACATCAAGTGTAGACTTAGTGAAATGGATGAACACTGGAAGCCCAAACCAACGAATACAAAAAATTTCCAATGCTTATGTGGTACTTAAAAACCAGATCATGTGTGGAGCCACAGAACAAGTCTTAACAGACTTTAAAATTTGGCACTATAAATACATATTTGTTATAAAAGAAATAGATTGTAAATAAATTTTAAGATACAAAATGTAATCCAATAGTGATAATTTAGAAAAAAATGCCAAAATCCATCCCCGAAGAAATGATAAGATATTTAACAGTGAGATTATAAAGACACAATATATTAAAAGCTTATAAGATGAAGCCAAAACAATACTTAAAAATAAAATTATAGTTTAAATACACACAATTGAAAATAACAAAGAATTCTTAAAATCAGTGGTGAAAGCAATCATCTTGTACTCAGTTAAAGAAAAATACGAAGTACAGCAAATTAAAAGCTAAGAGAATAAGAGGGAAGAAATATTAAAAGTAAGGGCAGAAGTTAGTGAAATAATAACAATCACAAAAATAGAGAGAAAAACTTAGCCAACAGTTATTTCTTTGAAGAGTTCAAGTTGCAATAAATCGGAGGCAAAACTGATGGAAGCTTGAAAAAGGGAACAATGTCAGGAACAAAGAGGATGACACACTGATTCATCATACAAACATTAAAGACAGGCTAAGAGGAGACTGAAGAGTTTTATGACAGTATGTTTGAAAAGTTGATGAAATGGAAAAATTCCTAGGAGAAATGCATCTTAAAATTGGAATGGGAAAATATTGAGCATATTCTCATAAAATGATTAAGAAGTCAAATATGTATAAAATTGCTCAAAGAAAACATTTCTAGACTCGAGTCACTTCCATAGTGGAGTCTGCCTAAAATTTTAAGAGAAACAAACAAGCAAACAAGCAAAAAACAATCTTAAACAAATTCTTCCAAAGAACAAAGATGAGGCAGAAGTAAATTTTATGGAGACAAACTAATCTTAGTCCAAACCCTTCGTGGATAAGAATAAAACAATAAGAAATTCAAGATTATTCTCACCTGGGCTATATGACATCTTGTCTTAAATAACTTGTAATAAAATAAATCTATAAGCAATATCATTGGGAATATAGTAGTAAAAATCTAAATAAAATCTTATCAGATGGAGTCAACAAGATATAGAAAGAAAACCAACCAGTTCAAATAGAATTGACTCCAGAAAAGTAAATTTAATTTATGCCTTAGTTACTTTTCTATTACTGTGAAGAGACACCATGATCAAGGAAACTTATAAAGAAAAAGTTTAGTTGGGGGCTTGCTTACAGTTTCAGAGGGTATGTAGAGTCCATGCCCATGATGGTGGGGAGCATGGAAACAGTCAAGCAGGCATGGAGCTAGAGCAGTATCTGAGAGATAACACATTGAGACAACAACAGTGAGATAGAGAGAACCAACCAGCATGGTGTGGACTTTTGAAATGTTAAAGCCTACCCCCAGTGACACACCTCCAACAAGGGTACACCTACTAATCCTTTCCAAACAGTTCCATTCACTGGAGAATAAATATTCAACAATATGAGCCTATGGGGCCATTCTCATGCAAACCATTATAACTTGACATTTCAAGTTTAATCATTCTATTCCACAGTAATGGAACAAAAGAGAAAATGTAGATGCTCATATTAATAGATGATAAAAATACAATAATATTTAACATCCATTCATTAGTAAAACAAACAAACAAAAATCACTGAACAAAGGGAAAGTAGCAGGAACTTATTAGCCTAATAAAATAAACCTACAACAAACCCTCTGCAGAAAATAGACTAATGGAGGAATGTTGAAAGCTTTCCTTTTGAGACAGAGAACAAGAGATTTTAATAACTTGCCAATAATTCTCTTAGACAAAATTGGGCTGGAAGAACCAGAGATATCCAGAAGGCAAATATACATAGCATAGTAATTAAAAAGAAAAGATTCTTATGTGTCTTGAAAATATCAGTGAGCCTATAGATCCTCAGTGATGTTCCAGATACAAAGTGGAAGAAAAGGACCAACTGGGGTTAGTATAGCAGACAAGAAACAGAAACTTCAAATAAAATATCACATTTGCAGTATCATGAAAAGAATAGAGGGCTGGGATATAGTCAGTGGAAGAGTACTTGTCTAGCAATATTCACTAATTACTAATTGAGTGTACTTGTCACATACATCTTGGGCAAATGATTAACCTCTTTTATGAGGTACTGGATCTGGATCTCCCAGAACTGGAGGAAAAGAAAATAGAGTAAATCAAGTATCTATGAACAAGTCTAATGGAAGTTATGCAAGATTTTTTTTTGTGTCCAGAAAGTGCTGAAATTTATGGGGAAAAATGAAAGTGGACCTGTGTAAATGGAGTCTACCATGTTCATGGATTGGAAGATTTACCCCTGCATAAATGGCAACTGTCTCCAAATTTATGTAAAAAATTAGAAATACAGATCAAAATGTCAAAGTTTGTGTAACTAATATTGACAACTTGATTTTTAAATATGTAGGATATGAGAAAGATCAAGATACTTGCAATAAAAAAGGGGGAAGAATTGTTCTATAAGAAAGTAACAGCCAGGTAGTGATGAGGAATTGTGAGAGAGTCCTTTATGAATAACTCTTTAGCCTCAAAGCAGACTCATAAGTAGACTGGTTCTGACAAAGACTTGACTAAATGAATGAGTAAGTAGCAATTAAGTAAGTAAATAAATAAATAAATATCCCTTGCCCATGAAGAGATACCAATTGGAAAGGCATTTTAGATATGACTAGGAGTTTGTGTTGTACATAAATGGATCTGAATCAGCTGAATAGAAAAGATACGTCTTACATATGAAAGACAAAATCTCATGGCGCCTTGAAGAAAATTTTATGTCCTTGTGGTAGAAAAAGGCATTTTAGTAGAATAAGATACACAAAGGGCACTAAGAATAAAATTTTTAATGAGTTTGGCCACATTAAATTAATAATTTCTGTTTATCAGAAAGCACTATTGAGCTGGGTGTGGTAGCACAGGCCTTTATTTCCAGCAATAGGAAGGCAGAGACAGGAGAATCTCAGTGAGTTTAAGGTCAGTCTGGTCTACATGGTAAGTTCCATGCCAGCCAGAGATATAAAATGAGACTTTGTATCAAAACACAAAGAGATAAAAGGAGAAAATGAAAGGAGAAGCAATGTGATGTCAGAACACACACAACTGTCAGAAGCCTACAATACCAAAAATTATTTCACAAACAATAATAAATAGACAACTAAATAGAAAAATGTGCAGAGATCACCAGTAGATGACTCATGAAAGAGAATATCCAATTGTCCAATGAATACTTGAAAGCAGAGTCAGGCTCATTAGTAATCAGTGACATACAAAAAAAAAATCAAATGCAAACTAAAATACATTGTGGAGCACACTATCCAAGATTGCTAAAATGAAAAGAAATGATCATAATGAATACTGGCAAAGCTGTGGAGTAAAAGGACCCTCATACAGGACTGGAAGGAGTGAAAACTGGTACAATCCCTCTGGAGACTATGTTGACACTTCTACTAAAGCTAACCATACATATGCTCCATTGCTCAAGGACTCCACATGGACACCATGAGCACGCTCAATAATGGTTCTAGCAGCTGTGTTTGCAATAGCACCACACTGGAACCCACCCAAATGTCCATCCATAGTATAATGGTTAAGCAATGTGCACTATAGTCACAGAAAAGAACCTAATGTGGCAATGAAAATGAATAATTTGCAGCCACACTATGCATGGATTTCATAAATGTAACAAGCACACCGAGTGACTTCATTTTGTGCTACTCTTAAACATTATAGAATTTAGAGGTGCCTGCCTAAGTCATAAAATTAAGATATGTAGATAAATGATTATCATAACATCCTAGAGGCTAGAAGGAATAACATAAATTGTTGCCTGGCTGTCACCTTTGGGGGACCAAGAAGAAGGTTACTTTCAGGGAGCTTGAGGCTACTGCAGACCTGGTCCATCTTGGGGAGATGAGGACAGTGATTCTGTGGGTGGCTGCCTTGTGATAACTAATTGGTACATCCTTTTATGTCACTGTGGTTTGCTTTTAGAGACTGAGTCTATGTTGCCCATGCTTTCCTCAGACTCAAAATTCTCCTGTCACAGCCTCTTGAATGCTGGCATTATAGCACGCGTGCCACCACATCTGGGAAGGCTTTCATCCTTAAGTCACTCCCAGTATAAATGTTACATATGACAATAAATATTTACAGGATAAAGAAGGGATAGTATTGGTGGCACAGACAGGAGCCCCAAGAAGACTATACTATCAGTTGACACCAATTCATTTGTTACTCTTCTTTAGACTGAGAGATTCCCCCCCCCCAAAAAAAAAGAAATATAACAGGAAATGTTAAGTGTCAGGGTCCACCTAAGCAAAAGTATCTGTGACCACGAAGACAGCTGGGTGGGCTTCTTTGACCTGTTACTGCCAAGCTGGTAATAGGTCAAAATCAAATGGTCTGTATGAACAGCATGATTAAAAAAAATAATAAAAGATAGGCTCAGGTTGTAGAGAAGATTCCAGTAGTTCATTCTGAAAGGATGTTTGACATGAGTGCACAGAGAAGGGAGAGAGCATAGGTTCCCAACTTATGGTGGACTAAAATGGCAGCCATCTTAACGTCCGATCCCAGTGTTATCCTGGGAGTCCTGACAGTGTAAGACCTGGAGCTCCAGGAAGGCTAAATGGCAGGGGGGTGAGGAGGTTGTTGTCCTCCTCCTGCTTGCGGAAGGGACAGCATGGCTAACAGGACCTGAGTGGGAACACTGGGAGCTCCTGTACCTGAGAAATGCATCTGAAACCCACATCACCAGAGTGTTCTTCCTATGCTGGTCCCTCTATCCAAGCGGTTTTCAACCTACATAATGCTGTGACCCTTTAATACATACAGTTCATCATGTTGTGATGATGCCCGATGCTAAATCATTTTCACTGCTACTTCATAATTGTAATTTTGCTACTGCTATGAATCATAATGTAAATATATGATATGCAGGGCATCTCATAGGCAACCCCCAGTGGGGTCTCCACCCAATGGTTGAGAACTGCTGCTCTGTTCCTTCTCTGCTCTCTCACCTCAAACATTCTTTCAGAGAAACTGCAGTGCTTCCAAGCTATGTTTGGGACTGGAGAGGTCCCTTGGGTGTGATGACAGCAGAAGTAGCTGAGGATCCAGTTTGGCTGGAGTTGGAGTGACATTGGGCAGTGGTCAGGAGAATTCTGGATGAACCATTTCTTTGTGTTTAGTCTGATAGGGAAAGCATTTCCTTTAAGATTAACCCAATTTGGGCTTGAAGCCAGGCTTACCATTTCCTGACAGTGAGCTTTGTGAACTTAGCAAATTACTGGGTATGCACAAGTTTTAAACAATAATAATACAGAGAAAAGGCTTAGTACTGGGCCTGACAATAGGAAGTACTCAATAAATGCTATTGTTTTATTATTTGTTATTTTCATTGTAATGATTATCTCAATCTCCATTATCAGACACAGGAAATCACTGAGCAATACCTTCAGTAGGAAATAAATAGACAGTAGCTTTGGGAGACAGGTGTTCCCTACTTTGCTGTGAAATAGAAGAAAAGAACCCAATAAGGTGGTGGCCAGAAGCTCTAGCCTCTCCACACCGCAGTGGAGCATGAGCTTTCTTGAGCCCAGCTCCAGAGACTTTTAGGAGGCATGTCTTCCATCTTGACTGAGATTCTATTTTCTTCCCAGAGAGAGATAACAGGTTGTGTCTCAGGAAGAGAGGATCATTGGCCTGATACCTTGTTGCTGGAGCTCAGCAGATTTCCCCACAAGACCAGAAGGCAGAAAATACACAGAGCAGGTGCTGAGTTTCACTACCTTCTTGTCTGTGCTGCTCCACACCTTCTCTGCTGTCTAACGTCATTCCATCACGGTCTTAAGAATTATCAGGTCAACATACTTCCTTTGAGCACTCGCTGTGGAGCACAGATTTGGGACCATATGCTTAGAAGAAATGGGCCTCACTACTCTCTATCCAAAGCAGGGAGCCAAGGTGAAAAGGCTGATAGGAGCACCAAGGACTATGAGCTCTGGAGGGTGTGAGACCGGAGAAAATGGAAGAAGTAAAAGCCAGGCTAACAGATGGAGAGTCACAGGTAGCACTGCAGTGTGGAGACTAAGAGAGGTGCTAGACTAAGAAGTGTGGTAGATGGTCTGCAAAAATGGCCATGACCCCTGCTAATTCAGCACATGAATGCTGTACATCTTATCAAGTAGAGTCTGTTTCCATTCCCTTCAAACACGTGTCAATCTGGGACTTGCTTTAAGTAACAAATCACCATGGAAGTTAGGTTGTATAACTTCCTGTTCTAAGTTTTAAGAGGTCTTTGCAGCTTCTTTGGGAATCTAGACACTGGAAACAAAAGTTCTAAGCAACTGTGGAGGGAGTGTGTGGACAGAGAATGGTACAGCCAGGCACAGTGGCTCTAACCATTCCAATGGAGCACCAGGCGAGAGTAAAATCATGGATGATGATCCAGTCAAGTTCCCATTAGAAAAACACATGATCCTCATCTATGTTCATAGCAGCCTTATTTGTAATAGCTAGAAACTGGAAACAACCCAGATGTCACTCAACTGATGAATGGATTAAAACATTGTAGTACATTTACACAATAGAATACTACTCAGCTATCAGGAACAAGGAAATCATGCAATTCGCAGCCAAATGGATGGAACTAGTAAAGCTCATCCTGAGTGAGCTAACCCAGACTCAGAAAGATGCACATGGCATCTTCTCACTTATAATTGGATTTTAGCCATATAGTACACGGTATCTATTCTACAATCAACACACCAAAAGGATCAGAAACATAGACTTTGTTACCTATTAATGGGACAATTTGCTCTAGGGGTGCTACCATGTAGGCCCCAGTGCAAGAGAAAGCTCTTAGCTCTCATATGATTGTTGAACTGAGAGGGACTGATATGTAGTGACACTCCACATTGGAGGAGTGGAATGGGTGGGAGAGGGAGGAGAGGATGGGAGGGTGGAACTGGGAGGGGTGGAGAGAGGGGACTGTGATGCAGATGTAACTTGAAGTAATGAATAAACGTTAAAAAAAAAATCACATATGATCCTGATACCAGAGAGAGAACAGCTCAGATAAGCCTGGACTTCACATGAATTGGGGGAAAAAACAAAACAAGAATTCCTCATCATCTAAGCTCTCAAGTGTTAGGTTGGATTTTTATGTAGCAGCAGAAAACTGAAAGAAAGGGTGACTCACAAGTAATCGTTTAGAGATGCTGGGAGGCAGCTTGGTTAGCATCCCTGGCTTCCCAATTTCAGAACATCATGCTTACTGATCTTTCACGCTTGTGACAAAACGTCTGTTTTAAATAAACACTGTGACCAGCACGCTTGTAAGTGGGAAGTTGGTGCCAATAAATGAGACTTCTCTTAGGGCTGCAAACATAGATGAGCTGAGGAAATTGTAGCACACACAGTAAGCGATGCTGTCCTTGCTAAGGGCCTCTTTCCCACGTGACCTGGAGGTCCCCCTGCACAGTGTCACCATCATTTCCTTTGTCCTTTCAAGGCAGGGCCAATGAAGTTCCTTGTTCTACAGATGAGGACGTACTGATACTTAGACAGCGGAAGCCTTAGTCCAAGGTTAAAGTATTGATAAATGGCAGAGCAAGCATTTGAACTCTTAGCCATGTGACATCCCCAGGACTGGCTTGACTTTGATCTCCAAGCTCTATGGCCTTTCCTGAACCAGAATGCTCCACTGTTCCTTTTGATTAGAGGTAAGAGTTGAGCCCTTACACAGTACCCTCCTGGAGAAGGCTTTTCTTTTTAGAGAAGAGGCAAGTGGCCCGGGAGGCTGGCACAGACTCGAGGATACCCTTCTTCGCATGGAATAGGGGCTGGCATCTAACTGCAGAAGCTTGCTCTCCCCCAAAAGCAGCTTATTTGGTATTCTACTGTTTCAGCCCCATGCTCCCCATTTCTAAGAACAGAACTTCAGCTTTGAAATGCACTGTTAGCCCAGGGCTATTTGGAAGGAGCTCTGTGGAGTTTCCTTCTGTCCTAGAAGGAAGAAGCCCTGTTTAATCTTGGAAGCCTTCCTGGGAGAGTTCAGCTTTGAGTTCTGTTTTGGAAGCGGTGGAGGAGGCAGTTGGATGAATGCTAACTAGGGCATTTTGAGTTTCAGCAGAGACTTTTGAGACATTGCAGTGAAAACCTCAGTAAGGTAGAAAATAGTTTGTCTGTTTTACAGCAAGATGACAATGCAAAATGACAATAGTTGCAGCAGTTTCCAAAACGGACCAGAAACAACAAGATAACTCCTCGCAGAAATAAATGTATGCTCTCAAATAGAGATGCAAATGGTGCTTTATCCAATTTTAGATGGAGAGATGCCGATGTGAAAGCAATTCACAGGGAAACTCATTGAGCAGAGGGCTTGGTTGAACATGCATAAGTTAAGAAATAACCCAACTATGAGAGGCAGCTGCTAAAATAGCTAGGGCAATATTGTGTTTCATAAACATATTTTCACTGTGTTGGTAGGGACAGGATCTTAAAAATGACCAGAGTACAGTTATGGGTGACTTTTTTTAAAAAATGGATATAAAATTTGGGCTTCCAGATGAAACACTGAATATCTCTTGTCTAATCTCAACCATGCCTCTCCATTCCCAACTTGGACTGATGATATTTAACGACTCCTGAGTCATATTTTCAAGTGGTGAACTTTCCCTAAGAATTAATATGTCCAGATATGTGAAATGGTTTCATCATTTTTTCTTTAAATTCTCTTGACAGAGGCCTGCTATAAGCCATCTCTCCCTCTGCCTTTCTTTTACTTTATTTTTATTTGTGTGTGTGTGTGTGTGTGTGTGTGTGTGTGTGTGCAGGTGTGTATGTGTGTGTGTGTGTGTGTGTGTGTGTGTGTGTGTGTGTGTCCCTCCCTCTGACTTTCTTTCCCCACCTCTTCTCACATAACTGTCTTAGTGGCTGAGACTCCATGTTCAGCCTACCCAGCCCTGGGATAAGAAGCCAGGAGTGGTGTTTCTCTACACATCACAGCTTACAATCTTCACTTTGACCCCTAGTCGTGCCTCACAATGCAGTAGGCGACACTGAATCTGCTAATTCTCCCATTGGAGACTAGGGCCTAGGACTCAAGTGCAGCCACTGAGAACACAGATATCAGGAAGACTTAATGGGCTTCCTGGTTCTAGGATCCATACTGACTTGCTGTGATCTAGAACATAGAGCTTCCTACGATGCTGCTCTAGCACTTGGGTTATAAAAAAAACAGATGTCTGCTGTTTAAGCCACAGACCCTATAGCATTCTGTGGGTCTGGTTTAGGGCTTTGGGATACTGCCCTAACTCATAATGACTCTTCTGTACTCATTTAAATACATTCCTTCCTTAAAAAACTAGCTTGGACTGAATTGTTGCCCCTATACACACACGCTCACACATGCGTGCGTGCACACACACACACACACACACACACACATCTCTGATGTGGTGGTATTTAGAGATGGTGTGTAAATCATGAGGATGGCGTCTTCATGAGGAGATTAGTGTCCCTGTAAGAGGCCACTATGTGCTTCCTCTTTTCTCTACCACATGTAGACATATCAAGAATATGTCTGCAAGCTAGGAAATCAAATTCGATGGCACCTTTACTTTGGACTTCTCAGCCACCAGAACTACGAAAAATAAATACTACGGTATAAATCTCACAGATTGTAGTATTTTATTACAGCTGACTAAGTAGACTAATACAGAACCTTTAGATAAAATAGACTGATTGAGAGTAGGATCTCTTATGCTCACTAACACACCATTATAACACCATTTCATATCACAGAGCCAGTCCTTAGTTTGATTCTGATGGGCTTGAGTGAAAAAAGAAGGGACATAAGCCAAGCATGTGAGAATGATTTGGAGACTAGAGTTATTGACTAATTATATGAAGAAATCTATGAAGAAAATGATATGAAGAAATTCCCTAGGAGCTTATTGTTCTCAAACTTTTGAAGTTGGTTGGAAAAATAATCTGCCCACTTGGGAGCAGATGACACCTCATAGCAACATTTTCATGGTGAGAAGGAAGAGTTCTAGAAGGGAGGTATTGTAAATCCTATCCTAAAGACATCCTCAATGATATAGAAAGTCATCATATTGACCAAAGAGGGAAGGGGGACAGACTTACAGACCAGGAGCCATGGAGTTAAGATCCTCCTCACCTTCCCACTCTGGCTTCTTTGTCTTTTTTGCCAATTCTGGTCAAGAAAGTCAAATAGCTACTTTCTCCTATAATCCAGAAGTAGGAGAAAAATCCTCAAACAAAGACAGGAACAAAGATGAGAAACTGGCTCCTCATGTTCTGTTAACTGAATCTGAACAAGTGTATTCAGAAGCCCTCTTAGAGAGATCATAGACTGAGAGCAGTGGCCAGGAGGAAAAATGGCTAAACATCCCAGTTCATGAATAGAATGTTTTGTGAAGTAAAAGTGCCCAAGATGACAGAAAGACACAGTGTTCATCTCTCAATTTATAAGGCCACTCTGGGGAAATTGGTCCCAGGTGAAGTATGATTGACAGAAAAAGTCAAAGGAAGGCAATTTTGGGAAGTTCTCAAACAAGATCCTGCTCACCTTAGAGCAGTGTGGTACTAAAGGCTCTGACTCTTGGGGGTTAGATCGTTTCCACTAGAGAACTGAAAAACTGTCCAGGAATTCTTCTACTCTGAATGGTTGGGTTAGGTGCCAGTAGCTCTCCAAGGTTCTGTCTAGAAATGAAGAAGAAAAGTAGCCTGTAGAAAAAAATATGGCTAATTAAATTATTTAACCAGTATTTGCATTATCTTTAATTGGCTTGCGGTGTTAATCCTTAACCTGCCTCTATAAATGAATACACACAGACACCACGTGGATCTTAACAAGCCTAGACCTGGGTTGTGCAAACCTAACCCATCTAAGCTAGCTCATAATTCTATTACCCAAATATAACCCCATATATGCATATGTCCCTTTGGACTATTATTCTCCATGCTAAGCCGATGTTCCAGGCCACATGGAAGGATCTTCTTTTTTGTTTGTTTGTTTTTTGTCTTTTTTAAAAATAATTTATTTTTTTATTTCTTCAAGCTACATCTCAATCACAATCCCCTCCCTACTCCCCCCTCCAGTCCCACTCTCCCACCCTCTTCCCCCTCAACTCCCCATCCTCTTCCCTTTTTTTTAAGTTTAAGGTATATCTTTTCCCCCCAACAGCTCCCCGTTTCAGTCCAACAAATGGCTCTTTCTCTTATAACAATAAATACAATACAAAACAACAGAAATAAATAGGTCACAATTATGAGAGTTATATGGCTTAGCATACATTCCCAATGTCCAGTCCATATGTATTTGGCACCTGACTTTAACATTCTACTATCTAACCATCTCCATAAATTTAAAGCTCTATATCTAACTCAGAGAAAGATCTTCTTTAATCTACCTTGTTTAATCTTCCTTGTTTGCTCCTGGCTTATCTCTGGCAACCTCTTCCCAAGATGCTCTGTATCTCTCTCAAAGCCCACAAACCTTAGTCCTGCCTACCTCTGTCTTTGCCCAATCTCCAGGCCTCAGCATT
The DNA here is from genome assembly GCA_907164525.1 of Lophiomys imhausi. Classification (NCBI taxonomy): domain Eukaryota; kingdom Metazoa; phylum Chordata; class Mammalia; order Rodentia; family Muridae; genus Lophiomys; species Lophiomys imhausi. The sequence goes on from CAJQZJ010032812.1 coordinate 3,010,538, forward strand.
TATTTAACCAATCAGAGTAAATTAAGTAACAGACAGCAAACAGGACCAATTAACATTTAGAATGCTTAACACCACCCCATCAGTAGCCTCATAGAAACCCAATACCAATTTATACTCCTGCTGTCAGTATACTAGGTTCCTCTTTCCTCACAGCCTCACTAATATTTGTTGTTGTTTGAAGCCACCATGGAGATCAATATGGTTGTTCCTTAGCAAAACTAAAAATATAAATATTATCTGATGCTGAGCTCAGTCTTGGATTTATAACTAAAGGACTCTAAGTCAAGATATCACAGGGCAACTCAGATGCTCATGTTTATGACTGCATTATTCATACTGCTCACACTAGCTAAGAAATGGAGCCAGCCCAGATGCTGGATAGGACAAATATGCTTCATACACACAATCGATTCTATACATGCGTGAAGAAGGATGAAAGCCCCTCATTCTCAGGAAAATGCATGGAACTTAGTATCATTATGTTAAGAAATATAAACCACACTCAAATATTGAATTTTTCTCTTCTATGCACAATCCCCCTCCCCGTGCGTGTGTGTGTGTGTGTGTGTGTGTGTAGAACATGAAAGTAGAAAAGGGACTAGAGAGGATCATAGAATACAGGTGACATGAGAGCAAAAGGCATGACTGTGTGCAGGAGAAGGGGTCCAGCCAGAGAATAGCTTGGGAGATCGGAGATCACAGTAGGGACAAACAAGAACAAAGTGTAAGACCTGAGTATGACAGTGTGATAGTGAGGCAGAGCATGACGGTGATTGCCTTGAATCTCAGCACCTGGGAAAAAGAGGCAGGCCGATCTCTGTGAGTCTGGACAAGCCTGGTCTACGAAGCAAATTCCAGGCCAGCCAGGACTACATAGTAAGACCTTAAAGAGAGAAAGAGAGAAAGAGGGGGAGAGAGAGAGATATTAATGTATATGCTAATTCAAAATTTTTAATTTAAAAATCAAACCAAATTTCAGTACTTAGAGCAAGCGTAGACAGGAGAGGAACAATAAACACCCTAATATAGTGGTGAGATGGTAAGTATTGGCTTTGGTGGACTGTGACCATTTCTGGCGGTTATTTTATTTCAGAATCCCCTGGAGATGATACCACCTCATAACAATGCACTCATATGTGGCCTGCTCAGCCTTCTCTCACCATCAGGTGGGCCCCTCTGCAGGATTTTCGAGCAGAAAGGCTTTGGAATAAAGTTAAGGGGATAATGTCATTCATTTGCAAACATGTATGAAGGGTTTTGTCTACTGTAGGCATTCCTCCTGCTAAGGATGCAGAAGGGAGAGACCACCCTGCCACTGTCCACAGACCAGGCAGCCAGTTTCCAGGTAGACACTTGAGATTCAAGTGTCCATTTGATTAATGCAGACCTTCAAGAGCTCTGTGCTAGGCACTGGGGGTTTACCAGGGATGAGATAACATTCTCTGTCCCTGGGGAATTTGCATTCCTGTGAGAGACTCAGAAGGAGGCAAGCCACATATAAAGAACTTCACAGTAAGTATACAAAGTGTCTTCATGGGAATATTTAAAATGACAGAATAGAGAGTGAGATGCATGGTTGAGAATTTTTTTTTAAGATATTTATTTTGAGATCCAAGATGGCGCCAACCATAGAGCAGTGCATCTAAGTAGTAGGTGAATGAGATTAGTCACTGTGGAGTGAATGTGAGGACCCCTAGTCGACAGTGAAACACAGATGGTGTCTGAATTTTTATGGTGAACATTGAGACCGGTCACCAGGTAAAACAGCCCACACAGTTCCCAGGAACAACACCCTGAGATCAGCCAGCTCCGTTCTGGAGAGGAGCTCTGGCTACAGGAGATCTAGCCCAGGAGCGGATCCAGCCCTTGGCTCCAGCCACAGACCAGCGGCCCCTGCCTGTCTTCCTGATATCCAGCCTGCACATGGACCTGTACACCCAGGAGGGAAAAACAGCCACACCACAAGAGCAAAGGTAAGTGAGATTTTTTTTTTCCCCGGAGTTTCCAACATGGCGGCACAGTACTCACTGTAGTGGAGAGGCAGAGACCTAACCTAGTCACAGCAAAGCAATTAGGAGCCAAGACTGACTGCAAACAGAGCCCGCAACTGTGTGTTCTCCACAAATAGTGGGGCGGGTGGGTCACTCACCCTAGCACCCAAGCATCTGAGGCAGTCAGCAAAAGGCACACTGAGGCTGGCACCCATTGTGGGTGGAGCTCCGTGTTTGCACGGTCAGCCTAGCTGGGGAGCCAGAACGACTGGGTCAGTGAGAGGAGAA
>CAJQZJ010032812.1:3087816-3106004 GCA_907164525.1 Lophiomys imhausi
AAGTTGCTAAGAGACAAGCAACATTTGCTTATCTAAATACAAGAGATGGATAGGGCATCTTCAAAAACCCCAAGAGATCTGCAGAATATGGCATTCAAAGATGTTATCTTAAATTAAGATTCTCTTTTTTTGATATCGAGACATATCAGCTCCTGACAGCACCCCCTATTCTACTCCAAGTAGAAGATAAGCATCAAAGAATCTCCAGTGTAAGATGGTTGAATTAGTGGCAAGCCTATCTCTTGGCATGAAAAAACCCCTTGCACCAACTGCAGACAGACTGCTGTCCAAAAAGGACAAAACTTGGTAGCAGGGAAGTCAACAGCCTAGCTCTGCCAAGACAGGGTAGGTAAGTCCTTCATAATCCCTGCTCTACAACAAATGTCTGTCAGAGAAACAGGACCCAAAGGCTGAAGACTGATGCAGGAATGTATGGAGAGAAAATGGGAACTGTCCAGGCAGTCATTGGTATGTCCTTTCTTAGTTTTGGAAGCTGCAGGCCCTGCACTTCCTATATAAGCAGATATGTTTATCCCTCTCAGGTCTCTGAGGTGGTTGAAGAATAGACAGCTAGAGTCTCATAGTTAAATTTTGAGTTGTTTAGGAATCAAGAGGGTGTTAAAAATCTAAGAAGATACTCTTAAAAGTGTGTTGCAAGTTAGTATGAATGTTGAGTCAGATATAGACCTTTAAACTCATGGAGATGGTTAGATAGTAGAATGTTAAAGTCAGGGGCCAAATATGTATAAACTGGGCATTGGGAAGGTATAGTGGGCCATTTAACTCTCATAAATGTGGCATATTTATATCTGTTGTTTTGTATAGTATTTACTGTTATAAGAGAAGGAACCATCTGTTGGACTGAAAGGGGAAACTGCTGGGGGGAAGAGGGTGGAAGGGCGGGATAGGAAGGGGGAATAGGGAAGGGTTTGTGACTGAGATGTAACTTGAAGAAAAAAAAAAAGAAGTATTTAAAAAAAAAAAAAAGAAGGCATGCGGACATCAAAATTTGGCTTTTCCACACAGCTACACAGGCAACTGCAACCACACATTCACACATACACACACATGCACTCACACATGTGCACACATACATACATACATCTTCCTCCCCCATAAAACAAATTTAAAATATTTTAAAATGAAATTGTGTCACTTGAAGGAGCCCTCTGTAAGAAAGAAGTATTCTATCTTCAAGACTCCGGTTAAACTTCCAATGACCCCAGTTGTGACAACATTTGAGTCCTTTGCAGCAATTCGTGTCAAGTTTTTCTCAACAGCTGTGCTTCTCTCTTACCTATAACTCTGTAAAAACGGGGTGCTGCTTGGTCCGGCACACAGTGTTTACACTACTCTCTCTGCCTTCACCATCTTCCCAAATTTTACTCAGTTTTCTGCATTAACCTAATGTAGCCTTTTTTTCCCTCTCTCTGTTTTACTTCACATGTCTGAGTGACGGTGCTCTTGTTTCTCCAGCACAATTCAGCATGGTTTCTCCAGCTGTTCTGCTCTGCGCTCTCCTGGGTAGATGCCTGGCTAGTTTCTTGGGACTGGACTGGATACTCTTAATATTTCCCATGGGCTGAAGCAATGACTCAGCAGTAAAGAGCGCTTGCTGTTCTTGTAGAAAATCTGGGTGTCGCGCCCGCCTCGCCGATAAGGAAAGCGCCACACAATCAGGATTTTTCTGGCAGCATTTATTGAACAGCTCTTTTAGATAGCATGGTGGAGAGGGACCCCGAGCTCCGGCAAGCGGCCGCTTATATAGCACATAGGGAGACTTGTCGAACCCTCATTGGCTCATACGGAATCACCTAATTAGCATGAGATCGCAGTGCCAAGAAATGCACCTTGCGCATGCACACACCGGCACAGCACCTCCGTGAAGAACCAGGAAGCAGGAAGCCGGCGCCATCTTGTAATGGCGATTGCGGCTCCTGACATCTCCCCCTTTATTAAATAGCAAAACACAACAGTCCACTTTGTTACCGATCAAGCCCACCGTTCTACCAGTGAAGCGATCAAGGTAGTTAAATGGACTAGAGACCCTGTGTGCCTGAATTCCCGTGCAATGGGAACACGAGCCCTGGGAGGCACACAGGACTGTCATCAGAATGCCTGGTGCAATGGGAACACGAGCCCTCAGGACAAATTTATGATGACAGTGTCTCATTGTTTTAGCATATTTAACCAAGCTCTAGGAGAAGTTCCAAGTTCCACGGCAAGTAAGGCCTGAGTGATTAGCACTTTATCTCTATTGTGTTGTTTTTTAAATTTGCAGAGCAACCAGAGGGTGATCAACATTCCCCCCGCTAAAAGGCAGCCGAATAACCCGACTCCCACCCATTCCTTAAAGTAGGAGAAAGCCGACTGAAGCCAGGAAGCCAATCCTTTTGTTAGGGACAGATCCAAACGAGTGGAATTAATTTGAATGATAGCTACTCGTAGCCTTCTCATGGTTTCATCAAATTCCACAGTCCAATTTTGTTGCAACTGTTGAGATAAAATCTTAGACAAGTTAGAGCAATGAGTGTGCCCTCATATGTTGAATAAAGAATGAATGATGTCTGTTTCTAATATGTCTTTGTATGTCTATAAACACCTCAGCAACAGCACTTTTAGGATGAATAAAATCCGTTACTTCAAGTTGTTTTACAGCTCCAACAACATAAAGTGAGTCTGAGATAATGTTTATAGGCTCAGGAAATCTTTGTAATACTATAGCTACTATAGCACATTCTACTAATTGAGGTGAGGTATAATTAAATTTTATTTGAGTAGGAACATTATTAACAACATAACAACCAATGCCTGTTTTAGAACCAGACGAGGGATGTGAATCCCGGTTTTTTTTTGTTTTTTTTTTTTTTTACTACTTCTTTTAATGGCGGGGCAGACGGAACTGACCCTGAAGCATATGGGTCAGGCCGATACCACTCAGCCTCATATCGAGCTGTCTCTTCTTTTAACTCAGCTTGATCATCTGAATCCAATACACCCTCCTCTGACGAGGAAGATGTTGGATCCTCTTTCTCTTCCTCACCCTCTGTAGAGGTCTCCTCTGAGGATGAGTCTCCAACCTTTAAATTCTTAAACTCTTCAAGGACAGGAAACAATTTGTCCTTTTCTTTTGTCATTTCTTTACTTCTGTTTATTCTCTTTTTAATTTTAATCTTAGCGCTCTTTTCCTTTTCTGCTTCTGATAGGCTATCCTGATGATCTGCTAATGCTCTCTGTCCTTCCCGAACCTGTTTTTGACATCTAGAGTCATCAATACAAACTCTAATCATTTTATACAGTGGCCACGTTCCTGGTCTAAGCCTCCCTCCTTCCTTTTCATTACTGAAATCAACTCCAAGTTTTTCCCAGGACCCTTTGGTTAAGGATCCGGTCGAGACAAACCATGGAGCAACTCGATCTACTTCTTTTAGAAAATTGCATAGAACTCTTTCAGGAACTTTTAGTCCGCGTTCCTTCAACAACGCCCGCATTGCTGAAAGGAGCGGCTTCATCTGTTGATTGCCCATAGTCCTTTATTTACAGGACAAGGCGAACCTGCACAGTTATCTACCTGTGGCTTACGGTTCCAGTAAACAGGGAGGACAGGTACACTCCTTCCCTTGTTGATGGCAATTAAGACAAAAACAACACGTAATGACCACTACCGCCCAAACAGGAAGAACAAGAGCCAGCCAAAGGGGATCCACCATACCTTGCAGAAAAGCATCTAGACTTCCTCCGCCGTCAGTTCTGAATCCTCCGTCGAGCCTACAGGATCCCTTGCAGCTGGACCGGAGCTCCCGAGACGTTCGGCCTCGTTCCCGGGTTTCGGCACCAGATGTCGCGCCCGCCTCGCCGATAAGGAAAGCGCCACACAATCAGGATTCTTCTGACAGCATTTATTGAACAGCTCTTTTAGAAAGCATGGTGGAGAGGGACCCCGAGCTCCGGCAAGCGGCCGCTTATATAGCACATAGGGAGACTTGTCGAACCCTCATTGGCTCATACGGAATCACCTAATTAGCATGAGATCGCAGTGCCAAGAAATGCGCCTTGCGCATGCACACACCGGCACAGCACCTCCGTGAAGAACCAGGAAGCAGGAAGCCGGCGCCATCTTGTAATGGCGATTGCGGCTCCCGACATCTGGGCTTGGTTCCCAGCACCCACATCAGATGGTTCACTGGATCCTGTTCTGGGGGATCCAACACCCTCTTCTGGCCTCTGAGGACAAAGGCAAAAACATGGACATTTACATTCTGATTTGCACAGATATATTTTAAAAAGGCTTATCTAAATGCTTCCCATAGTTGCTTGGCCTTTAAAGAATCAGGCATTCTAAGATCTCAGTGTTTGCTAAGAGATCTTTGAAGAAAGAGTGAAAACTCAAAGGAAGGGCATAATGAGCAGTAAATCCTTCCAGCCAAGGCTTTGGGGACAGGTCATGGTCTGGAGATGGTTTGAGTTTGTTCTCAAGGGTCTGTGAGTTGTTGTAAGTTTGGTAACAGCGTGGCAATATCAAGACATTGTGGGACTTTTAAGAGTTAAGGAGTAGTAAAGATCAACAAATCTTTGAAAAAAAAAAATACCTCTTTTCTAAGGTCACGTTCCTTCTCGTGTGAACCCATTGGGTCTCATGATAAGTAATATGGAAATGAGTCATACCTCTCCACTCATTCTTTTTTTCTGCCTCGGCATCATGTGATCTCTCCCTCTTGCACATGTGTCTACCATACTAGGATGGGACCAGGAGAGCCCCAGCTATATCTAAGATAATGTTGGTTGTATCCTTGAACCTCCAGAACTCTGAACCAGACAAACTCTTTTTTGTATTTATTACACAGCCTCGGGTGTTTTGTCACACCCATGAAAAACAGATTGATAGGCAGTTGAATGGATTTGAACCTGGGATGTGATGGGCAAGGGAGGAAGTAAAGACAGAGAACTTCAAAGTCAATCTCTAGTTCTTAGCTTTTCACAAGGTTGTGCACAAGCACTCAATTTTATCATAATCCTGACTCACAGCCCTTGGTTACAATGTATTAAGGAATATTAGAATGGTCACAATATTGACAGATTACAGTCGGAAGGGTTTTTCTCCTGAGAGGCCAGAGGCAAAGGGCTTTGATGGAGACCCAGAAGTCTGTAATGGGCCAAGCTGGACTGACCCATCAGTACTTCTCTCCCCTCTCTTTTGGTTTTCAGGCCACTGTCCTCTGTGACAGTGTCATTTCCAGGGAATTCCTCATGGGCACACAGAGGCTCTGAGGCTGAGCAGTCACTATAACCTAGGCCTCCTGTGCAGATGACTCTTGGGCAGCATAGACGACAAGATTCTACCAATGTGCATGATTTAAGGGTGGAGGAGGGGAAAAGTGTGATTAGTCAGTTTCTCTATTGTCTGTGTAACTATTTTCTTGCCTAGAGCTCTGGATGGAGTATTTCCAGCTAAGCAACCCCTGGGAATCTGAACTGGATCACGGGCATTGATCCATCTATCTAATAAATAGTTTGGGCATCAACAATATTCCCAGTTCAAGTCTTAGGAATTGAGAGCCAAACAGTAAACAAGATAGACAGATGCCTGCAATCAGCAGCCTTTCAGTCTAATGGAGGGTTACACAGGTATAAATCAGCTACTATGCAAAGCAATGAGCTCTATGCTATGAAGAAGTATAGAAGTTCTGATAGGACAGCCATATGTGAGTTGTCTAAAAGAAGACACTCTGGAAAACGAAAGGGAACATTAGTAGTGATGATTCCAGGATTCCTCTCCTACTACAGGTGCCAAATATGGCCATTTTGAGCAAATTGGAGTAGCTGGCCACCCTAGTTGTGAAAATAAAGAGGAATTTAAAACAAGAAGTTTAGAGAGGAGGTTGAGGGGAAGCTTCCTAGAATAGAGAACCAACAAGCTTGCTTGTATGACTTCCCTACAGTGAGGGTTCCCAGAGATACTTGTGTGCATAAGAGACTCAGAATCTAACTTTACTCATCCCATGCACTGGGCAGAACAAGTGCCAATTGGTTTTAGTCTATGGGACACCACCCGTTTACACTGCACGGTGCCCCCATGCCATGTTAGACAGTCCCTCAGCTAGTTTTCTCCACCTCCACACTTGAGGAACCGCCTGTTTCAGAAAGTATCAGACCAAAGCTCTCAACGCATGATCAGCACCCCGTTCAGGAGAATTAGGACTCCCCCTTTCTCCAGAAGCAAGAGCGGTCAGAACAAAGCCTCTTTCCAGGCCCGAGACAATACCAATTTATCTACCTGCTCAGAGACATTTTTGACCCTGGTTGAATCAATACTTTCCAGTAGGTTTTTTCTAATGTCACTTCTCACATCTTTCCGTCTGTTTTCTTGTCTAACTACTTTGTCCCCAAGGCATGTCACAGATGTTTTCTTCAGTTGATATAGCCCCTGTCACCCATGTTCTGGGTGACACACTGCTTCAACAGCATTCTCCAATCCGATATGTTATTCACAAGAACACACCCTCAGTTGTATGGAGAAAAGAAGAAAAGCAATATATAAGAGGGGGGGTAGTGAAAAGGGTCCTTTCCCAGTGAGGCCCTGCCAGGGCTTAATAATACTTTGATTCCTTTTTTTTAAATTCATATATTTAGTTTATTTGTTTTTCCATTTTATAAATAGAATGATTTATTTGGATAGGGCAGACATAACCAACAGCAGAAATCAAGTATGTGTCTGTAGAAGACAAATTAAAATGCAAGGAGCAAAATTGTACGTTTCTTTGAAGGTTGGCATCAAACTTATGTTCCATTTTTATTTATTATGTCACTGCTGGGACCATGAAATTTGACATTTATTATTGGTCTAATATCAATGCAGCTTGTATCACAGCTAAAAGCATTGAAGAACCTCTTTTCGTTCAAGTTCTGTAAATACTGTAGTCTTCCGAGTCACCTGATGAAGGACTCTGTAAATTATTTTTTTATTTAAATTTATTTATTTGTTGCTTCAGGTTACATCTCCATCATATTGTCCTCTTTCCCCCATTCCCAGCCACGCCCTCCCACTCTCTACCCCCTAATCCTTCCATCCTGCTCCTCTGGAGTGGAGTGTCCCTACATAACAGTCCCTCACCCTGATTCAGAAGTCATATGAGGGCCAAGAGCCTCCTCATACACTGGGGGCCTACAAGGCAGCACCACCAGTGAAAAGTGTCTCATTGCCAGGGAGGGAAAACTAAAAAACAAACAAAAAAAACATAAAAAATAAAAAGTCTATATCCATGTTCCCTTTGGTGTGTGGGTTGTAGTATAGATAGCCTTTACTATATAGCTAAAATCCTACTATAAGTGAATAGATGCCATGTGCATCCTTCTGAGTCTGGGTTAGCTCACTCAGGATGGGCTTCTCTAGTTCCATCCATTTGGCTGCAAATTGCATAATTTCATTGTTTCTGATAGCTGAGTAATATTCCATTGCATAGATGTACCACAGTTTTTTAATCCATTCTTCAGTTGAGGGACATCTGGATTGTTTCCAGTTTCTAGCTATTACAAATAAGGCTGCTATGAACATAGATGAGGAGACTTCCTTATGATTCCGTGAGGAGTCATTTGGGTGTATACCCAGAAGTGGTATGGCTGGGTCCTGAGGCAAAGCTATTCCAAGATTTCTAAGATATCGCCATACTGACCTCCATAGTGGTTGCACAAGCCTGCACTCCCACCAGCAGTGGAGGAGGGTTCCCCTTTCTCCTCACCCTCTCCAGCATGTGCTGTCATTTGAGCTCTTTATCTTAGCCATTCTGACAGGTGTGAGATGGAATCTCAGAGTCGTCTTGAGTTGCATTTCTCTGATGATTAAGGATGCTGAGCATTTCTTCAGGTGTCTCTCGGCCATTAGGGAGTCCTCCTTTGTGAATTCTCTATTTAGCTCCCCCGTTTTTTGATTGGATTATTTGGTTTCTTGGCATTTAATTTAGGCAAGTAAGAACAGAGATGAGAATCCTCTCAGATACTGCAATGGGGTGAATCCAGTGGGGAGGCCAGTAGGCAACTGTGCTGAAAAGATGGATGCACCTGCAGGCTCTCACTTTGACTGTGAGTTTGCCAGCAGGCCTCCTCCACCTAGATCTCTTTAATTTGGGGAGGATGAAAAGGTTACTGAGAACACATGGGTAAAAGACAGAAATGAGCAACTTTAACTACCTCGTTCAAGCCAAACAAAATCTCTACTCCATTGTTTGAGTTGTTGACCTTACTCTGGTGGTTCGTAGAAATTCATTGCATTTCTTGATAACTTTCTCCATGTGACTGAAACCTAAGAATTTTAAGTGAGCAGTCATGTATTTGTGGCATGCAATTTGCCTTTTAACCCAAGCATTTCAGGCAGAGTTTGGGTTTATGTCGTAGTGGAGCTACGATGGGGGGTGGGGTGCGAGCTGATTCAAAGGAGGTAAAGACAGCAGCTGTAGGGGAAAGGGATTTTGAGTGAGATGCAAAGTCCTTGAATTCATCATCACACTCAGAAGGTTGACAGTACTCTAGCCTACACCTTGCAGATCAGATGGAATCCCCTCCTACTGCTGAGGAAGACAGCCTGTCTCTCTGTCTTTCCTCCCTGCCTGCTTTCTTCCATGATCTTTCTCATTTCTTCCTTTTATAACAAGATAAGGCTAATCCTGCTGTGTGGTGGTGTTATCTGAACGTTCTTTAAAAATAAAGTTTTCACTTTAAAAATAGAAATACTCCTTGCCTTTAAAAAAATAAAAATAAGGTCTCACATTGTAGCCCAGGCTGGCCTGGAACTCATTATATAACACAAGCTAATCTCAAGTCCTAGTAATCCTCTTGCCTAGCTAGGCCTCCTGAACACTGGAATGACAGACAGGAACCAGTACATCAGACACCAATAAAGAAATTCTATGCAAAGGCAATGTCTCATAGCCATTTCTGTTTGGTGTCGCGTCCCCCTCGACCAGCAAGGACGATGCAACTCGCAAAAGCTCTTCTCCAGAAGTTTATTCAGGTCCCTTGAAAACAGTCTTCCGAATGCCCGGGCAGACACAACCCACAGGCTAAATACTATATGAACAGCCAATCAAGTAAAGCCACATGGTGCTATCTTAGAGGCCCACGTATGCGGAAGCAAGCCAGATCAGCGGTCTTAGCCAAATATGGACTTGTTTACCACAGAGAGCGCTCACCATCGGGCTGGTGGAAGGCGGAAACCGGCGCCATTTTTAGGGCGCGGCACGTCGCAGCTCTCTACAGTTCCTCCTTTTTTATTTTTTCTAAAGTTGGTAGAAGTCCCTGGAAAGGCTTCGTAATCCCCATATCTGGGGATCTCACGGTGGGCCTGAGCCTGTAGGAGGGCGGTGCTCAAACTCTTACCCGTCTCTGGGTCAGCCTCTCCACTCGGGACTGCCCTGTCTTAGGTGGCCGAGACTTACCCGTCTACTCCGTCATTGACTTGCCAGACCCTAATATCCGTGGAACGAATACCTCAGTGGGCAGTGACTATGCTCAGTGAAGATTTAAGGCTTCATGGCAGCGAGCCATGCCTGAGGGGACTGGCCCGCCTCAATGGCGACAAGGGCCTGTATAATCATGGCTGCATTACGCTTTTGTGTGGCTCTCATCTTGTAGATGCACCATAGGCAAACCAGAGAGGCTAGTATCATCAGTATCGCCAAAGAGCCTATGCCCGCCCACTCCTTAAGATGATCCATAGCCGTCTGTATCCAGGAAGTCAAACCAGTAGCCAGGCTCAGATCCACCCGAGTGGAGTTGATGTGGACGATTGTCGCTCTCAGCTCTCTCATCAAATTTTCAAATTCAGCCGACCAATCCTGTAAGAGGAATTCTGACAATTGTCTAGACAGATTAGCAGCCTTTGTAAAATTTTGATACTGCACCGAAGTAACACACAAACCTTGCATTTTCCACTCACACCCCAATTGTGCTAGTTGCCAAAGAGAATCAATCTGTTCTTGTATTAAATCTATGCGTTGATTAACTATCATAAGGCCTCCTTTGAGATGAGAATTCATAGAGGTCTGAGTATCCAATGCCTGTGCTACAGTGGCTGAGATGTTATTCAGGGCATTGGCAGTCTGTATAGAACTAGACAAGGCAATAGCTGAGGCAGTAGCCCCCACAGCAGCAATAGTGATGGCAGTAACAATAGCTGCAGTGATGCCAAAATCTCTTTTAAACCTGAATAGCATCATGGTATTAGGAGCCTCTACAGGAACTGGTACATATCGAGGCATTCTAGTCACCACAGCCACAGGAAAGGCTGTGGCATTCCAGCACAGGGCATAAAAACATATGCCCGGAGTGCATACTAACTTTTCTTTACCCAAGGATGCACTCCCATTACTTACAATCCACAGAAAAGGAGGCCAGAGACACACTGGCGAAGCTGAAAAGGTCTTATTGTGGTAAGAATGAAACGAAGAATTCCAAGTACCAGAGCCACTACCACTAGAAAGATTCAATTTGGAAAAATTACCTCTTTGATAAATTCCTCCCCCAAGCATAATGACAGGTCCCAAATCCATGCAACTTCCATTTACCCCACACAAAAGCCACAAATCAAAAGGATTGGTGGCAGTCTGCTGAGGATCCTTAGTAGATATATCAAGCATTCCTGTACAAGACTTATTCACTATATTACTAATCATGGGGCTAAAGGAAAAATAATCTTGTTGAACCCAAACTGCTCTGCGCTCCTGACATCCAGTTCAGGGAAAAGGTCCTTCCTCTCCTGTGGATCCTCTACAAAAAGGTGCCCAGCGTGGCTGTCTGGGGGGGTCCCAGTCAGAGACTCGTGTGGGCCACCATCCTTCAAGGTGAGAACCGTTGCCCGAAAACAAACCACTACCCCTACCCCCAAATCTCAGTTGTGGTAAAAAATCTGCTGACTGCTGAGACAATTTAATGCATTCTGTATCATCTGACCTATTGAAGCTCATTAAAAAGCACAGACTACCCTTCAAACTGACATTTCTATTACCCTCTATAGGGCTTTTCTGATCATCAAAGGGAAGGTAGGGTAAGCCTAAGCTTCTATTACTGCTAAATAAGCATGGAAACACAGTTGCATTATGTCTGACCGGCATCGGCTTTGGGAATATCGACAGGATCCCCCATCTCGGCTCGGTCATTCCTGACATACTCACTGCTACTATCACCAGGATCCTTAGGAAGGTCTTCATGACGAATCTTCCTCACAAGGCGTTCAGGCACCCACACTGGATCTTGTTGACCCTGAGGAAAAACACAAACAGACCCTCTCGCCCATGTTAGCACGGGGTCAGGCCCTCGCCAAGAGCCTGTCAAAATATCCTTCCACTTCACCATGCCTTTAGGTGGACCATGGGAATCCTGATGTCTGTCCGCTGCTGAGCGGCCTTGAGCATCCAAATTTTAAAAATTTAAAGTAAATAAGGCTAAAGACATTCTCTCCATGGGGGTACGGCCTTGGCCTATTCCCCCTTTCTGTTTTTGCAAACATTCTTTCAAGGTGCGATGAGCACGCTCCACAATTCCTTGTCCTTGAGGATTATATGGTAATCCGTGATTAAGCTGTACCTCCATCTGGTTGCAGAAGGAGACAAAGGACTGAGCCGTATAGGCTGGTCCATTGTCTGTTTTCAGCTGCTGTGGTTTTCCCCATGCAGCCCAGGCTTCTAAGCAATGCCCTATGACATTGCGAGCCTTTTCTCCATTCATAGTTGTAGCATGTATGATACCTGAGCAGGTATCCACAGATACATGAATATATTTTAAGGTTCCAAACTCTGAAATGTGGGTAACGTCCATTTGCCAGATTTTGAGTGGCATCAACCCTCTAGGGTTCACTCCCACACTGGGAGGATGATGATGAATCACACACTGAGGACAGTCCAAAACCATTTGTCTAGCATCTGCTCTAGATAAATGGAATTTCTGCTGTAGAGTTCTGGCATTTACATGAAATAATTGGTGAAACTGTCTGGCTTGGTCCAGGAATGAGCTCCAAAAAATGCATTCCATCCTAGTCCATTGATCAACTTTATCATTACCCTCACTTAATGGTCCAGGTAATCCTGTATGTGCTCTGATATGTTGAATATAAAAACACCTTTTTCTCTGCCAGATTAAAACTTGTAACTCTTGTAATAAGGCACGTACAGTACTACTATTCTTAATAGGACCTGCCAATTCTAATACTTTCACTGCATTGACCACATAGACTGAATCTGAAATCAAATTGAATGCAAATTGACATCTTTTAAACACCTCAATTACTATTTTCAACTCTACTATTTGGGGGGAGCCCAGTGGAAATTGACATAACACGGGCTCTTGTCTTTCTATCAAATAGGCTCCGCAGCCTGTCTTTGAGCCATCAGTAAACACATTTGGTGACCCTTGAAGTGGTACTACTGAAGTAACCTTAGGGAATATCACTGGGTGCTCCTTAAAAAATGGTAGCAATGGATGCTTAGGATAATGATTATCAATCACTCCTTCAAAGCTACATTGCAATATTGCCCAATCATCTACAGTGCCACACAAAATCTTAATTTGATGACTGGAATAGGGCACTATTATACTGGCAGGAGCAACTCCAAAAGACTGCAAACATTGTTGGATACCATTCAAGGCTAAAGCAGCAACTGCAGTGGGATAATGTTCTATGGATTTTTTTGGAGAAATCTTTGAATAGGTCCATAATAATGGTCCATCCTTCCATAGCAATCCTGTAGTTTGACCATAGGTGGCAAATATGCACAATGCAATGGGCTGTCCTTCCTGCCATCTCTTTAGGAAGGTACTCTGCAACCTTTCTTCCACTTTACATAAAGCTTTTCTTGCTTCTACTGTTAATTGCCTAGGAGAATTAAGTGCTGAATCACCTTTCAAAATATCATATAGGGGTCTTATTTCATAATTTGATAGCTTCAAATAGCCTCTTACCCAATTGATATCTCCTAACAACCTTTGAAAATCATTTAGAGTCTTTAAATTATCTTTTCTTATCTCAATCTTTTGAGGTATTATCTTTTCAGGTCCAACCTTCGCTCCTAAATAATCAACCACATTTTCCTTTTGAACCTTATCAGGAGCAATAAACAACCTTTTCCTTTTTAATAATTGAACTAATTCTTCATAGGCCCGATCTAACATTTGCTCACTCTTAGCTGCCAGTAAGATATCATCCATATAATGAACACATCTCAAATCTGGAAAATTCTTTCTCAATGGCTTCCCCCACATACAGTTGGCACATAGTGGGGCTGTTTGCCATGCCCTGAGGTAATACTACCCATTCAAACCGCTGATCAGGTTCCTCATGGTTATAGGATGGAACAGTAAATGCAAATCTCTCACTATCTTTGGCACACAAAGGGATGGAGAAAAAACAATCCCTTATATCTATAACTATTATGGGCCATGAGGCTGGCAAAGATGATAAAAGTGGCAAGCCGCGTTGCACTGGGCCCATGATCTGCATTTGTTGATTTATGGCACGCAGGTCATGCAACAATCTCCATTTTCCAGATTTCTTTTTAATTACAAAGATAGGTGTATTCCAGGCAGATACAGATGGTTTTATATGCTTTAAAGACATCTGTTCATCCACCAACTCTTTGGCCGCATTCAATTTTACAGAGGAAAGTGGACACTGAGGAAACCATACTGGGTCCTCCGTCTTCCAAGTTATGGGAATGCCCTCCTCAGTGGCCCCTAGGAAAAACCCAGGCCCTGTCTCTTTTGTCTTTGCTTCATAGATATGGGACTCTTCGGCCCCTGCAAATATTTTTCTATTCCAAAGCCTGGAGCATATCCCATATCTTGCATCATACGTTGGGCTGAATCAGAATAATCATTACTCAATTTAAATCCCATATCCTTTAAAAGGTCTCTTCCCCAAAGGGAGATAGGGAGCTCAAGTACATATGGCTGCATTTCTCCTGAGTGGCCTTCTTGGTCCTGCCACTTTAATAATCTTGCACTCATATCTGGAGTCTTAGCATAACCCAGGCCTTGAAGTGTTTGAGAAGAGGCTTGTACGGGCCAACCTGAAGGCCAGTCTTTCTTTGCTATGATACTCCTATCAGCCCCAGTATCCAAAAGGCCCAGGATCTTTTTACCATCAACTTTTAACTCCAAGACGGGGCGTTGGTCCAAATCCAAGGAGAGAAAAGTCAGATCCGTGCCCATGGACCCAAAACCATCTTTTCCTCTCTCTCGATCCCTTGCCGCATAGTGATCATGTAAGCTCGGCAACATGATCAACTGAGCAATTCTATCTCCAGGAGAGATAGCTGTTATAGCACGGGGGGAGGCTACCATGATCTTAACCACTCCTGTATAATCTGGATCTATAACCCCAGGATGGACAATAAGTCCTCTCAAGGCTGATGATGACCTCCCTAACAGCAAACCAACTGTACCAGGTTCAAGGGGTCCTTTAAAATCTGTTTCAATTAACTGGACCCCCATTTGGGGCGTTAATACGAGTCTGGTGGTGGAGCAGAGGTCCAATCCTGCTGAGCCTGCAGTGGCTCTCCGCGGTCTCTTGGATGGCGGAGGGTTGGCCATCTCTCTTGATTCTGTTCTTTGTCCTGATTCTCTACTGCCCCATATATTTGTGGGCCCTGGGGTCATGGGCCCCCCTGTCTGTTTTTTGGACGAGCGCCACCATAACCTTGAGTCAAAGGCTGGCCATGGATGTCTGTCACTGAACGGCATTCATTAGCCCAGTGGTTCCCTTTTTTACATTTTGGGCATAACCCCGGCCGCCTGGGGTGTTGTACACTTCCTGTACTTTCTGTACTCCTTCTCCCGGGGCACTGTCTTTTAAAGTGTCCCATCTTACCACACTTAAACTCCTGAACTTCCTCCACCTTTTCTGGTCAACTGTACTACTGCGGCAGCAAGACCAGCATTAGTTAACGGCCCTCCAAGTTCTCTACACACTTTCATCCAGGCTTCTAGCCCTTTATTCTTGTAAGGGGTGATAGCGGCTCTACACTTTTTGGTGCATTGCTCATAAACTAACTGTTTTATTAGTGGCATGGCAGCATCCGGGTCACCAAAAATCTTTCCTGCCACTTCCACCAATCATGCCACAAAGTCTGAAAAGGGCTCCATGGGGCTCTGTAGAATCTTAGTTAAGTTCCCACTCACCTCCCCTTTGTTAGGAAGGGAATTCCAAGCCTTGATAGCTGTCTGGTTTATTTGTTCATAAACCTGATTGGGATATCCTGTCTGCTGGTTGGCAAATCTCCCCTGCCCAAGCAGCATATCTCTATCCCAGGCTGGATTTCCATTTCTCTGATTAATGGCTGCTTGCTCAGTGGCATACTCAATCAAGAAAGCTTTCCAGTCTAAGTATTGCCCTGGACTTAAGCAGGCACTGGCCAGGTCACTCCAATCACTCGGAGTCATACAATGTCTGCTTAATGCTTCTACTTGAGCCAATGTAAAAGAAGTGGTAATGCCATAGGTACGAACCGACTCTGCAAGGGATTTAACTACTTTAAAATCAAGCGGTTCCTCGTACCTGTTCCCTTGTGGATCTTGGTATACCGGATAGGCAAACTGTAATTCTGTTCTTACTTGTGTCCACATCCCCGGGCAGAAAGATCTCCCTACTTTCAGGGACTGAACAGGCTGATCTATCTGAATGGCTTCTGGGTATGGAGGGGGAGTTGAAGGCGCCGCGGCAACGGCTTCACTTACACCGACTGCCGCCAACGTGTCTTTCTCTTTTACCTTTTTCTTTTCCCTTTTTCTAATAGCAGTCCTCTCCAACTGTTCTATTAGAGCGTGTACCTCCCCTTCAGAATCCGTGCCCTCTGAGTCCTCAAAATCTCTAAAATCTCTAAGATCGGGATAGAGAGGGACCTTCTTTTTGCTTCCCTTTTCACTGTCTGCCTGCTCAGATCTTTCACCTTTGTTACTTCCCTTTTCACTGTCTGCCTGCTCAGATCTTTCCCCTTGCAGCAGTTCCAAGGCTGATTCTCCCTCCTTGATTGCGTTACAGCATCTCTGATCTTCTAAACAACTCCTCACCATCTTCCAAATCGGTCTTACTCCATGCTTCAGAGTACCTTGCTCCCAAGCAAAATCCAAGTCCCTGCCTAATTTGTCCCAGCAGGATACTGTAAGATTCCCGGACACCGCAAACCACGGAGCCATGGAGTCGCATTCATTCAAAAATCTCTCTAGGGTTGACTTCTTAAGTTTCAAATTCCTAGCTAAAAGTAGCTCCTGAAGAGCCAGAAAAATTGGATGTGACTGAGACAATCCCATGATTAAAAATTTACTTTCGGGGCTGGAGAGATGGCTCAGCGGTTAAGAGCACTGCCTAGTGCTCTTCCAAAGGTCCTGAGTTCAATTCCCAGCAACCACATGGTGGCTCACAACCATCCACAATGTGATCTGGTGCCCTCTTCTGGAATGCAGGTGCACATGCAGCACTCATATGCATAAAATAAATAAAATAAATAAAAAAATAAAAAAAAAATTTACTTTCGGTTCGCAGTTTCCCCGCGAAACTTTTCCTTTTGTTCGCGATCTCCGCGAAACTTTACCTTTTGTTCGCAATCTCTGCGAAACTTTACCTTTTGTTCGCTATTTCCATGAAACTTTACCTTTTGTTCGCTATTTCCGCGAAACTTTACCTTTTGTTCGCTATTTCTGCGAAACTTTATTGTCCCAATTTACCCCGGGAACTTACCAGTTCACTGCCCCTGACTGCAGGAGTTCTGAGTCTTTTCTGGTTCCCCGTATGGGCCACCACTTGTCGCGCCCCCCTCGACCAGCTAGGACGACGCAACTCACAAAAGCTCTTCTCTAGCAGTTTATTCAGGTCCCTTGAAAACAGTCTTCCGAATGCCCGGGCAGACCCAACCCACAGGCTAAATACTATATGAACAATCAAGTAAAGCCACGTGGTGCTATCTTAGAGGCCCACGTATGCGGAAGCAAGCCAGATCAGCAGTCTTAGCCAAATATGGACTTGTTTACCACAGAGAGTGCTCACCATCGGGCTGGTGGAAGGCGGAAACCGGCGCCATTTTTAGGGCGCGGCAGGTCGCAGCTCTCTACAGTTTGGAACTGTAATTTATGAGGGGATCCTGATGTGGAGGGCTTTGCACTGACAATCAGGAGGGGAAATGGAAGGTAGAGGAGGAAGCGGGCGTGATGGGTGGGTCCTTTTTGGTATGCACAGCTACCTTGTACACCCTTAATGTGAAGCAGCTGCAGGGTGACAGGGTAAGCTACGCTGTGCGCCATCACTCCTGAGTCTCTGCCCTCCTGGTGGGCCCAGATCAGGGTGCAACAGACCCACAATCAGAACCTTGTAGAAGATTCGGTAGAAGAAAGGAGTTCTAGATCAAGGACCACCCTGGTCTGTTCTCCTTGTTCTCCTACCGCCCAGCCAGACATCAGAATATTCTTTGTAGCTGGGTACACTGTAGCTTGGGTTCTGAGTACAATTCATCCTCAGACATGAGCTTGGTTCCTTTCAGCCAATCCTGTCAGATGTCTGAGTAAAATGTCACTTACAAATTAAAAAGGAATAGATTCCCCTGGTGGATTAAGTCTAGCTCTTACAACACTCGCCTAATGTGTGGGTGCCCAAATAGACACAATCCCCCCAAGAAGGAGTCACCTGTACAAACACACTTCCCATGTTGATGACAAATGGATGCTGCCTGGGGTTTGCTTTGTAAGTGACCACCATGAAGCAGGGTTGAGATGAAGGACAACTGGCAGCGGCATGGCTTGCCAAGGTAGGAAGGTCTACATGAGCCTGCACCTCTGAGGCTGGATGCCCTAACTGGCAAAGGGATGGAGTGGAAACAGGTTGCTGCTCTCTGAACCAACATTTGTGCCAAACTCTCAGGTCAAACAGGGTGACTGTGCCCTGAAATATGAAGGATTTAGAACCATGCCTACCATCACTTCTACTTTATTACCCAGCCTTGTATTTTCTGCAGAAGGGTTGATAGTTTTGGTTTATGAGAACCAATTAACTCATGACATATTCCAGGAATCCCATTCTTATTCTCCTTCTTAGTTTTTATCTTCCCCCTCCCACTCTCTCTCTCCCTCCCTGATTCTCTCTCTTCCCCCCTCTTCCCCTCTCTCTCCTTTACACACACACACACACACACACACACACACACACACACACACACACA
>CAJQZJ010032812.1:3106014-3127348 GCA_907164525.1 Lophiomys imhausi
ACACACACACACACACACACACACACACACACACACACACACACACACACACAGTGTGTGTGTGTTCCAAATAGTCTTTCCGTAACAATTCTTTCCATAAAAATTGGAATGTCATAGGCTAGACAATGGGTCTATATGAAGCAGATGTATAGCAGACGTGTGGGGGGGGGGGATTCTCCAGGCTTCTTTAACCATTTGCAGCATGATATAATTAAGTAAAACTTGGAGATGGTCTAGATGGTTAATCTTTGATATCAGAGAACCCTGAGACCCAAAGATGACAGTAACCCAGATAGTCTATGCCTTTCTCAAAACCACAGCAAAGACAACTTCACCCACGTCTTCCAGCTTCAGCAGAAAACTGCACTCAGATGGCATCGGTTGGACCTACGTTCTGCACGTGCCTGTGGAAGACCACTTTATCTATCACCACAGCTATTCTAAACAGGATTCCCTCACAGGACAGGAAGAGGATGAGAACAGTGACAAGTCAGGTCTTCTAACTTTGTTTGTCATTTCATGAGGCCTCACATTCCCAAGAACTGAAATCTCAAATGCTGCTATGAACCCCACAACCAGCTGGAGAAAGCAAGGCTGAAAATAAATCTTAATCTCCACCCCCTCCTTGGTCCTGCTGCTCCAGCCTCCTGGCTCCTCAGTCAGCTGGGACTTCCAGCTCTGCTGAGCATCCTCTTTACCCACATAGCACTGACCCAGAGCCATAACTCCAGGCCACAGCAACTGTTGAGGGAGAAGGATAACGATATGAAGTACGTGACTAGGCAGTCCTGAAGGCACAGCACAGAGCCCCAGCTCCAGTTCTCCCTCCCTTCTGCTTAACATAAACTCAAGCCACAGTGAGGTCACTGCATTCCTGGCAGATACAGAAAGCCTTTGTCCAAGGCTGCCAGGGCTCTGGCTCCAGCTGACTAGGCTGCCAGGCTCAGGGTTCACATTCCCTCTGTTGCAGAAAAATGAGCAGTTCAGAATCTCAGGACTCATCCATGGAAGAGTGAGCATGCAGACCCACAGAGGCATACAAACACAGGTGTGTGTGCACGTGCACACACAAACACAGACACACAGACACAGACACACAGAAATGTACATACATACTCAGATACACAGTCATACAGAAGTACACACAGATACGCATACACACGTGCACACACAGAGATACACTCACACACATATAGACGTGCACAGAAACATATGCAGATATGTGCCACATAAGCACAGACTCAGAGCTCAGATATCCACAGATACACACATAGGCAGATATGCACACACAGAGATACAAAGATGCACACACACACACACACACACACACACACAGAGAGAGAGAGAGAGAGAGAGAGAGAGAGAGAGAGAGAGAGAGAGACAGAGAGAGAGAGAGAGAGAGAGAGAGAGAGAGAGAGAGAGAGAGAGAGAGAGAGCTAGGAGCAAACACTGGACACTAAGCAGTAGTTTTCGAGAACACTGGCATCCACTACCCGGAACAGAATTCTAGGATTTCAACACACCCAGTTTTCCAAACTGAAAAATCTCAGTAAATTAAGAATATCAAGGCTGACCTGGAGAAACTGTTGTAGACTGGGGTAAAACATATTGCTAGTATCTGCATCAACAAATCAGAAAACATGCAAATATTCTCAGTTGAGACATCGTCACTGTATTTAATCACCCTCTTTGTTTTCTGGCAGTGGTGTTCCTATCCAACAAGGTGGTGCCCACCCCAGTTCCCACTGTTCAAATTAGTGGGAAAAAAAAGGAGGCTACCTACAATCATATCACTAACATAGAGCATTTGGCGTCCTTTTCCACAAGTTTAGAAATGTAGTAAGAGAGACATTAAGCCTACCACATAGCTGGGATTCGAGTTTACGAAGTCAGTGTTATGTATTGTGGGCTGAGGAAAAGGAGACCCACTTGTAGACATCAGAGGAAA
This sequence comes from Lophiomys imhausi, assembly GCA_907164525.1. Taxonomy (NCBI): domain Eukaryota; kingdom Metazoa; phylum Chordata; class Mammalia; order Rodentia; family Muridae; genus Lophiomys; species Lophiomys imhausi. The sequence continues at coordinate 3,107,963 of CAJQZJ010032812.1, forward strand.
TGTCATCAGAAAGAGAGACACGGAGCATACAGGCAGTATTCAGTCACTTGATGGGGCCCAGTCCTATTCTTTCCTTTGGATACTGGAATTTGAACCTGCTACTTTTCAGTGCAACTCCCCAGTTCTCCTGTGCTGGCTTGAGTTGGCTTCTAATTCTGGCAACTAATTTGCCTCCCTAGGAAATGCTGCTGCTATTTCAACCATGATTCTATACAGAGAAAGATAGATTGTGTCTTTGACATCTGTATCTCCAAGCTTCTTAAGAATGTGGCCTTGTATCTGTTTTTAAAACATAATGATGTACTTGACCCCAGGGTGATTGGCACTGTCATTAGGATGAGGAGTACAGTCACGCAGCAAGGACAGAAACAGCCACCCAAAGTTCCTCTCCACCTGAAGTTTTCTTTGACACATACCTGGCTGTGACAAACTGCACGGTCCTTTGGAGTGCTGTCACTTGCCTTGGACAAATAGTCTTTATGAGCTTTAGGGGAGTTTAGCCCATGCAACCAGTGTGTGAAGTTGCAAGTAAAGCACCAGCCACAAAGTTCAGTGCTGGGAGGGGGCACTTATTAGGATTAAGTGGTCACTCTCACTCTTTGTCACTGGCATCCACCAAATTTCCCACAGGTGTGGCCTTAATTCTTTTGATAATCTGCTATTCAAACAGCTCTAAGAAAGTAAAAAAAATATGGATATTTCTTTCTCCATGGCTGGTATAAACCATTCCCAGAATAAGAGGGCCAGTAGAGACAGTGTAGCCTTCAGAGGTTCCAACTTGAGTCTCTCTAAACTAGCAACAGTAGCCACTCCCCCTGACTTTGTATCACTATGTTATTCAGTCAGCATTTTATTAAGTACTCTAGAAAGAGATACACAGAAATAACTGTTAGAAGCAATGATCCCCCCCACCCTCAAGAGCCTTATGATGGAAGTTTTTACACAGCAACACACAGGTGGTACACGTCAACTATCTCCATCAAATGAGGATGCTGGGAAGAGGGCTAAATTGATCATAAGCCAGGGAAGAAGCCCAACTTGGAAGGTGAAAGAGAGTTTCTAATAATTGCAAGGAAGTGAGTGGGGGCAGAAACAAGAGTTTAGAGCATGTAGCATTCCCATGGTGCCAGAGGAAGATACTCATCAGTGAATATACTTGTGCAATGAAAGTCTCAAGCCAGCGAGGGCACAGATGTGTAGGCATGGTGGCAGAGGTTCTCCAGTCAGCTAAGAATGGCTGGGGTCATTTGTACAGGGATATTCTAATGTAGGAGCTGTAATTGGCTACACCAGGGGAGCTTAGAAACATACTGATAAATGTGTGGTCTTTTCCACCAAATCTGATCTCTTTGGTACAATCCCAGGAATGAAGAATTCTTATAGCTGCCATGATTCTGACTCTGGGAACCACTTCCCTACAGGGTAAAGGTAATAGGGTAAGAGGAGGAAGTCTAAGAACTTCTGCTCTGTCAGTGTAAAAGATCTGGGGGAGTAAAGCCAAAGGTGAAGGAGATGGTGTCCAAAGCGATCCATCCTCATGTCTCCCTGTGGTCTGAGTTCAGCCTTAGAGTGCTCTAAGCTTAGGTATACTTCCAGTGCCTTTTTTCGATGGCCTTGATGCCAACTTCCTCCCCCATGCTTATACCCACTCATTAAGAACCAGAAGGAACCTGGAGTGCTTTGGTCTATTAGACCATCTATTGTGAGAAAGGGGAAGCCAGGCCTTGCTGAGTGGGCGGGACTGGCCTCTGATGGCTATCTAGACAAATAGACTGTTTGGGAACTGCAAAGTTCTGATTATAATTTGAGCTCATTCATACTTTCACCCTGGCCAATATCTTGACATATGGCATGGGTGGGGAGAAGGGTGCAAGAAGCAGGAAAGAGTCTTGACTCAAGGAAGCTCTGGAAACTTTTTGGCTCTGATTCATCTGCAGCTTGAATGAGCAGACCCACTGAGCTGCTATCCTAATATTCTGGATCTGCATCTCAATTCTGATCCATTTATCCTCAACCAGCCATGTGAGTTGCCCTGGGCTTCCGAAACACAAGGGAAGCACAGATAGGCACCTCCACTCTAGTGGAGGCCTCCTTTGAGGTGGCCGGTAGGTTCCTTCTTTGCAGCCACTATCACTAACATGCTGGACATACTTAACCCTCTAGTCATTTTCTATAACCTAATGCTGCCACACACTCATGAACAGAGTTGATTGGGCAACAGGTCTTGACCCTAATGGCCTAGTCAGAGACATGCCCCAAGAGCTAGTCATGAAGGATTTCACTCTTTCCATGTGGCTGGTTTGGCAGCTTGGCTACAGGGAAGGGTGTTTCCTGCTGAAGGACCATGAAATAGAGGCAGGAGGATTCTCATGGACAGACCAGTAATAGATCTCTCCTCTGGCACTAGTACCTACCTGACGTCCTGATTATACCCTTGTCCTTGGGGTCTTCCAAACATTTGTACAAGTTCAGAATCACAAATTATCCTTTAAACGTGTGAACTGCCTCAAGTTTATTTCTGTTCTTTGGACTCTGGCAATGGCAAAAACATTTACATAATGTTTACTTTTGTGCAATACGTTTTTTTCTAAGTTCTTATCTATTTAACCTTTGGGGGGAGGGTGGTGAGACAGGGTTTCTTGGAGTAGCACTGGCTGTCCTGGAACTCACTCTGTAGACTAGGTTGACCTAGAACTTGGATATATGGCTTCCCCTGCCTCTTGAGTGTTGGGTATGACATGTTTATGTGTAGGTACCATTATTACCTTTAATTTATAGACAAAGGAATGATGAAATAGAAGATTGAAATACTTAAAATTATATAGGTCAAATAATATAAAACTATACAGCCCTGGGAATCCATATTCAGATTCTACTCACAGCTTACTTCTGAAGGCCCCATCAGGGGACACATTGCTCAATTTGTAGTTTATGACAATATGACCCATGGAAGGGAATGCCCAAATGGCCACACTTTGGGAAAGGGAATGGGAAGCCAGAGAGGTTTCCAGTAAGGCTTCTGGAGGGCAGAAGGGCAGAGCTATCTCTGAGGAGTCAGATCAGGATGGAAAGCCTTTGTAGACAGAGGACAAACGGCTACAATATGGAGGCAGAAGTGACACAGAATGAGCTAGAGTGAGTCCCATTGATTCCCAAAGAGGGTACGAGGTGGTCCTGAGACCCAGACAGAGGAAATCAGGCATGGTGGAACCCTGGGTAGTTTGAGTTGAAGAGGATTTTGATAACCAAGGAATTGGGAACATCCTCAAGTGCTGGGGGAAGGGAAGAAGGCAGGGAGCACTGTGGGAATGAGATCGTGAGGTTTGATTAGTCCAGTAGGAAATGGAATGGACTTTGGCACCTGTTTTGGGGTTCCCTTCAGATATGCTCTGGTTTGCCTCAGAGGTTCAAAGACCACACTTCTTTCCCTTCCCTTTCCTTCCCTTCAGAACCTGCTGCTGGAGATAGGAAAGTGATAGTCAGCCTGTTTGTCATCAGGCTGTCTCATAGACGGAGCTCCTGTGAGCACAAGCCTTGACTGAGGTCCCTAGAGAAGGAATTCACAGGCCTCAACCCCAGGTCGGTAAACCTGTCCGTGGATGCTGAAACACAGACTAGGTTTTGCAGCTGTGTCCCCAACCTGGTTTTAGAAAAGTAAATACTCATTTTCAAGACAGACAGGCTGAAACAAAAGCCCCATGATGTTTCAAACCCTTTTCTGTGGTTTGTGCATAATGTGAAACCTTCACAAGCTCAGGAGACAAGAATGGGGGAAGGGAGGAAGAGATCCATGACTGAGCCTCTAGCATTAAAGTAAAAAATGGATTTCAATAAAACATGATATAAAAACAAGAAATAACTGTAAATGGAATTGAAAGCAAATGACATAAAACTCGAGCACAAGGCTTCTCATTGCAATTCCGGAAACTTTACTTCTCGCAGCTCACAACCATCAGTACTCAGGATTCTTTTTCTTTGCACTCCATGAGTCTGTCACTTGTGGTGATGTATGGAAGCTCTCTGGTTTCCATGGCTTTTGCTGTCCCTGCAAACCTCAGGGCGACTGAGGCTGGGCAAGGGTCCAACTCTCCTCAGGAAGCAAAGCGTGATCAAAGGTAAGGTCAGAGCTGGTGATGGAATGCACCCTCTTCTTTTGCCCACAGCTTCCTACCCCATCTGCAAGGAACCCAAGAACCCTCTAGATGCTCTCTGCCAAGGAATTTTATAATTACCCATTAGCAAAACAGGAGCTATGGTTCCAGTGGGGAGAAGGCTCTTGAGAGAAAGGAATCGATGAAGTTCCACGTCATCAGGATGTGAGGGAGTCAGAGTAGGTGAGGACAGGTGAGGGTATGCCCCTAAGAGACAGAAAGCTCACAACACTGAACTGAAGGGAACATGAGCCTTCTCCAGCCAGGATGAGTTTTTCAGTGGGAACCTAAAAACTGGAAGCTCTGGCACCTGACCTAAGACCATCCTCCAGTCCAGATTGGATGTCTCTATTTTCTGGAACATTCTATTCTTTGCTTTCTGGGAAGTCAGCCAGGCCATGCCAGGCCTGCCAGCTGCCCCTCATTTTATCAGACCTGAGGGAGGCCAGAGTCAGGGACCTTTGAAGTCTCCTCCTCTCAAGGTCTAGGACTCTGCACCCTGAGATAAGTACAAAATGCTGCTTCTTGGGGTGTTCACAGTAGGAAAAAAAACCCGTTTGTTGGAGGGTGCCCATGTGGCATCTTCTCATTTCTCATCTTAGGCCTGACAAGTGGATAGTATCACCCTACGTTACATCAGAGGGAACTGAGACTCACTTTAGGGGAGATTGTGCTGAGTTCATCAAGTTCATGAGTTCATAAAGCTGACAGTTTAAGTTTAATTTCTTCTTCTAGCAGCAAAATGGGAACTAGCGAGATGGCTCCACAGGTAACACTGTATGTCATAAACACTTAACTGGTGGTGGCTGGTGATAGTGTCTGTTACGTTTGCAGTAAATTTCTTGGCCCTGATCCTACAGTGGGATGTAAAGCTGAACTCCTCTATTTTCAGAGTCTGTGAACATTATGTGAAGTTATGTCCCTTTAATATGGCTAATATGTGCAACTCTGACATGATAAGAATAGCCATTTCTTGAGCGTGCTAAGCTGGGCATTGGGCTGGCACTTCACAAATGATGCCATTCCAACCTCCTCAACAGCCACAGAGGAGCCACTACTATTCTCTTTATGTCTAGACTTGGAAGCTGAGTGGTAAGGCTTATTATCTGTCTCCAGATAGTAAGTGCAGAAGAAAACTTGAATTATTCCATTTTCTAACACCAAAATCAATCTGTAGACCTCTGTCCTAGCTGCGCCCTACGCCCAGCTTATTGCCTCTGTACCCAACATCCCACTATGTTCTAGACAGGCTCAGAAGTTACTGAGGATTTCATCAAAGATGGGCTGCTCATGACTATTGTAGAAGCCAAGCCAAGCTGACTTGATTCTGATGACTTTGCTGGAACATGTCCTTTCTTCAAAGCCAGCTTGCTTCTCAGTGTTTTCCGGATAGTTTGGTACTAGGATGATAGGGATGATTGAGAAAATTCTGTCCTTCAGAACCTGGGATCAGGGAGACTTTTTTCTATCTAGCAGGTGTGCATGGGCCAGAGTGGTGTGAGACTAATTAATGACCACGTCTCCAAACCCTGGTAGGTACCCGTTTGTTATAGATGAAAGCAGATCACAGGCCATGTGTTCAGCCTGGACTAAAAGGCAAGTGCCAGGCAGTGTGTGAAAGGAGATCCCAAAAATTCAGTGTGGATCCACTCCATCACAGTACTTCCCAAACAAATGGCCTGTGGGAGAGGGAGTGTCATTGCATCAGTTTTGGTATCAGAACACAAAAGGAAGTGCTCAGTTACTCAACAGGGCTATTCCAAACAGAAGGCTGGCTTCTCTCTTGGAGGAAGGCAGAGTGCCTGTCTATCAGGTATTCTGCTCTTGTAATTCAGTGAAGACAGTGGCTACCAAGTGCCCTTAAGGTGATGATCCTCCTCCAGGAAGACCAAGGTTCTCTGAGTTAGCTAAAGTGTGGCTCCTGCCAGGGCCTCCAAGGCTCTGGGTTCAGCACAGATAGCCAGGCTTGGAAGAGAAAGTCTGCTCCCTGTCAGAAGTGCTTTGAAGTCTCTGCTTTCATCTCCTGGTTGCTTCTCCAACTAGAAGTGACAGGAAGAGATAAAATGGAATTTATTCACCAGTACAAGAGGCTCATTTCCAAACACAATAGCTGTGTCAGACAGCAGGCTGTCTTCAGGAAAGACAAAAGGGGAAAATAAAAGGGGGGAAAAAGCCCAAAGAAAGAAAACTCAGTGGAAAAGCAAAGCATGGTGTGTGTGTGTGTGTGTGTGTGTGTGTGTGTGTGTGTGTAGGAGGGGTTGGGGGGTTGGGGGTTGACTCTCTGGGGAGATCCTGACTAGTGGACTATGGGAGGAGTCTCAAAGGACTCAGGGAGGTTTGGGAATAGAAAAGGGCTGCCCTCCTACCGATTGCTCTTGAGTATTAGAAGTACAACAATAGGTTAGAAATAAGGTCATGGCCCTTGGCCAAGGATTTTAACAAAATCCTGGGCAAAGGACAGGGGCTCCCTCAGCAACCTCATCTGCCCCAGACAGTATCTTTTCATACATACCCTGACTCGGTATCAGGTGAGCCTGGCGTGCAGGTCTGTGGGTATTTTCAAGCATTTCCCGTGAAGCTGGAGTCATATTCTGGAGCCACCCTTAGGATATCAGAGAGCTGTGAGGCCCCCTTTCTGAGCCCCTCAGCTCCTCAGCAAAAACCGAATAAGGTGTACCTACTGCAGCCTGCTAGGTTAGGATGAAAGAAAATGACATGTGGAAAATTCCATCATATTGCTTAACATTCAAAAGACATTCAGGGTAGAAAAAGAAAAAAAAAAAAACAGAACACACACACACAAAACAAAAAAGCAAAAACTCTTTGCTTTTCCTAAACCATGCAATTCTGGTTTATTCTTCAAGCAAAATTTGAACTTATCCTACTGATCTTCCTTTGGGCTTCTAGAAGAAGCTTTCCCTGCCCCTCCTGCACCACCAGGCATGGCTGCATCCACATTCCCCTCACACCCTCTGAAGCACCGTCATCCAACAAGAGAATGTAAACTGCATCCACATTGGACCACACAGGAAAATGAACACTGATCCAGAACCAAGCATCCCCATCATAAAATGAACATCTGGAATCCAGGGATAAATCAGCACTGTTAGTGCAGTAATCAGACTTCCTTCTGCATCACTAGCAGCTTTGGTTGTTAAGTTTCAAAAGTTTGGCATTGTCATTCAGCAGCCAGGAGCTGTCTGTGGTGTCATAGTCTCTGAGCTGCTGATGGATGCTCATTTCAACTGATGTGAATGGGAGAGCAGAATATATTTCTATGAAGAGTGTGCCTCATTTATTCCCAATGCCGTTTCCTTTCATGTTCATATTTTTATTATGTCTTGACAGAAAATGGTTTATCATAAGATGTTGTTATCCATGATATTTGAGATTTTTTCTTTATATGTAATCCTGAGATTGACATATTTCTCTTAATTCAAACTCAAAACTGAAAACAATTTGTAAATGGGAATGAAGGATCCTGAACTAAGTGGAACTTTAAAATGAAATACTAACCACAAGTTTTAAGTGATTTTAACTAAATTTTAAAACTTAAAATATTTCTACCAATCTAATTTCTACATTCAGCTTGTATTGTTATTGAAACTTTTATAAATATTTCTTCATTCAAGACAGGGAGAAGTTTCTTACTAAATTTACTTAAGTAATACATGTTCAAGTTCTTTTTCCACTTAACTCCTCAAAATTTCACAATCACGTTTTTGTTCCTAAAAGCAACAGCCTTCACAATGCTTGTGAATTGTTGCAACATTTAACCTTGCAGTAATAAATGCATATTCCTGGCCACATTGATAGAATTTCAACACAGAAATCACATAGGAGAATCTACATACAACTTTCATATATGTGATTGCCTTCATATTTACATTTCAAAAGGAATGTTTAGCTGGAAGCCAATCTTGATGCAATAATTGTTTACATTACTAGTGTTAGACTGCTGCAGGAGCTGCTTATGCAATCACAGTAGCTCTGAAGAAACTTCAAAATGAGACTGAAATGGGTATTGAACTCCATGCCTGCCCAATGCTGGGAGATTTAGGCTAGGAGGTAACTGTCAGGTGATACTCAAAGTGGTACACCATGCTGATATGGCGCCATGGCAACTGACTTCAGTGGACTCACCATAGTCCATTGTCTTCTCAGCCTCTACAGTCATGATATGTCTTAGGTCAGAGTTTCTTCTAACTTCCTTCAAAAACTCTGTGGTTACTCCATGCTCCAGGCTGTCTTGACACCTATGATGTCCTTTCTAATACAGAAGGCCTTCTATACTCATTCACAGCCTGTTTATCATTATTTACTTCATAGAAGGTATCCTGGACCAGTGGAGGCCCTGTTTTGGCATTAATTTTCCTGTTTCTCTGTAGCACAACCTCCAGTCCTGAGCACCTTTGACCTTTGACTAAGTATCATAGTTGTTTTCAGGAAAATAAAGGCTACGACATCAGAAGAAAATAAAAAGTGTACACCGAAAATCATGAGAACACTTATAACCTACCTAATGGCAAAGGCACACAGAAAGGTCTACTGATATTTTTTTTTTTTTTTTTGGCTGAGAGGCCATGGCAACTTTGAGTATATATATATATATATATACATTTTTTCCACATAGTTGGCATTAAAGAAAGAATAAATTTACAGTTATTATCTGTTTTGATGTGCCTTTGTCTCCATCAGACTGGAGTTAAACTCTTTCTCAGTTTTTAATATTACTGGTAATTGAACCCAGGACATTGTACATGCTAAGCAAGTGCTCTACTACTGAGATACATCTCCGGATCCTCTGTCCAATTCTAAAGTAGAACCTTCTGTACTTCAGGAGGCTCATGAACATGAGATGAATGAAGGCATGAAAGGTTGTCAAAACAATTTATATGTGCACTATGCCCCTGGGGATGGAATATCTGGTCCAGTATAACCTTCTAGGTACTGGATACAATTCTGCCCTGGAGCCAACACTTCAGCTCTCTGGTCAACGGAGCAAGACCTCTTGCAGATCTCAGTCACTGTGGCTGGACTCAGAAAGTGGACACAGACTTACTTCATGTACTTCAGAGAGGAGGGTGTGCTACATCAGCCTGTTTCTGAACTACACCTGATTCTGTTTTTAATTGCTCAGCCTTACCATAGGATGGCACATGCCATAAGGCACAATAGTCTCTCTCTGATCTCTACACACTGGGATGGACAGAGCTTAAGTCTCTAGCATCATGTAGATGTTGAATACTATGGTTGGCATAGTGAGGCCAGAGGGGCCAGTAAGATTTTTCCCTCTCCATGAGCTCAAAGTGAGAGGACAGAAATGCATGAGTCTCTCTTTTTCTTTTTCCATTGCTTCTCACTCCTCTTGCCTTGTTCTGTGTCTTTCATAGTTAGACACTCTACTGGACTACTGTACATTTAACTCTCTAAGATTCATTAACTACAAAATATCTACTTTACCACCAGACTGATTCAGCTACAGTTAGTCTTTCTTTTGAATATTAATTTCCTTTAGCACTCGTCCTATTAATCACTTTAACAATGAAATTAAGGCAATTATTTTAATGAAGTAATGGGTGATAAAGAGCAGACGATACACATTTATTGCACAGTAGGCCAGAACATCTTGATAAAAACCAGCTTTGTCAATAATACATTAGTTGTTCCAGGAAGGTCAGGCTGAGGACTGCTCTGTTTCACTGACTTAAGTATGCCTTATCTGTCAGCAGAGCTTCATTTATGCTTTCAAGACCCATAAAGTGGAATGTCAATCACTGAGAGTGATGGGTTACTATTTTTCCTCTGAAATCTGAGGGTAGCATCTAGTGACTGCTATCATGGATACCAACTTCTTCCTTCCCTTTCCATTCTTCACAGTCTTCCTTCTCCACCATCTTGTTTCTCTTCATCTTCTTCTGCATGCACAGTTTTCAGCTTCCTCTATCCACTCCCACTTGTTCTTGTCTATTCTCTTCCTTATTAGCAAGACAGATCTTGTTCTTATGCAGTACTGGGGTCTCCAGGCAAAGAAATCAGGAGCCTCACACTAAATCACAGACAGCTGAAGCTACCAGAGGACAAATAAATAAGGTTCTATTTGGTGTTGGTAACCTTCAGTCACCAATGACCAAGATCACTCTTGTCTTTTCAACTCTCTAAAATCTACCTTTTCTATGGGCTGGTAACCATGTTAACATTATTGTGACTGGAAAGCTTTGGCTTGAGAGTGGAGGCAGGCCCTGCAGTTCTCTTCTTAGACAAATGTCAAAAAGCTCAAGCTAACAATTCAAGTAATAGTTATACACCTGTGTTAAAAAACAGCACTTATTACAAAAATGAGAAAGTGGGAATATCCCAATATTCATCAATATGGAGAAACAAAATGTTGTACAAACATACAATGGACTTTTATTCAATAAAATAAATTTCCAATACTTGGTACCACCATGGAACTCTGAAAGGATTATGTCAGTAAAATTACTATTGAATGATTTTACTTACATGAGGTACCTAGAATGGGCCAATTTACAGACATAGAACACAGAAAAGGTAATTGGTTGTGCTTTTTATAAGACATCCAAGAACTCTTTGTCCAATGCTGATGATATTTCTGTTTATTTCTAAAACCATTAGAATTCTACAGCTTCTGTGTGAGTTTGTGGTCCACTTTGAATTAGCTCTTTAGGAACTTGTGAAGTTCCATTCAAGAGTTTTATGTTCTTTGGTTGGTTGTTTTGGGGGTTTTGCCTAGAAGTGTTTAATTCCTTCAACATTATTTGCTGAAAGGCCATCACCTCCTATTGAACTGCTTCTGCGGTTTCCCTAAAACTCAGTTGAAGTCATTTGTGTGTTTCCATTCCCACATTATTCTTTTCTGTCCTTCCATTCCTTGTTTAACACCAAATGGCTCTGATAGCATTAGATGAATTGTTAAGTCTTACAAGCTGGCAAGTCAGGGCTACAGATGGTGCAGCAGTTAAGAACACTACTGCTCCTGCGAGGGGCCAAGCTGGGCTCTCAGAATCCACAGTTTGTAGCTCCCAGTGATCTATAGTTCTGGTTCCAGAGCATTCAACAGTTTTTCCTAGTTCCCCAACACACACATGCACACACACACACACACACACACACACACACACACAAATATGCTCACACACACACATACACACATGCTTGCACACACACACATGTATAAAGTAAATGAAAAAAATCCTTGGAGGCTGGAGAGATGGCTCAGCAGTTAAGAGAGGTTGCTGTTCTTTCAAAGGTCCAGAGTTCAGTTCCTAGCAACCAAGTCAGTCAGCTCACAACAACCTGTTATTCTAGTTCAGGAAATACGATGCCCCTTCTGGCCTCTGTGTGCACTCACACACGTGCACAAACCCACACACATACATACACATAATTTAAAGTAAAATAAAATCTTACAAAACCAGGCAGAATGGTTGAATTGTTTCTCCTACTTTATTCTTTTTTTCAAGATTATTTTAACTATTCTAGCTTCTAATTGGTATATACATGAACACACACACACAATCTTTGTAAGATTTTTGAAAGGAGTTACATTAAACCTGTGTATTAACTTAAAAATGACACTGTCTCATGTTTATCAGTCCTTGAACATACTCTGATTAGTGTTCTGTTAGGTTAACACATACCCTTGCTTTGCTGTTTTGAGTGATGATTAATGGTATTATGTTCTACATTTCTCTGTCCCTGTGCTTTCTGTTGATATATAGAAATATAATTGATTTTTTAATATATTTGTCTCATACCCTGTAACCTTGCTGAATTGATTTATTAATTCTCAGAAAATTTTATGGGTTATGTGAGATTTTCAGGTGTGGAGAAACATGTTGTCTGCACACTCAATTTTATTTCTTCCCTTTTGATCTGAATGTCTGGAATTTCCATTAAAACCTGAAGGTTTGGGATATTATGAAAACTTGGACCGTATTCACACAGTGTGTGAGTTGCCTTCCTCTGACCCTGTGCTGGTCGGGGAGGGGCAGGTGCTACCTCACAGCTGCCAGGTAAAAATGGAAGCTCAGTCACACTCAGACCACCTGGTGCACTGGGCTCCTAGCTGCTGCTGGATAGCAGTAGAGCTCCTTCTTCCTCGGTCTTCACTAATGTCAGCTTAGCTGGTAGAGGCCCACCGAGTACTGACTCTGCTGGGCTTCCTCTGATACCACCCTGGAGCAGAAGAGGAGGAGGCTCAAGTCCATATTTTCATCTAATTCCCACTGAAGCTGTAGGGATGGGACAGGAAGGAAGACGAAACATCAAACCTGTGTTCTTTATGTCCTGCTAGGTTGACTTGTTCCTACTTCTTGGCCAACAAAAGAAGACCTTAGTGGAAGCATTTCTTGTCACTTTTGTTGTTCCTTCTGAAATCACACCAGCTTCCTTCCTTAGATACAAGCCTGGGATACATGAAGTAAATGCAAAATCCAGTAACTTCTTCTCTATATTGATCCCAGGGGTACATGAACTTTGCTTCAGTTCAGTACATGATTTGGGGTTCATGGATTTCTCTTTTGGAGAACTTAGAACTAATCTCTAAAATTGTTATGGATTTGGCTGGCCTCACAGTCTTCCTAGATTGTTTTTTTCTGGTCATGTTCTCTGCTAGTATGTTATACTGAACCCTCTAGAAACACCTCAGGAAGGCTAGTGACATCAGTTCTCCACAGCTGAGACAGCCCTTTTATATACAGACAGCTGAAGACTCACACCATTTATCCCAAGCAGAGATGCTAGCTCTTCTTTGAAAGGGCAACAGGGTGATCTAAATTATGTATACACAAACCTTATTTATACACAAGACAACAGTACCTTACAGCAAGCTGGTCCCCACTAAAGGAGTTGGGGAAAGGCTTTAAAAGTCAAAAAAGTTTTTCAGAGATTTTATAACCAAAAAAGTAGAGAGGCAACTTAAGGACAGAGCTCACTATGCTAATCACCAGGGCAGTTTGGCTCATATAAGCATTGGCTAAATGGTACATTGTCATCATCATCATCATCATCATCATCATCATCATCATCATCATCAGTATTATTATGTTTGCTAAATAGACTGCAGAATACTGAAATGTAACAAGCTATTCAGAGATGAACAACTGACTTTATTCTCAGGCATGATATCGGAGTATAGAAGTATGTTCTGGATAACTGGGAAACAGCACTAGCCTGGGAGGTATGTTGTCACCAGCTATGAGAAGACAGCACTCCTCTGGCTTCTTTTCCAGGGTGGGACACTTGGGCTTAGGATGTACCTCTAAAACAAATGCTTCATCCTTTTGTGTTCTCTACTCAGTCTCCATCATCCATGCGGACATGTGCGGATCTGGCTTCCTTTGATAACTGAATAAGAAAGAGGCGGAGCCTTTGCAGGAATCAACCTAGACTTCCAATCCCGAACCTGCAAGGACTCCTGGTTTCTGATTAGGCTCTTTTGGACTTTTGCAAACGGGTCTTCTGGGACCTGAGGGAGGATGCCAGCTGAGTCACATGTATGATGTCTTTAAGAGCAAGCACCGGGCAGGGATCCAGCACTCAGCAAACCTCCAGACAGGGTGTATTGTCTCCAGCGGTGGGAGCCCAGCCATCTTTTCGCTCCTCCCACACACTCCTTCCTCCTCCTTCCACTTGTCTGGCCCTATGCCCATCGCTGGCCCACTTCTCTCTGTCTCATGCACAGCAGGGATTCAGAGGCCCAGGCATTTTTCTTCCGCGAAGGAAACAGCCCCCCTCCAGTCTGACGCCTCCCTGGTCGATAAGACTCAGGCTCAGCCAGCTCTGGAGTCAGCTTAAGAGGGGAGTGCATCTCTCTGCAGAGCCGTTAGTATGTGACCAGGCTCAGCCCCCCTCCCCACTAGGAGAGGTGATAGGCAGGCTGTCTCACTGGGACCACTGTGCTGCCTGGTCTCTGACCAGGTCCCTCAGTCTGTGTTAGCAACAGCAGAAAGCCACAGCTGCTTACATTTACTGAGGTTCTCGTTTTACCAGGTACTATACCAACACTGTAAGCAACACCTCACTTAGTCTTGATGGGAACTCTCAATGGGCGATACTACCAAACCTCCACTCTATAGATATGGCCAAGTTAATGACATCAGGTGCTTAAGTGATGTGCCAGGCACTGAACTAAGCCCTCCATACTCACAGGATTTGCATATGTAGATTCAGCCATCTGGGGATTGGAAATATGAGAGGAAAATTGCCACTGCACTGAGCGTGCACAGATTTTTTGTTGTTGTTGTTATTCCCCAAACAATATATTATAGCAACTATGTATACAGAGTTAATGCTGTATTAGGTATTGAAAGTAATCTAGACAGGACTTATGAGCAGTCTATGTACAAAAACTTTTATATAAAGGACTTGAGTGTCTAGGTATTTTGGTATCCATGTGGGTCCTGGAACCTATTCCTCATGGATTCCAAGGAACAATTATATTTAATGTGCATGTATATGCATAAGTTGTTTGTTCAATCCTTCTAGCATACCTAGAAGATAGGAACTATTACGATTTGTGTATCAGTAAGCTGAGACTCACAGATCAATGTCATGCCCAAGGTCACACCGAAAGTGCATGCTAGGACACCAGGCTCTACAGCCACTCCTTAAGCACTCTGCCCCCGTACCTCACACTATTCCAGCAACTGAGATTCTCATAGTCACAGCTGTTATGAATCAAATATGAAACATACCCCATAGGCTCATGTGTTGGATGCTTGATACTCAGTCCCTGTAGTTATTTTTGAAGGTCTTGGAAGCATGAAGAGGTAGAACTAGCTGGAGGAAGTAGGTGACTGAGGGGCAAATCCTCGGGGACTGTATTTTGTGCTGGTCATTCTTTGTCTCTCTACTTCCTGTCCACCATGAAATGGGTAGTTTCTGCCACATGTTCATATCGCCCCATCATAGACAATATACTGAATCTCCTAAAACCAGGAGCCAAAATAAATCCTTCCTCCCTTAGGCACCAGTAAACATGACAAGAAAGCAAACTCATATATTTACCCAAGGTCTTGTGTTCTGAGAGGCTGACAGTGAAACTCTAGTCAGCCAGCATTCCTCCCACTAGCATGCTGCTGGCTCTCCTTTTATAAAAGTCCTTTTAGTACAGCATAGTGATCAGCTCACTCGACAGAGTGGGCTTGAGAAGAACCACCCAACTTTGAGGTCCTTCCCAGAATCCCTTGCATTCCCTCCAAGTTCTGTATTGAGAACAAACTTGAAGAAACTTGCAAGTCAATCCAAGTTCACCAGCAAAATCTAATGACAGGCAGGAAAAAAAAAAAAAAAACCTGGCTTAACGTTTGAAATCCTTTCCATAGCCCCCAAACCAACAATCTGGATTACTGTGGGGAAATGAGGCTTAATTCTCTTCCAAGCCCTGACAGGCTTTACAAGGGTGCCTCGCTGTCTTCTCCACCCTCCTCCTCCTATCCACACCCTTATCTGCTCTCCCAGAAGACATGGAGGCTTTGAAGGCATGTCTGGATCCGTCCATGGGCACTAAGATAAAGACAGCCTGTGTCCCTGCCCAGAGAGTCTGCCTGACAGTGTCAGAAACTCTCAACTCTAACTCCAATTACCAAAATAAATGATTAGGGCACGTTGTCTCTCCTGCTTGGAGCGCTCCATTAAGCAAATGAAATAGAAGCACTCATAGACACTCCCTTTCCCCTTTCCCTCTGCTGATTAACTACATAATAAAAATGATATTAAGTAAACATAAATTTCAAAGAGACCCATCTAAGTGACATGCCATCATAAAGATCACAGTAAACCAGAGTCATATTTTTAGGTGACCTTGGGTGTCCTGTCAGAGCGACCCCAACAGACACTTTCCTGTCAGAGCCCTCTGGAGTTTCTCAGTCACCTTATCTCCACGCTGCCCCAAAGTGCGGCTCCATCTTCACTCAGCAGCTCACACCTTAGGAAGAACCAGTTTCCTGCAGATGTTGAACCCTGACTGGTACCACATCAGGCCCTGGGGCGACAGGGGAGAAGCAAGTGTGGGCTGCAGTGTCAGGAGTGACCTGTGAAAGAAGCTGCTTAGCAGAGGAAGACTGGAAACCCTTCCCCAATTGGACTTCATGCAACAGAGCCTGCTCAGGCCAGTTTCCAGAGAGTAACTGGATGTCCCTCACATGACAGAGGGGATAATAGAGAAAAGGCAGGTGTCATGTGAATACCCTTTAAAGGGTTGTGGCTCCTGAACCATAGCTTTTCCTGAAGTGTGAGGCAGGGGATGTTATGATCTCATAGAGAAAATGCTTCCAATTGTCTTACATATCCATTATTGATGAACTGATTGGCACAGCTGACAACTTTCTGAGCAGAACACCAACAGCTCAGGCTCTAAGAACAACAATCAATAAATGGGACCCCATGAAACTGAAAAGCTTCTGTAAGGCAAAGGTCACTGTTGTTAGAACAAAACAGCAACCTACAGATTGGGAAAAGATCTTTACCTACTCTACATCTGACAGAGGGCTAATATCCAAAATTTATAAAGAACTCAAGAAATTAAACACCAAGAAACCAAATAACCTAATTTTAAAAATGAGGTACAGAGCTAAACAGAGAATTCACAAAATGGCCAAGAGACACTTGAAGAAATTCTCAACATCCTTAATCATCAGAGAAATGTAACTCAAGACAACTCTGAGATGCCATCTCACACCTGTCAGAATGGCTAAGATCTAAAGCTCAAATGACAGCACATGCTGTCGAGGTTGTGGAGAAAGGGGAACCCTGCTCCATTGCTGGTGGGAGTACAAACTTGTACAACCACTATGGAAATCAGTCTGGCAATATTTTAGAAAACTTAGAATAGCTCTACCTCAAGACCCAGCCATACCACTCCTGGGCATACATCTAAAAGATTCCTCACCAAACCATAAGGACATCTCCTCAACTATGTTCATTTCAGCCTTATTTGTAATAGCTAGAAACTATAAACAACCCAGATGTCCCTCAACCAAACAATGGATAAAAAAAACAAAAACAAAAAAAACCCAAAAGCCTGTGGTACATCTACACAATGGAATATTACTCAGCTATCAGAAACAGGAAAATCATGCCATTTGCTGTCAAATGCATGGAACTAGAAAAGCTCATCCTGAGTGAGCTACCTCAGAAAGAGGCACATGGCATCTATTCACTTATAACTGGATTTTACCATATAGTACAGGATAACTGTCATACAACCAACAGACAGAAAGGAACAGGAATATGGACTTTGTTACCTGTTAGTAGGACACTTTGCTCTAGTGGAGTTGGTATGTAGGCCTCCAGTGCAAGAGGAAGCTCTTAGCCCTCATATGACTGCTGAACTGAGGGGGGCTGACATGTAGGAGCATCCCACACTGGAGGAGTAGGATAGGTGGGAGAGAGGGGAGAGGAGGGAGAGGGTAGGACTAGGAGGGGTGGATGGAGGAGACTGGGATGGGATGGAGATGTAACTTGAAGTAGTAAATAAACATAATAAAAAATTAGTAAACTAGAAATAAATAAATGTTTCCTCAACCAAGAAAATATATCTCCCAAATTGTGCTTATGATGGAAGTCTCGGATCAATCCCATTATTATAGGAAAAAGTTAAGTCTAAGGCTACCTGACATTTCCAGTGTTATTCAATTGTAATTTTTAAAACAGGAGAGATGAAAAATCAAAATGATGAAGATAAATTTTGTATGATTATTCTTATAAAACCTTCAAACTAAATAACTGTACTGTCATTGTAAAACAGAAGAAATACAGTGTTTTTAAATCAAAATATTACTATTTATTTTTGATATTATAATTTAATTACATTACTCACTTTTCTTTCCTACCTCCAAACACTCTCATATGTCCTTCCCAACTCCAAATTTATGACCTCTTTTCAATAGCTATTGCATGCATATTTATACTTATATATTCTTAATTTTAACCTGTTCAGTTCATATGATGCTATTGTTTTTGTGTGTTTTTAGGGCTGACCATTTGACCCTGGACAAGAAATTGGCATGCTCCTCCCTGGGGAGTACCACCTCTCTCACCCCCAGTTTCCCTCAATTGGCTGCGGTTCTTTGTGGGGGGGCTGAAACCTCAGGGACTTTGACCTGTTCAGTTAGCCATGTCCATTGGTGTTATTTGTGTTCAGCTCATGTTTGGAAGGTCATTTTGGTGAGACTTCATGGGTGTAGCTTCTGATATTACTGTCTCTCCACAAATTATTATTTTAAAAAAGAATCCTTACTCTATTTAGGGTCGCATCTACTTTTAAAATATAAACTTTTTTAATTTTTTCCTTCCTTCCTTCCTTCCTTCCTTCCTTCTTTCCATCCTTCTTTCCTTCCTTCCTTCTTTCCTTCCTTCCTTCTTTCCTTCCATCCTTCCTTGCTGATCCACCATTTTTAAGCACAGGTTTTTCCACCAACTCATTGGCCCACTCTCATTTTTAGGATACTTTTTCTTTGATAATAAACTATCCCTATTTCTATTTTTTACCAAGAATTCCCTCATCCAATGCATTGCCTTGGGACACAAGAACCTGGAAATTTCAGCAGGTGTCCTGAGACTCAAATCAATACCTAAAACACCAGCAGCCACTCAGCAGGTAGCTGGATGAGTCTCTGATTGATTATTTTGGTCTTGAAAATCAACTTTTCTGTAAAAATAGATTTCTTGAAGAAATCTATTCTGGGGCTAGCAAAGGCATCCAGGTCCCTATCATCTCCATTTTCCAATTCTGTGATAACTACAAGCCCCAGCCATTGCCAGGTGCTCTAACCTTTGCCTTCTTCTAGTCTGTGGGTCCCCTTTTTTTCCTTGTGGTATTCTCTACCTGTCACTTATAATCTCCCTGGTTCCTTGAGTCCTCACTTTTACCTGTACCCACTCAGCCACTCATAAAGATAACAAGATGCAAGCCAGTGTGTGGTCAGAGGTCCCAGGATCATTGCAGCAAAAAGGCACCCCAATGACTGCTCTTTCTCTACCCATATACCTCGGGCTTATGGAGAGGACTCAGTTTATACTTGGCTCTTAATGATTGAGGGAAAAGGATGCACACAAACACAGTGGAAGACTTATACTTACACATATGATCATATGAGCTTAATAAACTTATGTATGTCCATATGAAAGTACAAAGGTAAACATGGTCAAAAGACTGACACCAAACACACACACACACACACACACACACACACACACACACACACACACA